>CM062231.1:17485130-17590130 GCA_031216185.1 Syzygium aqueum
TAGGCAGTGTATAAATGGTTAGGCATAATGGTGGACCGTTATTGAAGAGATTAGAAAAGACCATTCTATAAGTCTAGATGAACTGTTCCTCAAAATTGATGGCCATTGGATCACAAAAAATAAATCTAGTTATTTATTTAATAGATTTCATATGTTCATGCAGTCCACACTTAATACTTAGATCCGATAAATTTTGGCTCCCATTAACGAGTGTTCCCGTGCCACTTAATATTGAATGAGGAACAATTCGATCCTTCAAAACGAGTGATTACGCATAACGGTAGATCGTCAATGCATGGAAACCGCAAAGTTTCCTTAGCTAGCTGCACAATAGATGCTCCTTAGTTACTCGCTAACGAAATTCGTTTAATTCAGTTCGCGATAGGAAAATAGTTTCTAGAAGAACTATAAAATGACGCCTCTATTGGAAAGACCGTTTCCATGCTTTCGGTTTGGGAGCCGAAAGTTGTGGGTTCGATTCATACACCGGAAAAAAGCTCAAAAATTAACCGGGGGTGGTAGGGGTGTGAGTTGCTACGATAATTTCCTCCATGTAGCCGACTAATTAAATACGTTCCATAAGTTATTATATAAAATGTAATAATAATAATAATAATAATATGATGCGGGAAAGGAGCTAATGTAACGAGGCGCACGACGGACTAGGATTTGGGAGGGGGCCCGACGTGGACAGAAGCGAAAAGTGACGTGGCGGTGGGGCCAAGCCTCGCAAGTCAGTGGGATTAGGTTGGCTTCCCCACGTGGTCCCCACCCCCGCCCTTTGCTTTTTGGTCCCCACCCCCACCGGGCCCTTCACTTCACATGACATGACAACCTTCCTTCGGACCAGACAGAGCCGTGCCGTCAACTCCGTTGACCCAAGTATACGGCCCAGCCCACGTGGACTCCCCTCGCGGTCCCCCGTTATCCTTAACGGCGTTCCCAACTAGAGCATCCAACCGTCAGTTCGTTCCTGAGATGACTTTAGGGAGCCACCGTCGCATTTTCAACCGGTCGATCAAATTGGATCATCGACGTCGGCCCCTACTTATACTGATCAATGAAAGTAAATAAAAACCAAACGGGGGTATCAAGTATCAATGGATTGCCAAAAAAAAAAAACTTTTACGAGAATATAATATAATTTTCACTTTCATCGACCGAAGGCCGCACCGGAAAATAAATTTCAGGAACAATATCCAAGAATTCACAATTTCTTTTGATATTTGTATTCAAAACAATCTTTATTTTTTTCACGTAGTAATATGATATATCGGGATGGAACGTAGAAATTCGATTTACTGATTAGTATTCGAATGATTAAATTGGTACGCTGTCAAGTGTTAAAGCAAGTTTCAAGCTTAATTCCGAGCCGAAAAACGCGCGCGCTGGAGGCTCGTGCGGGACTTACGTGTATGTACACGATACGATATCATAATTTCTCTCGGGTTGATCCTCCGGGGGCGCGTCTCCTCCCCGGCTCCGGAGGGCGCCACGTGGACGCTCGGATGATCGGCGACGTCATCCCGTGCCCCGCTACAAAAGCGGGCTGGTCGTCTCTCTTTCTCTTTCCCACTCTCCATCTCCGGGCCTTTTATTATCGCTTGGACCCCGCAGAAGCGACTTTGCCAGCGACATCCTTTCGTTCCTTTTGGGAAAAATCTTTTGCACAACCACCGCCCTCCTCTCTCTCCTTCGCTCTCGCCCCCCCAAGTCCTTGGTTTTTTCCTCGGTCATGGATAGGCAACGCCGTGAGCTTACGTTCTTGCACTCCCGCGACTTCCTCCAGCAGGGCCCCGCCCCGCCCCCCGACCGAGCAGGAGCCGGAGCCGACGAGAGCTCCTGCGGTGCCGGCGACACCAAGCCTCCCATCAGAATGGTCGATTTCTTCTCATCGGGGGATTGCTCCAGGTTCGGCGGCGACGAGGAGGAAGAGAGCATGAACTGCAGTGGACGATCGAGATCGACCCTATCCGATCCCGGCGTAAGCCTAATGCTGGTGTTGCTTTTTTTTTTTATATGGATCACTCACGGTTCGTTGACATACGGTTTTGATGACAGACTGGACTGAACCTGCTCTCTTTGAATTCCGGGACGACGGCCGCTTTAGAAGACGATCGTAGTAACAAGGATGCTGAGGTGAGTTTTTTCGTGATGTTCTTCGATCGGCGGGTCGCCGGGATTCCTCAATCTCGATTCTCGAAGTTCCCGAGAGGGCTAAGAAAGGTTTGAGTTTTTGATTGGTTTGTGATCAGATGAGGATGCTCCGGGTGGAGCTGGAGAGACTGCACGAGGAGAACCACAAGCTGAGAAGCATGTTGGATCAGATCACCAAGAACTATGGTAATCTCCACGCTCAGCTCGTGATGGCCATGCAGAAACAGGCCCATCTTAATCTGCGCGAGCAGCAGGTACTATAACCAGGTTTCGAATCGAATCGTTCGTCTGTCGATTTCTTTTATCTAGATAAGATCTGACGGAGACTGCAGTTACACATAGCTCGCATCGCTGTTCATCGATTGGGAGACCATACAGGCAAAGTTAATCCAATCTCTTCCTGAATGTCAAATATAATAATGAGCAACCCGTGCATCACCTCGCTTTAAACTGGAAAGTGTATTCTCGATCCGTTAACGCCTTTTTCTCCGATATCTTACTCAAAACCGAGAGTTTTGCGGTTTCAATCCCCGTTGTTAAACAAGTTATAGAACTGGACCACCTAGGGATTGGAAAGTTTTCCTTACTCAATGTCCTGAGAATCTGTTCCACCCATTATTTTTTCTTTATTTTCCTTTCTCATGTATTTGAGTTTTCTTCCTTTTCTTCCCCCTTATGCAAGTTCTCATCTCATCAAGATCTTAAGTTCATCAGGGAAGCTGTACATGGTTATAAAGAAAATCAACAAAACTGAAACCAGATGTATCTTCAATGCATGACCTTTTCTTTTTGAGCTATATAAAGCTCTCTCTCTCTCTCTCTCTCTCTCTCTCTCTCTCTCTCTCTCTCTCTCTCTAGACTCAACTGAACTTGCTCACCTGTTTCTTTTTATTCTCTCTCGCTCTTTCTTTTTTCTGCACTGACGATTGACTTGTTGACTAACGGGGCTCTTAATTTGCCAGAGGGACGAGATGACCAGCATGTCAAGCCCCACAAAGTCAGCGCAACAGCTCATGGACCTTCGGCCAACATGTGCGGCCATAGACGACGCGAATGATGGAGAGAAGACCCGCGAAGTGTCAGTCTCTCCAACCACTACCATGGAGGTCATGTCCAAGGAAAGCGACCACATTCACACTCCTCCACTCAATAGCACCAATAATAATAATAATCACAGCATCGAGGACGGCTACCGGACCTCGCAGAGCTGGGGCTCCCCCAAGAGCCCGAGGCTCGAGCCCCCGAAAGGTGGGGACGAGCCAATGGCCGACACACCCTTCAGGAAGGCGCGAGTGTCGGTGAGAGCAAGATCGGAAGCGCCATCGGTAAATAATCCGAGAAAAGGCGGATTTATATGACTATACGTTGATTTGGGATGTAAAATCAAGCTGATGGGTGATTTCTGTTGTTAATTCTCTATTGATTATATTTCAGATTAGCGATGGATGTCAATGGAGGAAGTATGGTCAAAAGATGGCCAAGGGAAATCCTTGTCCACGGGCCTACTATCGTTGTACGATGGCCGTTGGATGTCCAGTTCGCAAGCAGGTAAACGACTTTAATTAAGAAATGACGACTCCTTTTCTGGAACCATGAGGGAGTGACTTTGCTTTCGCTAGGCCAAGTTGGCGGGTCGATTCATGCATTCCTTTAATCAGGGATCGCACTCTATCGCAAAGGATACCCGTCGATTCTTTTTCTCACGCTCATGTTGATCAATATCAGTCGTAGGAAACCACATGTACTTTGTTTTATCTTCTTGGTGATTTTTGGATTTGGTTGGTATTCGGAATTTTGCATCTCCTCTCCTAATTTCTCGAATTTGTGATTACTGTTGATGATGTCAAAGACACGAAACCATTCGTTCACTGAGGAATGTGAACATTATAAACCTGACCTTTTGAGATTCTTCTGCTAAAACTTCTTTCTTTTAGCTAAGCTTCTCTACCATAATCTCACGTAAATAAATCCATGCATTTCCATTGTCGTGTAATTTTGGGTAATTCAAGTGGAAAAGATAATAAGAGTTCTTCATTTATAACCAGAGCGAACTTCTAATGGACCCATCAAACCACCATTGCATGTTAGTTAAATTCGTTATTGGATTAAGAGATGATTATACTTTTTTTTCTGGGAAGTGTAAACTTGGCCTTCTTGTCCAACACAGGTGCAAAGATGTGCGGACGACAAGACCATACTCATCACCACCTACGAAGGCAACCACAACCACCCGCTTCCTCCGGCGGCCACTGCCATGGCCAACACGACATCTGCCGCTGCCGCCATGCTACTATCCGGTTCCACCACCAGCAAGGAAACCCTAGGCTCCACCAACCCTGGCTACTTCTCCTCGCTCCCTTACCCCTCCACCATGGCCACTCTATCCGCCTCTGCTCCGTTCCCCACCATCACCCTCGACTTGACCCAAAACCATAACCCCATGCAACTCTTCCCCCGCGCACTGCCTCCGGCCTCGACCACATTCCCTCTTCCCTTGCATGGCCATACAGCTCAGATGATGGGGCAAGTGCAACACTCCATGAAATTACCATCGATGCCTTTGGTGCAACTAGGACTAGGGCAAAGGCATGCGTCCTTGGTGGAGAGCGTCAGTGCTGCCATCGCCTCCAACCCCAACTTTACTGCCGCACTGGCAGCCGCTCTTTCAACAGTGATGGGCGGCGTGCCACCGCGGAATGGCCCAGATGGCAATATCAATGCTAATAACAACAATAGTGGGAATAATCACTTCCTTCCTGCTGGGGTTGGTGTGCTTCCTGGGTCCCCACAGCTTCCTCAATCCTGCACCACTTTCTCCACCAACTGAGCTTAGTTTTCGCAGACTCGCTCTATATGCCTAACAGGAAAAGATGCTACTAGGTCGGGGAACAAAACGGAATAATTACTGTCGAGAAAATTATACACCTCTATGGAAGGATATGAAAGGCTGATGGAGATCAGGGAAGTGCACTCACATGTCCCTTGTCAGAGATGAAGGACATAGAGAGTCAGTTTGTTGATCACGTTTGGATGCCGCAACTGGTGCTTTGATGGATGATTTTGGGTTAGAGATTAGTCAGCTTCTAACATCTTGGAGACATGCACGTGTTGCGCACGCTAAGCCCATTTGCCCTAAGTTGGCATTTTCTTTCCTCTTAATCCATCGGCCTTTTCTTGTCTTGTAATTCTTGGTGATGATCTTTCTTTTTCTTTTACTTTTTTCCTGCGGAAGTTATGTTTTTCTTCTGTACAATTGCTTCATATATGGGGGGTTTTGCAACGTTTGAAAAGCTTAGAAGTGGGGTATAATTTAAAGTAGAAATTTTAGGAAGGACAAGTACATGTAGAGAAACATATATATACCTGGTCTTGTACATAAAGTAATAGAGATCAGAGCCTCACAAGGTTAAAAACAGATAGAAAGCTTCTTATCTTTCAAATAATCTTTCTTCAGCCTCGGCCTTACTTGATCTCGTCTCTTTGCATTTTCATTCCACTTGTCGTAAGTTTATGTTTTAGAATAGAAAATGTCGTCTTCTTATATTATTTCTTAGTGCACCTTTACCCTATACATGATTTCTACTTATGGGAATCGCTGGCTTGTACTTGTGATAATTTAGTAGGAAGGATGCCACTCATCATATCTGAAGAATTTAGAATAAGTCTAGAGTGTCTCGGCCACGTAGAAAATATGCGAGGCAGTTGTCTTGCGTGTGGGTTATGTCTGAAGTAAGTCCTTTCATTTTCTTTAGAATATAAAATGCGAGGAATGCTATAATTAAATTACAATTCGGGTATAATATTAACTGAAATGATCAAGAAAATCACAAGTGGATGTCTAAAACTTGTTCAATACCTCAGAAGAATCGGTCAGTATATCACGTAGCCTATGGTCAAGCATCATGTCTTTACTTGGATTATAGGGTGAGTTGCATTTTAATTAAGAAACAGAACTTTGGGCATATATATGCTGTGTACGAAGGATTCTCTCAGCATCTATCCCAATGTTGCATTACGGTTTGTTTAATTAGTATTTGCCAGTGTCTGGTTTCGCTTGCTCACCAAGTTATAGCAAGGATAGATAGTCAGCTAACAAATTGCAAAGCAATTGAGGAGCAGCCACAACAATCACAATATAACTGATGAATTGAAAGGTTTAAGACTAGTATTCTTTTCGACATTTATTCTTGCAGCTATATAGCCTCTCGACTATATATATGCAATACCATGGTTCAATTTGACACATCTGAGTTGTTTTTTCCTCAATATTGCATACTAGACCATGGAATGCTGTAGCTGTAAATCTCCAAGTGGCTTGGGGTTAGGGAAATAAGCGACGCCAATGTTATAGATATAGCATTAGGTTCAGGCAGAGCACATTAACAAAAATTAGGGTTTTATGAACCCTACTTTATCACGTACCAAACTCCCTCGGCCTTGTTCCAGCAGCTAAATATATACAACGCCATATTTCAATTTGAACATAGTCTCACAGCTCCCTAGCTAGAGCCACTAGATAGGCCGAGTTAAGGCTATAACGCTTAGAAAATTAACTCCTAGGATTAGGAAGTGGTATCATTACAGCTTTATGGCCCATCTGACATATTTCATGGACTCGTGCTTAGGAGAACTCTAAATTCTGGTTTACAAAATTTATTACGCAGAAAGTGCAGTGGCGAATTTCAAATGGATCTTTCGGTGCACATTCTATCCCTTTCTCAAGCAATTAATCAGAGAGCATTGCATCACTTCTTGTGAAAGGGCTTTTGAACACCCTCTTTGTACTCTGCACAGTGTGCACACCTAATATTGAGAGATCTAAAGTTCAAGCTGTTCGAGAAACGATTTACACATTCATTGGGAAGGGCGAGTTGGACAAGAAACGATTCTAATTCGTGAACACCATGAAGATTGCTGATCGGTACACTTCAACATTGACTCGTAAAGTCGTCCAAGTTCAATGAACCTACCATGTGCATAATTCAGCCAGAAACACTAGCTTGGTTCCCTTACTAAGAAGATATGACTCCTCTGCAATTCGCAGAATCTCAAGAAAATCCATGTAAAAAACTTGGGAGAAAACCATAATAAAAAGTTAGAGAAGATGGCATGGTGAGGAGGCCGAATCGGAGATCGCGGCGTGTTCTAGTTTGGTTCCACCTCGAGTTCCTCTACTTCCCTTCTGCAAGTCAAGCTTGCTGCGAAACAAAAGTACTCGATAGATTCATTGCAGAAATCCGTCCTACAGCCGGTGAGTTTGAATATGCAGTCCAATCACGCTATCCTACTTTCCCTGCAAGACCATAATGTAGTGTTGCATTTCTCGTTTTGTGGATACGGAGTGTGTGCAGATTTTTCAGTTCACTCCTTGCTGAAGGGTTTGGAGGAACTCTCGGTGCAGCCAGCCAAACATCTGTATAACATGGAGACTGTTTCTAGATGGATGATGTAATCAATTTTCACAAACATTCGACAGAAGAAAAACATTACTTTGCAAATCTGGGTGACAATCAAACAAGTGATAATCTGGAATTGGGATCATATCATCAAAATAATAATACTTGTGGTTGGTTGGTAATTCATCAAGTAACACTAACATCAAGAGATGTGTAGCTTTTCGTACCTTTAATTGCAGCTCACAGGGAGAAGGTCCGCCATGATTTTCGATCTTGTAGCCATCGGTGGGTGAAGTCGCCGACTGATAAACTTCAATACATGGGATTAACAATTCTTATTAGTGAAATGTTAACTTACATTTCAATTTATCGTCTAATCATGACTTGCATTTAATTTTATCACTAGGCTCTTAACATTTATAAGTATCATCCATATCAAGTCATTGTAAAATTTGGTAATGTTACGAACACATTCAACTTTTGTTCATTGTCTAGGGAATCAGTATATTGTCAACTTAACTGCAATTTTTCGTTTACTAACTTCCATTTGAATTTTCCCATTGGCCTTCAGTAACTATTCAAATATATGCAAAATTACCCACCTACATTTGAATTTTACCAACAACTATAGTCGATCAGCAAGTCGTCAACTTACATTCGATATTTACCAGTGGTTTTCAAAGTTTACTAATATTATTGATATTTTTATATATAATATATAATTTTTAGGTTTACTGTTCATTCTTTCCCTATATAAAGGGACTTGGCCTTATAGTTCTAAAGTATTCAAGCAAGTAATATATACAAAATTCTCTCATCTCAACTTGGTATCAAAACCGTTATTACCTGAAGAGTGCCCATTGAGTCTGCCACACCATGACCGCCACAATGCCAGCCGCAACGCCCGCGCCGCCCCAGTTCTCCAACAAGACCGAAGCATTTCATCTCTGCTCGGCATACTTCCGCTGCTCATTTCAAAAAACCGAGACCACCAGCAAACTCGCCACCCTCAAACGACCCACGCCCTGAAATTTCATCATCAACGGCCGCCGGACGCCGCCGCACGCATTGCCCCACGTCACCGCGCCTTGGACCTAGGTAGCCCACCGCCGTTCACCGCTGTTCACCGGTGTTTTGGACATCCTCTGCCATGTTTTTCCAAAAACCAACACCAACCCATGACTCGCCGCCCTCAGTCGAGTTCGCCAGTCAAGTTTCGCCGCCTTCCTCTGCCAAACGTGCCCTCACGCGCCACTCCAAGCTTTGCTCGTGAGATCCACGCGTCAGCACACGCCTGCACGTGCTTGCACCCGCCTGGCCCACGGCGATATGCGCCCGGCCCACGCTCCCCAGTTGACGTCATTTGCTACGTCATCGCCACGTCACCAACACGTCATCAGTTGACCGTCGTCGACCGGCTGTTGACCGATCGTTGACCGATGTTGACCAGACTGGTTTTGTCATTTTTTTCATTCGATTCGACCATTTCCTGACCAATTTTCAGTGTTTTCCAATCGATTCTTGAGGTATTCCAACATCCTGAGCTAATTTTTGGTATTATTTTTCCCATATCTGCTCTCGGTATACTACATTCCGCTGATCCTATAGTAGTAAAGTGCCTTTCATGGATATAATAGATAGAATGGAAGTCTCAATGCCAATTCATACTACTTTAAATGGTTCCAATTATATTTTATGGTCTTAAGAGATATCAAGTTTCTTGAAAGGACACTGGCTTTGGTGTTATGTCACTAGACAAATTAGGGTACCTACTAGAATTGCTAAAGAAACTGATGATCAATTTGTGAATCGTTTGGATGAATGGGATAGTAGAAATCATCAGATTCTCACATGGTTTCGAAACACTTCGATCCCATCTATCCAACTTCAGTTTGGCCTTTTTAATACAGCAAAGGAAAGTTGGGATCTTCTTGATCATCATTATTCTAGTTCAGATGTTGCCCATCAATATCGGTTGTTAGGGACTTTATATCACATGCATCAGGAGCCAGGTCAATCCATTAATGATTTTCTATCATCTATGCATGCTATTTGGGATAAGTTGACCTTGTGTGAACCACGCTTGGAAGGGGATAGTAACACTTGCAAAGTTGCTGAACATCGTGATCGTATTCGTGTCATGCAATTTTTTATGGCTCTAAATGATGAGTTTGAACCTGTGAGAGCTTCCATTCTACATAAAGATCTCTTTCCTTCTATTGAGACAGTTATATCAGATTTACTGAATGAGGAGACTCGGCTAGCTACCTTGAAAACACAATGTCCTACTGTGCCTAATCCATGCCTACGGATGCATTACTTGCCGCTTTGAGTTCTTCCTCCAAGCGCCATCCTTTTTGCAAACATTGTCGCCGACATAGTCATATGGCATCAAATTGTTATCGGCTACGACCTATGCAACCCACAGGATCGACCACTCAGCCTCGTAGCCGAGGTCCCTCTGTCGGTCCATCTGTCAATGCTGCCACTGTCGAAACTTCTTCCCATGGATTGTCCCACATACTAGTGTCTCTAGAGGATCTTCGCACCATTCTCCGAGAATCTGGTACCTTTACCCCTCCTATTCCTAGCACTTCTACTATGTCCACTACTCCAAGTATTTTTGATTCTTGGTTCTTTGATTCTGCTTGTTGCAATCACATGACATCCAACTCGGCCTTATTTCAGTCTAAATCCTCTGCTTTACATGCGCCTCATATTCTTACTGCCGATAATTCACATATGAGAGTTAGTCATACAGGAAACATTTCCACATCTACATTATCTTTAACTAACACATTCCTGGTTCCTAAACTCTCACTCAACTTGATCTCTATCGGTCAATTATGTGAACTTAGTCTTATATATCTCACTATTACTCGCCCTGACATCACTCATGCTATTTATATTCTCAACCAGTACATGACAGCGCCTCGTACAACTCACTTTGCTGTAGTTCTTCGTATTCTTCGCTATGTCAAGGGTACGTTATTTCATGGCCTTCACTTTTCTGCTTATTCCACATTGGAGTTGACTGTCTATTCAGATGTTGACTGGGGTGGTGACCCTTAAGATCGTCGTCCTACTACAGGTCACTGTTTTTTCTTGGGCACGTCACTTATCTCCTAGCGTAGCAAGAAACAATCCACTATTGCTTGTTCTAGTACATAAGCTGAATATCGAGCTCTTGTTGATACCACATCGGAGTTATTATGGTTGCGATGGCTACCGGAAGATATGGGAGTCAGTCATCACAGAGGGATTATCCTTCATTGCGACAATCACAATGCTATCTAAATTGCACACAATGATGTTTTCCACAATGCACCAAACACATTGAGATAGATTGTCACTTCATCCGCTCTCATGTTCTTCGTGGCACTCTACGACTTGTCTTTACTTCATCAGCTGATCAGATTGCTGATATCTTCACAAAGACACATCCACCTAGGTGCTTCTTAGATCTTTTCTCCAAACTCCAGTTGACTTATTTCAACTCACCTTGAGTTTGTGGGGGATGTTAAATATAATATATAATTTTTAGGTTTATTGTTCATTCTTTCCCTATATAAAGGGACTTGGCCTTGTAGTTCTAAAGTATTCAAGCAAGTAATATACACAAAATTTTCATCTCAACTAATATCAAGCGACTTCAATACTTTTTACAAGATTACCGACTTTATATCTAATAGGCCAATATACGGTTGGTTAGCAACTCCCAACTTTCATTTCAATGTTATCCTTTGGTATCAAAATTCACCATCATTATTGCCGTCAAAATGTTAACATATTTTAGATTGTTATCAAATTACCTGTGGATTTACCAATGTTGATGTTGCGATACTAACCAATGCAACAGCTAAACTCGGGATCTTACAATTTATGTTAACGCGAATATAGCTAGAGAAATAACGATGAACGATAAATGACACTGGATATTTACGTGGTTTAGTCTGACGTATTGAAACCTATATCTACAGAGTGAGCCGACACCATATAATCTACTACAATCGAAGAATCCAAGTTTACAACAAACGCTCACAACACTTGAGTGCTTCCTGCACCTAGAGTAAACCCAAACCCCAAGTATTTAGTAATAAACAACTCAAATGGATGTATAACTTACAGTAAAATTTTCAAAGGCTCAAGACTAAGCAAGAGCTCACATCCAGCTAGAAACAAGAAAGTCTTTACATTCTTTCTTCTTCTTCTTCTTGCGGTCGCTCATGTTCTCTGCCAAAGAAACCCACAAATTTTCTTCATTATGCGGCTCCTATTCAAGAAGGAAGGAGGCGGCTACTGTGTTCTCTCCTTGGGAACCGACGCCCTAATTGCCTTTCTTCTTTTATAGGGTCAACAATTTTACTTATTTTGACATGAACCCACCACATGGGCTATATATATACATATATATAATATGTGCACACATTACTTTTTGTCTTGTAGTGCATGAGAGTTTTCCCTTTCTTTTTCTTCTCTCTTACGTCCAACTTTAAGCAAAGGTGAGTCTAACTCTTGATTTCATTTTTGCTGTTAAACTTGGATATTCATCCAATTGGATCGGGTTCCATAAACGGCTCAAACTCGAGATATAATTCAATAATTCTCCACCTTGGTCCGACGTTTGAAGCCAAATCACAGTGCTCGTCATCCATACTGCTCTCCCAATGACCCCGATGGATGCTCATCCATCACAAACGTCTATCAAGCCCAAGCAAAGTTTCAACTTGACTAGAGGAATGAAGTCGGTGCACATGTCCATAGGATTCACCATCGTAAGAACCTTCTTCACGGTCACTTCCTCTCCTGACATGCTATATCTGATGCAGAAATTTCGATCACCAATGAACTCTTAACTCTAGTGATATTTCTAACTTCTACCGAACAACACATCAACCGGATGTCCCACGCCAATATCACTAACCAAGTCATTAGACCACACCGCCTTTTCAATTCCTATGGTAGTCACAATGTCTCTTAACCACATCTTCCAAAACACAACACCACTAATAGAAGTAGAGGCATAACTACTCAGTAATCAATCATCTTTCAGGCTCCATGCATGACCTGGGTTCACAAACCCAGTAACTGCCACACTACCTAAACTACATCCTTTATAACATATCTCAACATCTGTCGTCCCCAACAAAATCAGGAGGATCCACTTCACAACATCACAATGTATACCTGGATTAATCATATACTTTTTCCTAACTACATGTGATGGATCAAGCGTAATACTATCCATGAGATAACTCAAGTAACCAACAATAGTAACATATAAAGCACGGGACAATTGCTCCACCTCCATCCAAGTATACGGTGACAGTCTAGACATTTATGATGTGTAGTAAGTAGGGTACTTACAAAATTTCTCAATTGCATGTTGAAGCGCTTTAATGCTTTCCCAATGTAACTCCTCCAAGTCACTCGCAACATTCCAATAGCCTCTCTATGCATCTCCATACCTGAAGCTATCTTTACTACATCCAAATTATCTATTTCAATATCAGCATATAATTGTCGCTCTATCTCATCCACCTCTGCTGACCATCTTGAAGCTTCATCAACTCTGACCTCGGAACAATTGTCAACTTCTATGGAATCTAGTGACTCTACACAAGCTGTCACATCTATCGTACTTTGAACATCTTTAGGCTCTCTTTGAAGCTCCACCTATTTCTGAATATTGTCCAGATCTTTCTTTCCAATTGATCCGTCGCTCCTCTTCTGAAACAAAGCGGATTCGTCAATAGTAACATCTCTGCTTAACATAAAATCGGATAAATCTTCCTCAGTGCACCACAACATGTATCCCTTCACCCCATGTGCATAGCCTAAGAATATGCAGCTCCTTGCCCTCAACTCTGACGCGCCATCACTCACATGAGCATAAGCAGGACAACCAAACACTCTCAATCCAATGTAATCAGCAAACTTACTTGACCACGTTTCTTTAAGAGTTTTCCAATCAATTGTTGGTAATGGTAATCTATTCACTAACCAACAAGTGGTATTCACGGTTTCAGCCCAAAAATCTTCATCTAATCCAGCATTGAAGTGTAAAGAGCAAGCTCTCTCCAATATAATTGCGTTCATCAGTTCTGCAACTCTATTTAGCTGTGGTGAATCAGCAACAATGCGATGTCTCACTATGCCTTCCTCTATACAAAATTGGCCAAGCTCATCAGAATGGAATTCCAATCCTTTATCAGTTCTCAAGCACATGATCTTTCTTCCTATTTGCTTTTCGATCATCGCCTTTCACGACTTGAACCGATCAAGCACCTCGCTCCTGTGCTTAAGAAATTAAATCCACACTTTCCTTGAAACGTCATCAACAAAAGACAATACATACCTGGCACCACCCTCAGACGGAACTTGAGAAGGTCCCCATAAGTCTAAATGTATGTAATCTACAATCTCCGAGATACGCTGAACTGTTGCACTGAACTTTACTCTTCGCTGACTACCCATGTCACAGTGATCACAGAAATTCAGTTTCTCGATTTGATGACCTCCCAGTAGACCCCTCTGACTCATAACAATCATCTCCCTCTCACTTATGTATCCAAGTCTCATATGCCATGACCGTGATGTGTCCTCGCTTGAAATCTCAGAGAATCGAGTAGACGAGCCAATCATTGTCTTTCCTTGAAGGAGATACAACCCACAATCTATATTCCCTCGCATCACCATAAGCACACCTCGAGAGATCTTTAAAACTCCACCTTTTGTAGAAATCTGGTATTCAAACTTGTCAAGAAAACTCAACGAGATAATGTTCTTTTTCAGCTTCGGTACATGCCTTACACTTGTCAATGTTTGCACCTTGATTTGAATTGTTTCTATCTCTACCACTTCACAATCAGCAGTGTTTCCCATAAGCACCTTACCACCCTTCGTACACTGATAGGTAGTAAACCAGTGTCTATGAGAAGTCACATGATAAGAACATCTAAAGTCAAGCACCCAATCATCACCTCATGAACTCGTGGTGACTACTAACACGTCATTAGCATCACTAGAACAATCATCTGCTGTGGTAACAATATTACCATCACCTGCATACTCCACATTAACTCTTTTACTCTTGTACTTCAAACATTCTCTCTTGTAGTGTCCTACCTCATTGCAGTGATAACATTGACGGTTCCAAATATTACACCTCAATTTAGAACGGATCTTCCATCTATTACCTGCAAACTCTCTCCGTTTGTCTATACCCCGGATAACTAAACCTTGCGCCGTATTTTGCGCTAAGTTATCTACTCGCAACTTCTTTTGCCACTCCCTAGAAAACAATGTGAACTTTACCTCTTCTAAGGTAATCGTAGTACGCCTCTATAGCAATGAATCGATAAAGTGCTCAAAAGAATCCGGTAGATATGCCAATAAAATCATACCTTGTGTCTCATCAAGCAAGGCCTCATTGACGTTTTTTAAATCCATCATAAGTTTGTTAAACTCATCTAAATGGGCTCTAATGGATATGCCTTCAACCATCCGAAAATCGAAACATCATTTTCAGTATATATAAGCGATTGTTCAAACCCTTCATAAGATAAAGTGCCTTAAGTTTTGCCCACGGTATTGCTATATCGTTCTCTCCAGCCACTTCAATCAATACTTCATCCGACAAATTTAACAGGATTATACTCCTCGCCTTCCTCATTAGCACATCATTTTCGACATCTTTCATTGATTTGGGCAACTTATCCTTGCCCTCTAATGTTTCAGCCAAATCTTGAGTTATTAATAGAGCCTCCATCTTAACACTCCATAACCCAAAGTTGTTCCTCCCGTTAAACTTCTTAATTTTAACTTTCGCCCCAGACACAATTGCAACAACAAAATTTCTAGATAATAATCAAACAAACAAAAACCCCAAATCACAATCTAGAAAATCCAATCATCAAGCTCTGATACCAATTGTTCTCTCCTTGGGAGCTGACGTCCTAATTGCCTTTCTTTTATAGGGGCAACAATTTTACTTACTTTGACCTAGACCCATCACATGGGCTATTATATACATTATAGAATATGTGTGCTAATTACTTTTGTCTTGTAGAGCATGAGAATTTTTCTTCTCTCTCACGTCCAACCTTAAGCAAAAGTGAGTCCAACTTTTGATTTTCATCTTTGCTGTCAAACTTGGATATTCATCCAATTGGGTTGGGCTCGGTAAATAGCTCAAACTCGAGACATAATTTAGCTGGTGAGATGATTAGCAAATTAGTGTTAGTTTTAAGTGTGAGACAATAAATGCATAACGGTAAACTATACACTGAATTTAACAATGAATTCCTTGAATTACATAGATTTCTTCGTGTGACCGAGTGCCCTTTCGGGTTCCACTTTTAACAAGTCACTCTCATCGTGATAAAAAAAAAACATATTGGTAATGAGTGTCCTAGTATATTTGTTAAGTATATTTTGTCCAAAATTATTCAATTTTCAAGTTGCTGATTATGCATTACATTAGGGCAAGCAGTGCATTTAATTTGTAAAATTTTGTTGATTGGTTGTTTAATAAGTGCCCCTGTGGCACTTTTGAATAAAGTTCATAACAAATAACATTTTAATATTTAAGAATTGTGAAATGGTTCACTGAAATTTAAATGACTTTGAAAGTCAACATATACTTTAGGCGATAATGTTGGAAATAAGCTTGACTATTAAACGAACTTGCTATACACGCTTCGGAGTTTGAATTCCCTTAATACGTTAGAGGTAGGGGTGTCAATGGGTCGGGTTTTCATTATACCCGACCCGACCCGAAATAATGAATATGTGTGCTTGGCCCGACCCGAAACAAGACCTGAACATGATATAGCCACACAATTGGGTCGGTTCAGGTCATGTTCGGGTCGGGTCGGGTTCATGTTTTAGATATAGACCAAAGCTCTCAAGAATGTTCTATTGGCAATAGCTTTCGTTTTGCATAGATATATAGATCAAGACACACGGGAAGGCGATTCAATCGCCAAATACCGGTGATGATGATGCCACTACTATATTGTGGCTACAATCATAGCCATGTTCCCTTAAATATTTTGCTCAATTCAGGTGATATCATAATTGATGCCAAAGTGAAAGATACTGCAGAGAGCAACTTAGTAAGAAGGAACTCACCTTATCTGTGCCGAGATATTGAACTATGTTCTCATGTTCAAACTGACTATAAAGCTCAATTTCCTGAAAAGAAAGCAGACTATTACTAGAAAGGAAGAGTCAAAAGAAAATCTATTAAACACGCACTAAATATATGGTTTGTGTATACGGCAGTCTTATAAATAATTTTGCTCTATGCATTAGCTTGGCAATTATAAAAAAGAGATGAATCGAGGAGTCATGCCTAAGGACTAGTTCACAAGACACAGGAAGAAAGAAGCAATTACGTGTCGAAGTTGTGATAAGCTCTGCTTGCCTTGGCTTCCTTGATTCAACAAAGAAACCTCCTTTACAGCCAAAAAGGATCTAGTACTGTGGAAATAGAGAAGCGTGAGAGAGAGAGAGCATAAATGCCAAGTCTTTCGTGAATGATGTCTTGACCAGACATAGTTAAGACAATTCGTGCACTCAGTCGATGAAGAACAACTAAATTTTCATGATTTTTCAGTGAGCTCATGTCCGCCTAGCATTCCCTCGAGGTCTCCCCTCAGTGGGACCGCAAGCCTAACGCCGACGCCGCGGACGCCGCCTTTGCCAAGCGGGGCTGCTGCTTCTGGGTGTCGTTCCTTAGCTCCGACGACGACGAAGAGGACCTGCCACCATAGTCTCGCCCCCTTCCTCTGCCACCATAACCTCTCCCTTGTTCCCCCCACTGGTGTGACCGCTCCCCTGCATTGCGGTGCTGCCGGGGCCGGTCATGCCGACGACCTTGGTGCGATTGCCGTTAGACTCAAACTGGATGGAGGACAGAAAACGCAAAAGAGGCCAGAGAGAAACGTGGAAAAGAGGTTTTAGGGTTTCATTGTTTGGGTTATTGTTTGGGTTGGGCTCGGGTACCCAAGCCCAATAAATCTAAACAATACCCAATTGTTTTTATTGTTACCCAAACAAGTTGAGACCTAACCCGATCCAAAAAGAAAATTTCGTATTCGGGTTGGGTCGGTTCGTGTTTCGATTTGGGTATTGTGTTTGGTCTTGACACCCCTAGTTGGAGGTAGAACTCCTTTCTTGTTAGAGAGGGAGAGACAAAGAGAGATAGAGACTTTATCATGGGCCCAGCTAGCGACCCGCAAGCCCGAGTGGATCCACATGGGCCCATGAGCACTTTCTGATGGGCCCGGACAATGGCCCAATGGGCTGATCTAGACCTGGATCGCCCGGGCCCGGCATGCAGATTTCAACTCCACGTAAAGACAAAAATTTGCCCTGCCCCACTCCGATCACGAGCTCACAGCCGTCCGATCCCCCCTCCACAAGGAGAGCAGATCGTCGTCAGGGGGCGCGTTCAAAATTTGAAGATAAAAATCTATCCTCTTCCTTCCGTCGAGTCGTACTCGACCGTTGCGAAGTGTTTCCTTTTCTTCTTATTTTGCTCTTTCATTTCGAGCCCCGAGTCCGCGAGCAAAGCCTTTGGAAGCTCCGGGAAGAGAGAACCGACTCGGCATCGATGGAATCTCTCGCTCGCCGTTAGCCGCCGCCGCCGCCGCAGTTCCGGAGGCCGAAGATCGGAGCGGATCGCTCGACGCTGCGCACCCCCGACCGCTCAGGGCAGGGCAGGGCCGTCGCGACGAGGATGGCGGCGGCGGCGACCAGACGCCACGGCTGGCAGCGTCCTCTCCATCCGCTGCAGGTAAACGCGCGCTCCTCGAGCATTTTCCCTGCGGTCTCTCGCGTCGCTTTCGTTTTCGGCCCCGGTCGGGTCGCCTTGCTCCGTCGCGCGAGCTCATCGCCGGTTTGTTTCGTAGTGAGTAGCTACCGCTGTTTGTCGGAATTTGGTGAAATCCGTCGAGTTGCTTGGGTTTGACCTAGGTCACGAGCTTAGGTTTGCTGTTTTGAGGCTGAGGCTGGCAGCACGTACTGTTTAGTCGATTCCTGCATCGGCGTTGTTGTGAAAGCTCCAAATCGGCGGCGACAAGCTTATCGCCGGTTGTTTCGTAGTAAGTAGCTAGCTAGCGCGGTAGTTTGGCAATTGGTGGGCGGTGGGAGCTGAAAGTCGCGTCGGCTGTGAAGGTTTGTCGAGATTTGGTGAAATCCGTCGAGTTGCTTGAGTTTGACCGAGGTCGCGAGCTTAGGTTTGCTGTTTTTGAGCTGAGGCTAGCAGCGCGTGCTGTCTAGTCGGTTCCTGCATCGGCGTTATTGCGAAAGCTCCAAATCGGCGGCGACGAGTGGAAGCGTAGGGCATGGATGCGGATAATCGATCACGTTTGAAGTTTAGAATCGATCAGTCTCTTGACGTGAATTTTTGCAATTTGCAGAAAGTTGGGATGGCGGTGTTCAGTTTCCTGGTTGTGGACTTCTACGTCTTCCTGGGACTGTTGCTTGGGAGCAGAGCTGCTGAAATCACCGTGACAACAATATTCTCGTTTGTGGTAAACTACTCCTTATCGTTTACTTGTGCCGAGGCGCCGATTGCTTTTTTCTTTCTGTCAGTTTTCTGGGAGTTTGATGGGGTTTTCCATGTTTCCCCGATTTTTCAGGTTTTCTCGGCGATGTTTCTGTTCGTCTGGTGTACTGCGATTGATCCGACGGATAAAACCGGTTATAGAAAGAAGAAAAGAGGCAAATCTAAGGGCTTGCTTAAGCTAAATTATGGTTTTGTTTTGGCTCAGATCGTTACTAGATTTTTTAGGAGGTTGGAGAGGAAGATTCTGCGGAAAATCATTAGAAGAAAGTACCTGGACCCGATGAACACTAGTGCACACTTAGAGCCCCTGCTTCCATTTCCCCTGGTGATGAAGGATGATGCCATTGCCCCAGATCTTAAAGCAGATGACATTACTTTCTGTAGCCTTTGTAACCTTGAGGTTGGTCACTTTCCGAAGTTTAGATATGACTGCAACGGTAACCCATGGATAATGCCTGCGTAGCCTTTCACCTGCATAATTTGGTTTCGTCTTGATCTTCAAATTGACATGGAGAACTCTCCAAACCATTTGCAGGTAAAGAAGCACAGCAAGCACTGCAGGAGTTGCAACAGGTGTGTAGAAGGGTTTGATCATCATTGCAGGGTGAGGATTGCTGTTACCTGTCTAATTGTTATGGGAATGACCTGCATTTACTGACATGAATGACTTGGGTTCTTTATTCCAGTGGTTGAACAATTGCATTGGGAAAAAGAACTACACGATTTTCATTCTTCTCATGGCTTCTGTCTTGTTGATGGTCAGTTTCTTTTTGACATGGAATTATTTCCCATTAATGCTAGCATTGACCAATCTAGCTTACTACAATCACTCGTTTCTTTACTTACTACTGCCAGTTGATAATATTGCAGTTAATTATAGAAGGAGGAACTGCTGTTGCGATATTCGTCAGATGCTTTGTGGATAAGGAAGGAATAGAACATGAGTTGAGGAGGAGGCTCTACATAAAGTTTCCTAGGGAAGTTCTTGCCACAATTTCTGTGAGTATCTTTTGGTTTCCGTCTAATTAATCACTTGATGGTCTTCATATGGATGCATCTTGTATTGTTGATAGCACATTAACTAACAGAATGTCACAGGTTTTGTTGGTTTTACTAACAGCTTATAGCTCAGCAGCGCTAGGACAACTTTTCTTCTTTCACATGGTGCTCATCCGGAAGGTAACTCTGTCCAATGGCTGTCTTTATATTGCTCTTTCTGTTGGGTGATTCCCAACCATTGTTCCCTAGAAGCTCTCTCCCTTTCTGACATGAGAGCATGTCATTACTCGCTCCAGGGAATGAGAACTTATGATTACATACTGGCTATGAGAGAGAACCAAACTATAGGATTTGATGTATTCGATGATTCGGATTCGGATGACAGTACTGACTACGATTCACCTGAAAAGTCAACTTTCATGTCTCGGTTTGTTTGCAGCGGACACAGAGGAGATCAGGTAAAGTCTGGAATTCTCCTTTTAAAATTACCATGTAAGTTAGAAAAAATACTCTGTAGTGACAACTAGTTTTTGAATGGCCAGAATCACACGAGATTGTCGATAAGGATTGATGAGGATCCCACATCTTCTCCTTTAACCAAGAAACAAGGATTCAATGTAAGTATTAACCCATGGAAGCTGATAAAATTAAGCACGGACAAGGCTCTTTTAGCAGCAGATAAGGCCAGAGAGAGGCTCTTGAGACAGAAGGCAACAGTGGAAGGCGAATTACATCCATTGCCACTCGAGAAAAAACGTGGGCCTCTAATCAACACAGACAAGAACATGGCAACTGTCCTCACAGGCTTAACGCCCCTCGTTGCCAAAGGCGTGCTTCCAGGATCACCCAGGAGGTTTTCAAGTCCGAGAAGACGATTCTCTGGCTCTCCCACCATGGTCTCAGGTGTCATGGCATCGCCGAAGCAAAAGTATAGAAGCAATTTTGACCTGAAGTTGACAGAGGTCTCGAAAGAGCTTGAAACCTATATATCAAGGCAGGTTTTAAGTCCTGTCATACGAAAGGACAGGAGCGAAGCATCTCCAGGACATATTTAGCGCTAGAAAATTCAAATTCTCGGCCTCAGAGATAATTCTTTGATTGATCTCTCTCTGCCTTTCTACTGTGTATTTCAGAACTAAGAGTTTTCCTCCTACCTTCTTTGTACCCTTTTTGTTTCGCCATCCTGTAGTTAACGGCTTTCAACTACAATTCGAAAATGCCGACTCATGCTCCGTCAGCTCAAACTTGTCGGCGATAGGATTGGATGCTGATGATATGAGTAACCAGAGTGATGCCTAGCTACGAGCATCGACAAAGCTCAACAGCAGGATCTTTGTGAACCAGCAATATGACAGTGTCGTCTTTTGAGATGAGGCTTTTAATCTGTCCCATCACATATCAAGAGTGGGCTTCACCATGCAAATCTAGCCCTTGAAATTCCTAAGCCCTGCTCGGATTAGCTTTTGTGTCTATGTTTCGATCATGTTACTGTCTGCTCTTACTAATTACTGTGCATGAAGTTTTGCGTGCGTATTGAATTGAAAGTCTTAAATGGCCCGTCTCATGAAAAAATTAAACAATTTTACATTCGGCCTGACACGCATGAGATTTTGTAGTAATGGTGCTAAGAATTATAACGCTTTTGATACAGCCTAATTCCTTCAAAAAAAAAAAGCTCAACTTTAAGTCCAATTTTAATTTTGCACCAAATATTTTTTTTGTCTAAAGAAAAATTCATCTATTTTTACTCTAGTTTCAAATTTGCCCCACTTAACCCTTCGTCAGAAAATCATTATTGATTTATTCAAAATTATCAATATCAAGAGGTTGTTGTTTCACCACCCGCCTGGGTGGCGCTGCTGGAACGCGCACTCTTCCTCTCGCAAAAGGTTGAGTGTTCGAATCCCAAGCGCCGCAGGGTGACTTAACCGGTGGCACGTGTGTGGTGCCTAGCACGTGTCGCCCCCAGGGTTTACTCCCCGGCTGTCGGCCGTGCGGGGGTTCCCTGGATTATCAAAAAAAAAAAAAGAGGCTATTGTTTCATGCAAATATTAGGGTGTTGATGAAGATGCGGGTTCTAATAATGAACCTCTAAGTGGTACTGATGTTAATACTTTTGAAGAAATCAATGATCATTTTTTAACGTGTCAGCAGAGATTTGGAATTAGAGTGAAAGTTGATAATTGTTTTTATATAAAAAGTAAAATGTTCGGGACTAAATTGAAATTTTAACCTAAAATTAAGGGTTTTTCTTTTGGGTTAATATCACGAAAATCTAAAACTGGTATACTTGTGACAAATTTATCCCAAACTAATTTTTCGATCACAAAAAATTCCAAAACTAATACCCTTGTGACAAATTTAAATTGGTATGCCCGTGATAAACAAAGAGGTAAAATCCTAAACTGGTACATCCGTCAACTGTCATGTATTATATAACTCAGCAATTTGATGGTAAAATTTAACGAAAACTAACTTAGAAGAAATTTATCGTAGGTGTATCGATTTGAGATTTTTAGTGATCAAAAAATTAATTTGAAGTAAATTTATCATGTATATATCAGTTTAGGGTTTTTCATAATTTTTTTTTTTCGAGAGAGTGAGCCTGAAACTACGTGTGTTTCATCGTGAAATGCTGAGTTGGGGGGATTTCTGCTTTTTCTGTTCCTTTCTAAAGCCCCGGCAATTGCCCGGCGGAACGAAACGCAAGCATCTTTCCATTCAACAGTTTCGAGGGCGAAGTTGCAACCGCGCTCGCTCAGTGACCCGCCCCCCCTCAGTTTGTCGGGCCCAGATTTCGGAATACGCACGCTCGGGACCGGCCGTCTATTCTTTCCCTCTGGTCCGAGAATTCGGTCGTGAAAGAGAAGCTTTCGCCTTCCCTCTTTTGTGACTCGGAGCTTCGCCACCATGCGAAACCGGAACAGAGCTTCGAAGAGGGCTCCTCCCGAGCCCGCCAAGCCCAGTTCCGGTCCTCCGGAACAGGGGTGAGTGGCGTCCATCCGCTATCTCTGTCTCAACCATGGGCCCGTCGTTCGTTTTTTTGTTCTCGTGTTTTCGACCGCTCACGTTTCCTGCTGCCGTTTTATGAATTTCTTTTGCGGCTGCAGCACCTTTGAAGGAGAAAGTCTCGGCCTTCTGCTCGAATCGATTCGAGGGTAAGGGATGAATCTCTCTGTTCTGTTGTTTCTGGTGCGTTGCTTGGTTGTTTTTATTCGGGTTTCTCTGCTGGGCAGCAAGATTAAGGTAGCTAGGAGTTTGGATGGAGAGGCCTTACCAGAGAAAATATGGCTCAAGGTTGTTGAAATTTTGGGTAAATAGCTTTTGCTCTGTAATCGTGGCCTTGTATCATATACTGATTGGAGACGTTTTTTTTTCTGGAATTTTCTTAGCAACAATTTGCAATTGGGGTCAATGAAGTTACACGCGCCCTCGAACGAATGCCTCCATCTAATGATGCAGCAGATGACTGTCCTCAGAAGTCACTTACATCCGGCAGCAATGATGCATCTTATCCCCGGCTTCAGGTTTGTTCGGCGACCTACTTTCCCATCGCTTGCATCAGTGAAAACCTTTGCCTTTTACCGCTTACTATTACCATTGCTGTTCCACTGTGGCGTGCCGGGGTGTGCTGGCTCATTGCCATGTCTTCCACACCATTAATGAATCAACTAGTCCCTCCTGGGGTCAATAAATTTTGTGGGAATCACCTGTTTTAGTGATTCTTGAAAACTGGAAAAAAAATCATACTTCAGAAACTCGCAATCAGGCCTGACCTCTCTGTGAGATAATGTGAGAGACCATCTACTGTTCAGGAGCAAATCAGGCGTTGTGCAGCTGCTTTACTTCTGTTGTTCTTTAAGGTTTGTCATCTATTTATTTAGCTTTCACTGTCATCGTGGCTAAGGGAGTTCAATACACATGTGTACGCAGGCTATTCTATTGGCATCCGATTGCAACCCCCGATGGTTGACCAGACATCTGCCAAGTCTAGCCTCATCGAGGAAGGTGCCTCTGATCTTTGTCAAAGATAAGAAGAGGGGATCTTTAAGGCTCGGAGAACTCGTCAACTTAAAAACTGCAATTGCAATCGGAATAAAGGTAGCAAACATAATGACCTTTCGGATGGTATACCACACTCAAATTTAGACAATCCTCAGGCATCATTAGTTCTCTATCATTTCTCTAAGAATGACAATTGATTACCTTAACAGGCTAAAGGAAATGCTGTCAACCATAAAGTTGAGAAAATTCTTGGCGACAGCGACTTAAATATTGAAAGCAAGAGCACGGGGCAGAGTCTGCTAAACGGAGAAACTAATGGGAATCGGGATCGAGTGGGATGATAAACAATTTTGCCTTTTCACAAGCTGGAAAAAAAGGACATCTTGGGAATCATTACCAGCCATATGTAAAACTGGCTTCACAGGGCTTGTCTTTTATTCCTGATCCTGATTTGATGGAACTAACATCCTCTCCGCAACAAGTTCATACTCTCGGCTTCATCTTCAAGCAGATGTTTCGCGAGGCTTCTTGACTGTGCTCAAGAGCCAACAATCGGAATACATCAGTTTGGAGAGCGCATGGATGTGTTATGAAAAGATCTTAAGAGATTAAATATGTGGATTCGTCTCTGTTCTTAATTGCAACTGATGTGGAACTCGTTACAATCAAGTTAATGGACAAACGGTTTACGATAAGAAGCTTGCTTGTGTTACACTGTCCAGCTTTTGTTTGTTATACAGAGATGCCTGGAGTCAGTAGCATTGAATTTTTTATGTTCAAGCTTTACAATCACTCCCTTCATCTGCAAAAATTATTCCTTTACAAATAAATACAGCAGGCTCTTGTATTTTACAAGGAGAACAAAGACAGAAGCTCGTATAGTGTTCCCATCCAAATGAATTGCGGCCAAAATTGTCGCAGTACGCATCTATGCACTTGCCTGAGGACTGGCAGCTGGTGAAGATGACTCCACGCTAACTGAATCAGGCTTGCTGCTGGTTCTACCATTTGTAGTAGGTTTCCCTGGTGTTCCATTCCGATCCTCATCCTTTCTTACCAGCACTGGCTGAAACTGTAACAGCGAAAAAATAGGAAAAAGCAAACGTGATGATACGTCTATTGCGGTTTGCGTGAAGTTTTCTGAGTAGAATGTAAACCTGATATATGGAATATATGACATTTCTTCTGATCTGTGCCATCATGTCCAAAAACAAATTGTATCCTTCGAGCTTATACTCAATGAGAGGGTCCCTCTGAGCATATCCCCGCAAGCCCACCGCTTGCTGAACAAACTTGAGTGCTTGCAAGTGCTCCTTCCATAAACGGTCGATGTTGCTCAGTATTAAGAACTTCTCAGCTTCTGTCATCAACCCTGGTGCTTGTTTCTCGACGATCTCCTATTTGCAGTTCAAAAGGAAAATTAAAACGGTAAAGAAATTTATGCGACTAATATTTCACTCTTAACATAATTCTATATCTTGATGAAACTTTTAAACAGGCAGCTATTATGAAACTTTTGTCATTACATCAGCATAAATTTATAATGCCAGTATGCCTTTACCTGTGCGGGCTCTATGGAGTAGCATACAAAGATGAAGCATCATGTGTATTGTCGTGGGCTAACTTTAAACACTTGAAGGAAGCAGATTGTCTCACTCTCTAAGCTAATGAGATGATATACTGACCCTTTTCTGCATATATGCTTCCCGACCTCGAAGACGTAAGTAACCCTGCAATTCCTCATAACTTGTACCCTTGCTCCTCAGCAGATCTGGAGTCAAATCATTCAGCAGATAGCAATACCTGGAAATGAGCTTATCAGTTTAAATCTGAGAAGAAAGAACAAATGACGAATATCTCTTTGCACCAGACAACATTCAAAGTATTACCCAAAGCAAAACGTAAACATTCAAATCTAGACACCCACGAGAAATATAACAGAGGTTGTAAGGAAGAAAAGAATTGGAGCACTGCTCCACTGTCTCATGTAGTGCATTTGAAGGAAATTAAAGATTATTCGAAGGAACTAAATCTTCACCTTATTCTGTTTTATGCAATTAAAATGCTTATGGACTTCATGATCAGATCTTACTTTGACTTAGAGTGAGTATCAACACTAAGCTGTTTTTGTTGGTGTTCTTCTGTATTTCTAATGCAAGCGAACAATTTTATACCTATGTCCCATAAAAAAAAGAAGCATTACCAAAGGGGGAAAAGAATACAAAGCTGGCTTCTTTCGAACAATCAGTATATAAAATCAACTTGAGGAGCAACTCAGCGAAAAAAAGAAAGCGAGTGACTGTCAGTTTTCCCATGTTTAAACTATTTTAAGGATAAAGATGGTCAAATTTTTTGCAATCGGGGAAATGAAAAACATAAGCAACTTACTGTTGAAGCTTCGCTATTAGTTTCTCCAGATCCCAACTTTCCGCTGGAGCATCAGGACCCACATTAGCCTATAAACGATAAGCAGTCTTAGAAGCAATATATAATAAGACAAATAACACAAAATGAATGAAGGTATTCGCAGGGTGCAAAGGGTTCAAACAGTTCACCTCCAAGATGTCATCCATAGTCAACTCAGCATACTCAATAATGAGAGATTGAAGATCATCTGATTCAAGGGCTCTTCTTCTTTCTGCATATACACGGTCTCTTTGGCTATTTAGCACTTCATCATACTCAAACAATTGCTTCCTGATATCAAAGAAGTAGTTCTCCACTTTCCGTTGAGCTTCATCGAGTGCTTTTGTTAGCATTTTTGACTCGATCGGTAAGTCTTCAACTCTGAAAGCTCTCATCAAACCCTACACAATACGAGAATGCTTCAACAAGCATACTTTGTCGTAGAAAATATATCAGGACTCATTTACACTGCTTTTTTGAACCTGAATTCTATCTCCTCCGAAAATCCGGAAGATATTGTCTTCTAGACTGAGGAAGAATCGAGAACTTCCAGGATCCCCTTGTCGTCCACTTCGACCACGCAGCTGTCAGAAAAACTTAACTTATTTTATTGTGGCAAAAGAAACTACAAAAGAGCTATAATACAAATTAAAGTATTTTTGCGAATATGACCTGATTATCAATTCGTCGTGATTCATGCCGTTCTGTTCCTACCACATGAAGGCCTCCAGCTTGCACTACCTACAAACCAATCAAGTGGAAAGAGACTAATCAAGCAGAGAAAAAGTGCAGCATACGAAACTTATATTTCAGAGGAGCTAAAAGACCTTGTTTCTTTCTTCCTCAGTGTAGACTTTGAATTCTTTTGCAATTTCCAGAAAAGCACTCCTTAGCTTCACTATGACTTCATCCTGTGCAGGACCCTATAAAGGAGAACAATAGGATGATCTTGTTAATGATTCTCTGATTGTTAAAGTGCTGACTGAAAGGAAAGTAAGAATCTCACTGACTAAAAAAGAAAAAACAAAGGAAGAAAAATGATATGGTTAAATGAAAGGTCTCCAGATTGACATCTAGCACAGGAAATTTCATGGCTCTTTTGGTCAGAGGGTTCTAATCCAGCTGCTAATCATCTTGAGTCCCAAAGAAATGGTAACAAGTCACGACAGCTTGTATCTCGAAGCAAACAAATATCTTGTATACAAACAACCAGAACAAGATCGGGCAATTAAGGAAAGGAGGTTAGAAAATGTTAGTAGGTATCATCATATGTTAAATTTCTGTGATTGCTACGGTGCATCTAACCTAAGATGATGATTCCCTATAGGTTGACAGTCCTCTGGATGGTTTTGCAAGGAAGAAGAGAGCATCTGAAGTGCAAGGAAATCGGCCATAACAAGGTTTTCAGAAGCTTTAGCTGCATAATAGAATTCACGGCCTAACTATTACGAGCACCCCCATTATATTCAATCAACCGATAGACTATTGGTTAAGATCATATTTCATGAACTTCACCTTTTCACAAGCATAAGATAGCCGCTCTTCTGCCTCAAGCTCTATTAATGATCTCTGACCCCATGTTTTCATTGCTAATTGCACAGCGTCCTCAGCCAGTTGGGTATTTCCACTGGATAGCTTGCAAGGGAAAATGTCTTCATTGACCTGGAAAATTAAAGTTTGCCAAGAAATATCTTACAATGACATATCACAATGAAACTTCAAGAGTTCATCATCTAAATTCAAGATTAACATCACAGAAAAATACCAACCTTCCATGTCTTTTTTGGAGGTGCCTTCTTCACTGATACAAAAACTCCCTCAACTGGTTTAACAACTCTGTACAATTTTCCATTCATCAATCAGAGGGACACCTGTCTGAGAATGTAGTGCAGGTTGACTGATAGTAGAATGCATCTATATTGGATAGCATCCCTCATGCTGTGCAACTGAAGAGAACAAGTGCTGGAAACTACGAAACGCCAGGCAACGCTCTTCCACACCAAGATTATGCATGTCACAAGCATATTAAAATTCAGAGAGCTACAGCTAGAACTGCCTCTCATAAATTTTGAAATCGGTATAAAAATGAAATACCTCACATGAAACTCCTAGGACATATATAACGTGATCTGAGATAAAACGCCCAGACATAAGAACTGGATGATTTCCAGCATTTTCGGTTTGTACCATGTCTTCTACACCAAACAAGGGTAGACCTAGATGATTTCTAGCAGAGGCATCTAGAGCGAGCCCATTGGATGTGCAGAAGAATAGAAATAAAACCACATGAATAGAAATAAAACCACAAAAAAGTGGATCTAATATTGTAATATAATTTAGCGATGCTCAGGAAATACCTAGGCATAAGCATTTCACGTAGCTTCAATCTTGCCATAAACTCAGCATTACCACCAAGGATTATATCTGTTCCACGACCAGCCATATTGGTGGCAATAGTAACTGCTCCGAAGCGACCACTTTGTGCAACAATTTCTGCTTCTCTTTCCACATTCTCTGGCTTTGCATTAAGGACCTTTCACAGACGAAATAGACACTAATATCAACAGAACTTGCACATCAAACTTAGAGGTCAAGTTTCAACATTTAAAAAAAGAACTATAATGTAAAGTTAAAAAAAAGAGGAATTTCAATTGAACAAAAATATTGAATAGGGGTGTGCCTTGTGTGCTTAATTGTTTGAAATCACAACTTCGTATATTTCAAACTGCCACATGGATATAAAGCAAAGATGAAACACCATTTCACACTACAGATAAAGTAAAATAGTTTATTTCCATGTAAGTTAGAGAAGTTAAGGTTGCAGAAAAACAGGTATTTAAGCCAATAATTGCCAGACTAAGAGACGTTAGGTACCCAAAAGCAGCTTTGCCAGCAATTGAGTTCAAGCCAGTTTACTCTGACTGACTTTCTTAGGTGCGAAATTGAAGTCAATGCACAATTTTGTGCTAGAAGTGTCCTGAAATAAACATCGCCCAGCTAAAATCACAGCGATGTGGTGAGTGCAGAGCTCTAAAAACTAAAAAATGGACCTGAATAGGCTTCAGTATATCCTCTATTCTAGTGTAGTAAAGTAAAAGTCGATGTTAGTTCTCTTTACATAAGGAAAGTTTTCAATCGATGTACAATGATTTCCCAGGAAAATTAAAATAAAAAAGATACTGAAAAAGTATCTACACATGGAGGATAACCCCAATCAATTTAATAAATCAGATCTACAGTACTTGCTGGAGATGTTACTCATGTTGTTTCAATCTCTAGATGCATTTTTCAAATTTGGACAGGAGCTAAGGTTTCTAGAGCACCAAAGACGGAAGTTTAGTTCATCTTTTACCCTAGAGAACATACTAGTCCTAAATAAACCATTCATAGTCAGCGGGAAAAATAGACTTCGGTTATTCCTTAAAGCACAGAACACCCCACCTCATGGGGAATCCCGACTTCTTGCAACTGCTCTGATAATGAATCACTTTGCTCAACACTGGTTGTCCCAACAAGTACAGGACGACCTGTCTTATGCATTCTGGAAATTTCTACAACAACAGCTTGCCATTTTCCGGTAGTTGCCCTGAAAACAACATCAGACTCATCCTGAAGATGAAGCAAAAAGAAGGGGTAAGGTAAGGAATTTCATAAATACACTAATAGTGGAAATCCAGACAAATGGCTTTCATTCAAATGATCTACAGGAACCTAAGACTGATCTTATTCCTTCTTAACATACAAATGCACACTTGAATTCTATATTGACCCTCTTCTTCTACAGAAGTTAAGCAATATATTGCCATCATGAACAAGCGTCACTCTAAAAAGTAGCACAAATGCATCACTATAACTAACCTTCCTAATCATTGGCTTGTTTGTCGGTACTATTGTAACTTTTAGCTTGTATATGCTCTCAAATTCTGCACTTTCAGTTGCCGCAGTCCCAGTCATTCCACAAAGCTTTGGAAACTGAAGCAGTAGAGAAGAAACGCTTGAATTTGATGGAGAAAAAGGGTTTAGAGAGCTACCTATGCTGATCAAAGACTACCTGAAGAAAGAAGTTCTGGTAACTAATTGAAGCCAATGTAATAGTTTCATTTTGAATTGGCATCCCTTCTTTGGCTTCAACTGCTTGATGAAGTCCATCACTCCATCGCCGCCCCTAATAAAACAGAATAAGGCACCTATAGACAGTTAGAGATCAGGAAAGTAAGAACTGAGTGATTCTGCAATCGGCCTTGATTTTTCTGCAAATTAATGGTTTCCTTAATTATCCTTTTACATTAATCATGAAGGTCAATATTTTTTTCTCTTTAAACATCTGTCCCCATGATACTTCAAAGAAATGACCATGGCAGTAAGGTCACTCCAAATCGTTACCTCAAGTGAAATAAGAAGGGTTTTTTTTTTTTTGGTAAAAGTGAAATAAGAAGGGTTAATTCTTTTCTAAACCAAAATTCGGGAACTTTCAAAATTACACCAGCAAAATGACATTCCATTCTGTCGCATCCAAGCCACATACATGTCAAGATACTTGAAAGCTAATTGCTTCTGTATAAGAAGAGGTTACATGATGCCAATAGATTTAAAAAAGAACAAGAAGCACTTATTTAATTACTCATGGGCCATAATGTCCAAATATCTTAAGAAATGTCCAATGCGAACACATATAGATCCTATATCACATGACTTTCAACTGGGAAGAAGCCATGAGTACTCAATGACGCAACACTGAGAATGACAGTCTCTCTGAGAAATTCCTTATCCAAGATTGAGAAGAAAATAACTCATTTGCTCAGCCAAAGAGGAACCTCAATCAAAACATTACCTGCATGACCCGACCAGTAAACTCATCAACTATGAGCACCTCCTTGCCACGGATAATATAGTTCACATCTCTAAGAAACAGCTCTTTAGCCTTTATTGCATTTAGAACGTAGAGCGCCCACTGTTCCCGTGGGTCATACAAATCTTTCACTTCTAAAATTTCTTCAGCGTCCTCATAACCCTGCTCTGTCAAAAGGACAGTCTTTTGCTTCTCATCGACCTGTATTACTACGCTTCATAAGAGAAGGGCTTGAAAGGCTATCATCCTCTCAACAAAGAAAAAAAGAGGGGAAAACACTGGTTGTCCTTCATTAAAACTCGCTTCCATTTATTATTTTAGCTTCATAATAATTACAAAGCCATGGCTGACAGACTTCCTGCAAGTTCACTTATTACTAGGCATAAAGGGCTGCCAAGTCCAGAAATCAAACTCATATGGACATAAAAGGCTTAGCCAGATCAATTCACACCATTACAAATACTGTTGAGAAGTCTTAGCATCTTACAGTGTAGTGTATATCACGTTCCAAAGCTGCTGCAATCTTTGCAGCTTTATAATAACGATCACTAGGTTTTTCAGCAGATCCTGATATGATGAGAGGAGTTCTTGCTTCATCAATGAGGATGGAATCTACCTCATCAATTACACAGTAATTGAAACCCCTAAGCACAAGCTCCTCAATACTCTGTTTTCACCACAAAGCACAATCAGCTTCCGCATAAGTGATCCCACATCAAAATATCTCAACGGAAATGAGAGATTGTAGTATCATTGGAAAACTATAAATAGAGAAAGAATTACTTTCCGTGGCAAGGTTGTCTCTCAGATAATCAAACCCAAGCTCACTGTTGGTGACATATGTTATGTCACATAAATAACTTTCCCTCCTTTGCTCGCTTGTCATATTCTCTGCCAGCATCAATGTCCGAATGATACACGTATGCAGTAATCCAAGCTCCACAATAAAATTTCTTAAAGCAAACAATAAGGGTGGATAATTGACCAAACATATTTAGAGAAGTCATGGAAAAAGTCACATCAGACTACCAACGTGACTTATTAGCATAATTAATAGGCAAAATGACACAAACAGTCCCTGAACTTTAGCCCAGTGTGCAATTTAGTCCATGAACTTTTAATTCGTTCAATGCAGTCCTTGAACTTTAACTAATGTGCAATATGGTCCCTAAAATTTTAATTTGTTCAATGTCATCCCTAAACTTTTTTGTACATGTTCAATTCAGTCCTAAACTATATGAAAATATTCAATGTGGTCTTTTTCATTAATTCAAGTTCAGAGACTACATTAAACATTTCCATATAGTTCAAGGACTGAATTGAACATGTACCAAAAGTTCAGGGATGACATTTAACAAATTAAAAGTTCAGGGACCACATTGAATATTAACCTAAAGTTTAGGGACTACATTGAATAAATTAAAAGTTCATGGACCAAATTGCATATTGAGTCAAAGTTCATGGACCGTTTGTGTCACTATTCCTAATTAATATAAGAGGCAATTCATATCTCGCCATCATTAGATATTTGCAGGAATTCCCTAAAGTTTCAAACCTATACTATCGCTCCATGTTGAAATTGCATGAGCTAAAAAACAACTGAAATTTGGACAATGCCATCATATATAGAATGCCCCCCCTTTATCATAATTATTCCACACTGGAGCCATGCGAACCATCACTCCCCTAGAAAGTCAAATATCCGATCGACCATAATAACTCTTAAACTTGCAAATACATTTAAACTTTTGACTAAAGAGAGAGAAAGAGTCACAGACAACCAATAGTGCCCTAACACCACTACCATTTTGCCAAAGGCTAGCTAACCTGAATCAGTGAATAAAACAGAAAGTTGGGCATCTGGAAATGAAAAGTAGCATAGCATGAAGTGGTAAAAAATCCGTATGCACCTTCAAAAGCTTTAGAATGAAACATTTCCTCATGCCAGTCATTGCCCTTATCATAAAAGACAACAAACAATGGAGTCTAGCTCATACAGAAGAATGAGACATACGCTGGATTAGGCCAACCTTCAATCCAAGAAAGCGGGGAACTTGGCCAACCCACTCACAATCACGTCGAGCCAGATAATCGTTCACCGTCACAACATGGACTCCTTTTCCACTAAGAGCGTTTAGATAAGCTGGCAATATTGCAACAAGTGTCTTGCCTTCTCCAGTTCTCATTTCAGCTATCTCGCCCTTATGAAGTACCATGCCACCTGCAAAATAAAAGTTAATTAAAATTCCATGATAAGTGCATTGCTATCAATTTAAATAATAAAAGCAGGTGTGAATCCATTAATTCTGCAGATAAATTCCTAAAAACCAATCCATCCAATAATGTATACAAAATCAAGCGCTCAATAACACCCAGTTCTATGATAGTATCGAGCATATATATATATATATATATATATATATATATATATATATATACACACACACACACACACCCTCGATTGAAGGAAAAAGATCATGTTACAAGAGACTTAAACAAGTATCTTCAGTGCATTTAAGTTGACGAGCACTTCCTCTCTCAATCATGTTAGGAGGACATATTTATGTGACGATACAAGAATCCAACGAAAGAGCACGTGCAGTTACCTATTAGTTGAACATCAAAGGGACGAAGTCCTAGGACTCTTTTTGAAGCCTCTCTTACAACAGCAAATGCTTCCTGCAATCACACAGATTTATTGACCACGATCCATTAATTGACCAAAGGAATCGACGAATAGAGAACCAAAAAAGAGCAAATTTAAGCTAATGCAAGGGTTCAACCAAAATTCCTGCGGTTCAACTTTGCTAAACTTAATCCTGCCCTCGTAATTTCACAGCTATTTCTCAGAACTTAAAAACTGCATTTCGGTTTCACTAAGAACAAGACAGCAATTCCAACACGTCAAAGAGAGCAAGCGAGTCGCTAGAATCGATTTCAAAGTAAGAGGTGAGCAGTTGGACTTCAGAATGAGGATCAATTCGGCGATGCCGACGCTCACAGGTAAAAGAGAATCCAGAGATTCGCCTTGCTGAGCTCGCTGCCTCAAAACCGAAGTCCTGTCTCTTAATCCCGAGTCCGACAACGCCGACATCTCCGCCTCGAGCCCGTTGATCACGCTCACGGTCCCCGCGCACTGCTGCCGGGTGGACTCGCCGGTGTCGCTCCCTTTAAAAATCCCGCCGAGCAAGCCTCCCAAGGAAGCCATGGCGCACACCTGCCTCCTCCCCCCGCCGGAGCTCGAGCCCGACGCCCTGGCTTCGAACTTGAGCCTCCGGAGCGCCGTTCGCCCGAGGAACAACGGCGAGACCACCGGGGGTCTCAGGTCGCCGCCCCGCGGGCCGCGGGGGAGGAGGAGGGACTTGGAGGGGGGAGAGAGAGGCGGAGCGGAGGGGCGGCGGCCGGCGAGCGGCGACGGCGGCGGCTCGCACAGCGAAGGCGGCGGCTCGCACAGCGAAGTCGCCATGAGAAAGAAGAGGCGGTTGCGGTCGTCGGAGGAGTTAGTTACTTGGAGCGGACCGTGGCTTCTTCAGGCAGCTCTGCTCTCGCGTCCATGGAAGATGAATGAGAATGGGGGGATAAGGTGTGGTGGACGAGCCCCCTCGCACGTGCTTCTCGATTTGTTATTGTGTTTTTTTTTTTACTTTCCTTTTTTTTGTGTTTTTGGACCGAAAAAAAAGAAAACATTGTCTTTAATTAGGATTTGGAGTAATGTTAATCTAATATCTCATCTAATTACTAGGTAAGCACCCAACATTTTCTAATGCCCATTCACTAAATCCCACTCACTTAATTAATTACTAGGTAAGCACTCGGCTTTTCAAAATAAGCTTTTTTTCTTCTTAAAACGACAATTCGGCATCTCATGCAAATATATCGCGCTTAAATATTTGCATGTGAAAAAAAATATATAAAATGCCAAGGCAAAATCTATTTCCTATTCCTAAATGGAAACTTGTATACATATCTGATTTCGAGCCAAAAAGGAAAAATTTCACGAATACCATTACTATTTACATTATTAGTAGTGACTAATAGGGTAAATACAGTTGGTTTGACCCGTTTTAGTGTTGGGCATGATGCTTGCTATTAATGGAGGAACAACACCAATCGGTGACATACCATCGAAATAGGGCCAGTCGGGCTAGCTTATCCAAAAACACGATGCTATTTCGACATTATAGTGTACTTCTAAATAATATATCCAGCGTGATTTTTTTTTTCAAAATTTTTATTGACATCGTAGAGTTCTTTTTTTCAATTGTGCGGCATTAGATATATCAAGACTAGTCATATATATGTATATGTATATATATATATACACACACTAATCGATGTGACAGATTAAGAATGGATCGTGGATTAAATACATGATATTGATAGGTATTGATTTCATAAACTAGTAATATTAGCTCAGTTTGTTTCGCAAAAAATAAACAATTTAAACAATAATTTCTATAAAATAATACCTTGTATTCTTTGAAATAACTAATTAATGAAAAATGTATATGTTATTGACAATAATTTAGGCCTCTATTCCTTAAGAAAACTCCCAACATCAGGTTTAGTCCCAATTCCGCCTCGAACTTTCTTTGTCTTGGAAAAAACCCTAAACTTTAAATTCAATATCAAATCTGCCTCGGACTTTTTTTTGTTTCAAAAAAAACCTCAAACTTTAAATACAGTTCTAAATTAACTTCGAATTTTGTTTTATTTTTAAAAAAATCACCAGCTTTCAATTTATTTTCAAATCTATCCGTGGCCCACTCCCAACTCGATGTGACATTTTTACATCGATAGCAAATCCACATCAATAAGGAAACATGGAAAATTATTTCAAAATGAAACCGTTTTAGGATTAGAGTAAAGGCTGATGATTTTTCTCTTAGACATAAAAAAGTTTGGAGTAAATTTGAGACCGGATATAAAATTGGGTTTTTTTGTCTAGACAAAGAAAAGTCCGAGGGAACTTTAAACTAGACCTAAAGTTTGAGATTTTATTTTTACACAAAAAAAGTTTTGGTTAGAATTAGGGCTAAACCTAAAGTTAAAGGTTTTTAGGGAATTAGGCCTAATAGTTTATGTTTATACATTTGTGTGGGCGATGATTACTTTTAAGAATTTTCTTTTCTAAATAATCCATTTTTTGGAAAAAAAGAAAAAAAAAAGCAAACCCTTGACATTCCTCCCTGTTTTTTTCTTCAAACACGTTTTCGATAATGAGAATTTAATTTTTTTTTTCTGTCGAAAGGGTAACGAGAAGCTAAAGAACAAGTGGTGATAGGGAAAAAGACTAAGGCTCTGAATAGCAACATTTCTATTCTCAGAAATAATTTTTGATCAGAAATAGTTTTTTTTTATTTCTATTTCTTAGAACAGTTTTTGAGCAAAAAATAGCGTTTAGTAACTGTACAAAAATTCTATTCCTGAAATAGAAAAAGAATAGAAACACATTTAGGGTGCAAATGATCTATTTTTGTTCCATGGACGAATTTCTCCTTTTTGGGCTACCGGCGGAGGACGGCGAGTGGTGGTGAGGGGCGGAGGATGGTGGCTGGCGGTGGCAGAGGATGGCGGCCGGTGGTGGGAGGCAATGGAGCACGGCAGTCAATGGTGGAGCACAGTGGCGTCGGGCGGCGGCGACGGGAGGTGGCCGACGACGGAGGGTGGCCATCGTTGATCGATGGAGCACGGCGGCCAGTGGCAAAGGATGGGGGCCGATGGTGGGTGATCGCCGGTGTCGAGGGGCCGAAGGCGGGAGATGGCCGACAGCCTAAGGCAGCCAGTGCGGGGTGGTGGCCGACGTTGGGTGGTGGAGCACAATGACCAGCGATGGAGGATGGTGGTCGGTGGTGGGTGGCCAGCGGCGGTAGAGGACGGCGACCGGTGGTGGGTAATCGCCAGCGTTAGGTGGTTGGCGGGAGGAGGCGGCCAACGACGGCGAAGGACCGCGACCAGTGGTGGGTGATCGCCGTTGTTGAGTGGTTGATGGGGGGAGGCGACCAGCGCCGGGTGGCAGCTAGTGTCGAGTGATGGAGCACGGCAGCTAGCAGTGGAGGATGGTGGGCAATGGCGGGTGGCAACAAGCATCGAGTGGAGGAGAATAGTGATTGACGACAAGAGAAGTCCAGCGGGAGGGAGGCGGCTGGCGAGCATTGGTCGGCGGGCGGGGCGGCAGAAGGTGGGCGGTAGGTGGGGGCGAAGGATGGCGAGAGGCGGCGGTGGGCGAGTTGCGACCGTTGGATTGTTTCTTATTTTTAGAGAATTCTAGAAAAAAAATTATTTCTTTTTTCTTGTTCTAGAAACAAGAAGCAAATTTTTTTTTGCTTCTTATTTCTATTCCAAATCTATTTCTGTAACATTTTTTTGTTTCACAAACAAAAAAATAGATTTTTTTACTAAATGAATTTTTATTTTTTTTCTATTTTGAAGAACAAAAGAACAGAAAAATAAAAAAACAGAAACGTTACTGAATAGATGATGAAACAACATATGGGCCCATCCATTATCAAAACCGAAAGGATGTTAAGGCCCAATCGGGTGCTCCCGCGAACACCGGTGAATAAACCGCTCGACCAATCACACCATCAGTCATCACCACCCACCCCTGCTGCGTAGCCCCCTGCTGATCCGACACCTTCCCAGGGAAATTTTGCCGCGCCTTTGGATTCGCACCCGCGGCAGCAAACGAGCTGGATTCGAATTCATGGAGGAGGAATCCGCACGACCGGTCAGGTTGATGAACTTCGTCTCCGAGGAGCAGGTAACGAGTCTCGCAAACCCTAGAAGCCGCGGCCTACGTCGCACAGCCTGCGAGAGGTTTCGTTTCGGGGCTCTCGGTCGCTCCGTCTGATGTTTCTTGCTTTCTCGAATTTGAATTTTGCAGTTGGAGGAATCGAAGAAATCGAGGGGCGAGAGGGTTGAGGATGGCACTGCCCAGAGAGATAGGCCGCTCTATGAGGTTTTCTTCTGGTACCCTTTTGCGTTACGGGCAACTCGAACCGCGAACAACGAATTGTTTAAGGTTAAGGTAGCGTAGACATTTTCGGTGTGGGCGCTATGTTTTGTAGCTGCTCCTCCGCGTGGGGTTAAGCCGAAATTTTGCTCTGCTGAGGTTTAGTAGTTACCGAGAAACTTCAAGGTCGTGTTGCCCTTTCAGTACATGCAATTTCACCCGGAAATGCAATTTGTCACCACGTAGAGCTGAATCAAGTGGACTTGACGGGGCTTTGCATGGTAACTGTCTGGTGGTTCGGTACCTGGGCCGTGGCAGTCACGAATGAGCAGACGATGTAGATTGGAGTTCCCTTTTGAAACTGAACATGCCTCTTCCTAAAGCATATGGATGTTGTTTTTTCTAAAGTCGCGACGATTCATGGCGATGGATTTTGCAATTGAAAGACATTACGTACTCATTCGTTGCATATTGATTTTATTCTCACTCGCAGTTTGAGTTTGGCGACCCATCAATCTTGTTCTGTGGCCACCAGTACTTATTAATTTTTTGTGCTTTGTCAATCTTTCTTAAAACCGAGCTGTTCTCCTCTGTGATACAGATTTTGAAAGAGAACAAAGACAAGCGTGATGCAGAATTCAACGAGCGCTTCAAGCATAGTAAGTGCCTGTGTTTATATTCTAAGTCTTCATTTAAATTGGTTGTAAAATCAGCTCGCCTTTAACAGAGTCTAAGGAATCAACTGGAGGCAGACTATAATATATGTTTTCTTCATTACATTATACGTGAAACTGTCTTGCTGTTGCACACACCTAGTGTGGGTTAGAGGTGATTGGTTCCCCGTCCGATCTGGTTCCTAGGTGGAACCGGGAACCGGGGACCTGACCGGGTGGTCCTAGAACCAGCAACCAGACTGAACCGGTGGTCCGGTCAGGTCCGATGGAACCAGTCAATTTTTTTTTCCCACTACTTGATGCTTTCTCTTTGTGTTCCCCACTACTTTTATTAGAAAAAGATTTTAGTAAAAGGACCCTAAGTTTTGCAATCATGAATGATCAAACATCAATTATGATCCCCAAATTGAAAAGACGAACAAAAAAATTTAGGTTTAGTTCACATTTTACTAATTTTTTTTAAGAAATAAAAAATAAAAATATATATGTACTCAATCGGGTCCGGTCCGGTTCCCTTTGGAATCGGAAACCGGACCGCTCGAACACTGGTTCCACTTTTAGGAACCAGGAACTAGATCGACACTCCCGGGAACTGGACCATACCGGCCAGTCCGGTCCGGGCGGTTCCTGGTTTGGGCGGTTCGTTTTACACACCCTTAGTGTGGGTTATAGATTTTACTCAGACGTGAATATGAATCTTTTCATAATTATTTTTTCAATTCTTCATTATGGCCTGACGTGTTAATACTGTACATGATATAAGTAGACGGTGGCAATTAAGTTCTTGAAATTGTCTGATAATACTTCATTTTTCAGGACCGCCCAAAGCTTTGGATGAAGATGAAACCGAATTTCTTGATAAATTGGAGATGGTGAGATTACTCACTAGATCATCACAGAATGTGGTGCTAGTCATAGCGAATCATTTCAACAACCATCTATAACTTATAAGTCTGAATAGTTAGGCAATCACAAGTGTGATAACTAAAGCCCTCATATGTGATATTTGCTTTTTCGTGGGTTAAATTTAAACCATTTGCAAATTTTGATATCTGGAACATCAGGCATTTAGTCAAAGCTGTTAGAAGAGTAGTATCAGTAAATCTTTGAACCAAGCATGATTTACATAATTATTTAAATTGGCACTATGTTTTCAGCCTAAATTTCTCGGAGTGTTGAGGCAATATTCCCAAATGTTACATCGTTAGATTTTCTTGTCAGATATTCGTATGCATTTTTAGTTGTGATCTATCCACGTGCTTTAGTTAATGAAGTGATGTCTCATCTTCTGTTATTTTAATTTATAGTCGAAGAGGGAATATGAGAGGCAGATGGCAGATGAGGAAGCTCAACAGCTACAAAGTTTCCAGGTATTGAGGAGTATGTCTATAGACCTTTATACGACTGCAATTCATGGATGCTGAAGTGGCAGTATGATGTTTAATTTGAACACTTATAAGATGATGCTCATCTTGTCACTATCGTTATGTAAAAATGGAAAACCATACTTGTGATCCGGCATGATCATGCAAGCTCATCTCTCCACCAATTTCAGAGATTTAAGAGAATGGTAATGAACAAGAGTCAGGTTTTTGTCCAGTGTCTTGCTTCTTTTGGTCTCTTGCAACTGTAATAATTAATTCTGAAATGAAAAAATTTGTCAAAGAGCTTCTGAACTTTCTGTTGGTATATGGTACATGATAAATTCTAATGCCCATAATCATATGGCAGGATAATCTGACTCCAATACAAGTGTTCTTTTTCAGGCCGCTGTGGCAGCACAATCTAATGTTGTGCATGAGCTTAAAGAACTGCCGACTCTTCCTGTGGTTAGTTTCATTGTTGAATTACGTGCTTCATATGCAGAGCTTTTTTGTCTCTGTATTTTACTTGAATTGGTGCTGTGGATATATATTTCTCTGGAAAGAATGTTCATATCATGCTCAAATTAAAATATAAGCTGCAAAACACATTCACTTCTGGTAATGAGCGGTGTGAAGTACGATTCCAGGGAGGGAAATTGATCCTGTCAAACTGAATCACATTATCGTAGCTAGAGAAAATTTCTTGAAGTGGCACTCGTTATTCAGGACCCTCGTGTATGTCACAAATTGATTGCAATACTGAATAACCTATCTGAATTAGAGCGCCAAATAGCTTGTAAGACCCTGTGGTCCTCTAAATTATGTTCTATGCTTTTGTTAGACAGGTAGGTGTTGTTTCTACGACCTTAGTTTAAGCCACCTTAGTGAAATACTAAAACCAACAGAATAAGTGCTAGCTGTCACTTGTTTTGGCACTTTACAATCCGGAAGCCTTTAGGACTCGAAGAATATCAAATAAAAAAGGTCATCTGTATGTGAGGGCTCTGTCCTTCCAATGTTGTAGTTATATAATGATTGATCGTTTTGGGGTTTATACCATACTAGAGGAGATTATCTTGGATCCGTCATCTTTGTGCCAGAACTGAACTAGTGCAAAACAATAGCTTAGATACTGGACTGCCTTACAGACAGTTTGCTTCTATACTGAGGAAGAACTAAAGATGCACTTGAGTTTGTGGGTTTCAAATTTCAATCAATGGTGACTTTTATGCTCATTGTTGATGTTGTGATCCCACTCCTTTCAGGTTCTTCGTGGCTATTGATATTATACCTTTTGGTCTGAAGTTTCTTCTTCTTCTTCTCCTTCTTCTTTGTGGATTTGAGAGGGAGGCATTTGGGATAATTACCAAAAAAAAAATCCTAAACCTACGGTACGGATGCGAATTCAATTATAAACTTTTCAATTCGGCCAATCTAATCCAAAACCTTTTGAAGATTTGCCAATGCAACACTTTCAGTCAATTTTGATTGGAAATCGCTAACGTGGATGTTAGCTATCCTACATGACACAATCAGCGCCGACATAGATAATTTTTGTAATTTTATTAAAATTTTCTGATTTTTTTTAAATTCTTTTATATTTTTCTTTCTTTCTTTTCCTTAGTTTTTTTTTTCTGCTATGTAAAATGAAAAGAATTTATAAAAAGATTAAGAGAATTATTGCAAAAAATGTCAACGTTAGCACCGAATGTGCCACATAGAACGGTCAATGTTCACATCAGCGATTTCATTTTTGCCAGGACTACATTGGAAATGTGGTTTAGGACTAATTTGGTCAAATTGAAAAGTTTAGGACTGAATTGGCATTCGTACAATATGTTTATAATTTTTTTGGTAATTTTTCTGGTGATTTTGTCTGTCACATAAGTCATTCATTGCTTGTTTGCCATTGAATGTGGATTGTTAAACTTGGTCGCTGGAATAAATGCACTAATTCAAACACGTTCTGTTTACGAGCTCCTCGTCTATAGTTCGGTGATTCAGCTCTTCTATGTGCAGGAAGATAAAAAAGTTGGAAGGAAGAATCCACCAGCTCCCCCATTGGGTGTCCTGATAAAAGTCAAACCGCCGGCAAAGAAAGCAAAGATTGATCGTCAGAGTTCTGAAGAATATACAGACACAAGGAAAACCTCCGGTGACATTGGTGGAAAAACTTCAGACCTTGTAAAAACACGTAACGGTGATGGTGCTAATGAGACCCATGGCCTCCCTATATCTTGTCTTGTTTCATATAGTGATGAAAGCGAAGAAGAAACAGACTAGCTGGCAAAAACAAAGGAAGTGACGAAAAGATTTAGTTTCATCTCTTATAGTTCTAAATGAGCAGTTTTATCCAACTCGTGTAGACGTTCTTTTTGGATGATATTCATGATAAGGTCTATGGCAACATGCTCATCTGATTCCAGCGGAGACCGTATGACTATCTCAACTTTCAAACGGGAAAATTATAAAAAAAAAAAAAAGTCTTAAATCTATTGTATTTTTATCAATATAGTCTCAAATTTTTTAAGTTCGTCGATTTAGTATTAAATCATTTCACTTCGTTTCAATTGAGTCTATTTGGCTGGCCGGTGTTGACGTGGCCACTGGTTATCCAATTAACACTGATGTGATAATTTTTAAATACTTTTTCGATTTTTTAAATATTTTTTCTGCCTTTTTCCTTTGGCCGTGATCAACCAGAGAGAAAAGGTAGAAAAAACAGAAAAAAGTATTAAAAAATTTGAAAAAAATATTTAAAAATTGCCATGTTGGCTTTGACTCGACGGTCGACGGTCACATCAGCACTGGCTGGTCAAATGGACATAATTGGCAAGAAGTGAAATGATGTAGGACTAAATTGACAAGAAGTGAAAAAGTATTTAAAACTGAATTGGCAAACTTAAAAGGTTTAGGACTAAATTAGCAAAAGTGCAATAAGTCGAGGACTTTTTTTTTATAATTTTCCCACTTTCAAACAATTGTGGATTGAACATCTTATCACGTGCTCCGTTTGAAATTGCGAAGATCCCTTGAGGGTTTAGTAGCTGGCAAGGCATTCCCCTTGCAGGTCAAGACGAAGGGGCTAGCGTTATGAAGATTATGATGGTGATGTTTAGACACCATTCTTAGCCATGCAAATCCAGAATCAAAGTATTGACGTTCTGCTCCGCCGTGTATTTGTCTTCTTATTTTTTGGTTTCTGAAATGCCCCGCAAGTCTCTTCGTGGTGGTTGTGCTGGTTCTCTCATTGACTGAGCAACCATCTCAACCTTAATGGGCAAGGGGAGCAAATACGAAGGTCGACATCGTTTTGTCGATAGCCTGAACCCAACTTTCACAAGTAGAACGGTCTGAACAGGCCTGTTGAATTATCCATAGTAGGCCTCTTTGTTTTCTCTGTTTGGAATCCCATTGGGGAGCTTTCTAAAGTTGAGTGTTTACGTAGATATGAGAAAATATTGCGTGAGTGGAATACTCCACGTAAGCAATACACAACTCCACTGAACGCGTGACACCTAGCAAGCTGGCCCACATATTAGATTTATTAAAAAATCAGATCCATTCCCTTCTCTCTCCCATCCTCCGTTAAACCTTCGTTACCATCTCCCTACTGCTCAAATATTCACTTTTTCACTTGGTTTCTCTCTCCCTCCCTCCTTCCGCTCAAACTTCTCCCGCTCCCAACCTCCTCTTCCTTCCTCCGCAACTTCGCTTCCTTTGGTCATGAACCCATCGCGCCTACGTCGGTTACCTCCGTCGGCCGCTTCCAAAAAACCCATCTGCTCTCTCTCTTTTTTCTTCGCAAAGCATAGCTCTTTTTGTGGACCGCACCTCCACCTTCGCTGGTTGCCTGTGCCGTTGCCTCCCGGAGCCCGTCAGTGGCTCAGCTCCCGACCACGCGGCCGACTCCGCCTATGCCGTCGCCTCTGAAGCCCCCATTGGCAATTCATGCTCTACCCTTCTCTCTCTGTCCCGAGAAACGGCTCCGCTCGGCTCTTTGATGAACCGCGCCTCCGTCGTCACCTCCCAAAGCCCCTCTGGCAATCTCGGGCTCCGACTCGCCATATGCGTTGCCTCTCGAAGCCCCATTCTCAGGTTAGGGTTTTGTATGACCTGAACTTATTCCCTTTTTTGCCCTAACCTGATAATGGGGCTCCGGGAGGCAACGCAGAGGGCGAGTCGAAGCCCAAGATCGCCAGAGGGGCTTCGGGAGGTGACGACGGAGGCGCGGTTCGTCAAAGAGAGCCGAGCAGAGCCGTTTCTCGGGACAAAGAGAGAAGGGCAGAGCACAAATCACCAATGGGGGGCTTTGGAGGCGACGGCGTAGGCGGAGGCGGCCGTGTGGTCGGGATTTGAGCCACCGATGGGCTCTCGGAGGCGACAGCACAGGCAACCGGCGAAGGCAGAGGTGCGGTCCACAAAAAGAGCCGTGCTTCATGGAGAAAAGAGAGAGAGCATATGGGTTTTCTAGAAGCGGCCGGCGGAGGCAACCGGCGTAGGCGCGGCGGGTTCACGACCAAAGGAGGCGAAGTTGTGAAGGAAGGAAGAGGAGGTTGGGAGCGGAGAAGTTTGAGCGGAAGGAGGGAGGGAGAGAGAAATCAAGTGAATATTTGAGCAGTAGGGAGAGGGTAATGGAGGTGTAACGGAGGATGGGAGAGAAAAGGGAAATGATCAGATTTTTTAATAAATCTGATATATGGGCCCACTTGCGAGGTGCCACGCGTTCAGTGGAGTTGTGTATTGCTTACGTGGAGTATTTCACTCACGCAATATTTTCTCCGTAGATCTTATTTGACGTGGTCATTGCTGGCCGGAGCTGTCTTCAAATTGGCTCAATAAAGTTGTGATTCCGTTTTGACCCCATAACGTAGAAATTTGTCTACTTTAGGTGTGGCCTGGCTTTTTGCTTACTGTGGTCCAAAAACTGCGTCGCCCTCGAAAGATTTGACTAATTGAAAGCGCATTACACTCTCGATAAAGTTGTGATTCGGTTTTGTCCCCGTACCGTAGATATTTGTCTACTCTAGGTGTCACCCGGCTTTTTGGTTAATGTAATCCAAGAATTGCGTCGCCCTCGAAAAATTTGACTAATTGAAAGCTCATTACGCTTTCTCTTTCGTGCAGTTGCACGGATTGTCTCGTACCATTTGTGAAAGAATAATGTCACGGGCTGTACAGGCTTCTAGATCGTGTACTTATCAAAGAGGTCATGCATCAAGTCGTTTTCATAATCTCGATGGGTAGGATTCTGGCTTTTGCATCATTCGCAGTTTCAAAACTTTCATATTAAACAATGTTCCTCCCGATTCCGCCGCCAAGGCATGATTTCGTCGTACCACGCAATCACATAATGGATTTGGTATAATGGGTCATTCAACCATGTTCCATCTCGAGAACCCTACATTTCTTATATTTCTTAGGAATTGAATATACATAGATTATCAGAAACCGTCATGCATGACGTTTTTGCATCCACCCACGATTCTTTCCCCTTGATCAAACAGTCTGGAAAAATTATTGTAGTCGAACAGCAGATCTTGTCGAGTTCAGAGCTCACAACAAGCGAGAGAATCCAAGATTCGTGTCCAATTCAATAAGAAAACAAGTAGAACTGTGCAGCACTGACTGTCAGGCTATTACTACATACTTGAGCCAACGAGAGAAAGAGAAGAAGAGAAACAGTGGCCGGGGAATATAAAGCGAAGGCGTTTCCATTTCTTTAGCATCGACTTGCTGTAGCTGTAGAATTGCATACGACATCTAATTGCATAAGAGTATTAACAAACATTCGACTGTTTTTCTCATTTCTTTTGTCAAGCAAAGTGGCAAGAGCATACTCCTGTAGAATTATTAGCTATGTAGGAAGCGAAAGTTACAAAAAGGCTCATACGGTAGAAGCACTAGTGTGTAGGGCAACCAAAGATGCATAGAAACCGTCATTGATGTTGATCAAAGTCTCGTGCTTTCCTTTCTCGACGATGACTCCATTTTTAACCACCGCGATCACGTCCGCGTTCTTGATCGTGGACAACCTATGCGCCACCACGACTGTGGTTCGGTTCACCATGACTCGGTCCAATGCATCTTGAACCACTTTCTCGGATTCTGCATCCAATGCACTCGTAGCCTCATCAAGAAGAAGGATTTTGGGACTCTTTACTATAGCTCGAGCGATAGCCACTCGTTGCTTCTGACCACCGGACAATTGGACCCCTCTTTCACCAACCATAGTATCATATCCCTGAACATCAAAATTGTACAGAGAAATCAAAAAAGCTCATTTGAAAGCAAATGATTGAGTTAAATACACAGAACAAGCAACGACTGTCAAACCTGTTGCAGTCCACTAATGAACTTGTGAGCATTTGCTAATTCTGATGCGGCTAGTATTTCTTGCTCGGTCGCATCTCCATCCTTTCCATAAGCTATGTTTGCACGAATTGTCTCATTGAATAAAACCGGTTCTTGGCTGACCAGACCCATTTGCTGCCTTAAATACTTGAGTTGCAGCTGCTTAATATCCACTCCGTCGAGCGTAATGTGACCTGAATCAGGATCATAAAAGCGTTGCAGCAACGCTATCACTGTCGATTTTCCACTCCCGCTTTCTCCAACCAAAGCAACAGTCTGAGAGGAAGAATCAATTGTCAAACTTTTGTTCCTCGTGTTCGACAATACTTTAGTGCTGTTCTTGTAGTTTAATGCTCAATTGTGAAATTCATGTTGAAGTTAGGCATCAGATAAAGTCCAAAGTTTTACCTTTCCAGAGTGAATGGCCAGGCTGAGATCACGGAAAATTTGAATGTCTGGCCTAGAGGGATATTTGAAGCTGACATGGCGAAGCTCAATCTCTCCCTTCACATTGTCTAATTTTGTCCCTGACTCATCACTTGGGTCTATCTTGGATTTGCGGTCTATTATTGCGAAAATGGAAGCAGCAGCGCCTTTGGCTTTGGTGGAATCGGGAGTGAAGGAACTTGACTGTGTAATTCCAATGGCTGCCATGGTCAGAGCAAAGAAAACCTGTGAAGAAAGTGACTCAGAACCATTAACGGAAACCAGTTCCAATAGCAATCCTCCAGCCAAATAAGAAAAAGGAAATCATAATTCTGAGAATTTCTTAAGTAAAAACTATTTAGCGTTCAAAGAAAATGCATCGTACCCTGAAGACATCTGAAAAGGTTATTTTGCCATCCTGAACGAGTCGAGCTCCAGCATAGAAACTTGTTGCATACACACAGAACAAGAGGAAGAAGGACAAGCCAAACCCAATTCCGCTAATCAGTCCTTGTCGAATCCCTGTCCTCATGGGGCCTTCACATTTCTTTTTGTAAAGCTGCATCATCTTCTCTTCAGCACAGAAAGAAGCAACAGTCCTTATACTTCCGACGGCATCAGTAGCTACTTGGCTTGCTTCCTCGTACATCATCTGCAAACATATAGATTAATACCGTCAAGAAATATCGAGATTATTTGCATGATAACAGAAACCGTGGTGCAAACCTTTTATGGCGTTGAAGATTATTACAAGCAACGTGAATCAGAAAATTAAGATGGCTTTTTCCGTTTCAAAGCTTTGAACCTAGGACTCAAAATTATGAATTGGGAATATGTAAGGACCTCCCAAGCTATTATATTTAGTGAGCAGTAAAAGATAAAAGCACTATAATAATGCTTACCTTTGCATCTGCACTGAATCCTTTCATGAACTTCACTTGTACGTATCCGTTGGCACCAATTAGAGGGATTAAGGCAAGGATGATCAGCGCCAGTTGCCAACTTGCAGTAAAAGCAATGACCAAACCAGCAACAGCAGACGCAATGTTCTGCACAATCTGAGCTAACGCATCTCCAACCAGGGCTCGCACTGATGCCGCATCTGCTGAGAGCCTTGCCCCAATGGCACCGCTTGAGTGATCAGGTTCATCAAACCAGCCAACCTCCATGTGGACAACCTTTTCGAAACACATCAGCCTTATTCTCTCGATTAACTTACAACCAGCCACGGAGAACAAGTATGTACGAGCCGGATATGCCACAAACGATGCAATGCCAAGGACCAGAAACATCAGTGCCCAAAACTTAGAATCCTTTCTAAGTTCGTGCGGTGGTTCATAAAATGACTTGATAACACTGGATATAAGTATGCCGAAAATCGGAAGTATCACGCCATTAACAACTGCAGCGACAGTTCCAATTAGCAAGACAGGAACTTCTGGTTTGTTGAGACGAGCAAGCCGACGTAGGGAGACCTTTGGCGGTTTTTCTGTGCTCCCAGGAGCAGGGGATTGTGGTCCAGCCACGGTATCATCGGCAATGTTGAGTCCAGTGGGAAGACCAAAGGAGACTGAGAGCGAGTTGCGGCTGCTATTCCCTATAGATGATCCCTGACTAATGGATCGTTTGTACGACATTCTTTGACTGGACTGTCTGTTATATTCAGTAATCTCTGACCTGTTTTGGTCATCCGGTGCTTGTTCGGACTCTCTGTTCACTTCCTGCAAGCGTATTAGCTGAGAATATGCACCGTCTGGATCTTTGAGCAGTTCAGAGTGTGCACCTGGACAGTTTTGGAGAGGCATAAATCGTCGATCATATACTTGTACATGCTAGGAAATCATAGTTCCTTTCGCTCAATTCACAGTTTCACTGTTCAATTCAAGTTAGATTGCAAACCTACCTTTCTCCACCATTTTTCCACGATGAATAACAGCAATCATATCGGCATTCCTAACCGTGCTCAAACGGTGGGCAACAATGACAGTTGTGCGGTTGCCCATAATCCTGTCCAAGGCCTCTTGGACTACTCTTTCCGATTCCGCGTCGAGTGCACTGGTGGCTTCATCCAGGAGCAAAATACGAGGATCTTTAAGAATCGCTCTTGCTATGGCTACTCTTTGCTTCTGCCCACCAGACAGCTGAGTCCCATGTTCACCAACCATAGTGTCCAAGCCCTAAATGTCAAAAGTTCAAAAATCATGACGTAAAGAAAGAAATTATTGTTTGGCCAGAGAAAAGAAGAAAGCTGGTTCATCGATCATGGAGTTGCATAATCTTTATACCTGCGGCAACTTGTCTATAAACTTGGCTGCGTTTGCAAGCTCTGCAGCAGCTTTGATCTCTTCAAGCGTGGCGCCTTCCTTTCCATATGCAATATTTTCCTTGATGCTGCACGCGAATAACACGGGCTCCTGGCTGACAAGCCCAATTGTGCTCCTGATCCATTTAAGCTGAAACTCTTTAAGGTTGATCCCATCGATAAGTACTTCACCGGATTGTGGATCGTAGAATCTCTCTATCAGACTGATCACCGTGGACTTCCCACTTCCGCTTTGTCCCACCAAAGCGGCAGTTGTACCACTTGGGATGCTAAGAGAGAACCCGTTGAATATTTGCTCATCGGGCCTGGCTGGGTAACTGAAATAAACATCCCTCAACTCTATATCTCCGCGAATGTCTTCCAGTTTCTTTCCCTTGGTATCAAAAGAATCGATCTCTGGGTTCCTGTGGATGGTCTCGAACATCTTATATGCAGCAGCTTGACCAGCAGCAAATGCACTCATGCATGGAGAAGCCTGCCCAAGAGACCTAATGAACATCCGCACCATGCCCAAAAGAACGAGGGAAAGAAGAAAGAAAATCCATGATTAGGCTTTCTAAATTTCTCGAGGGTAAGTAAGGAATTGAGCCAAGAGAGCAAAGACCAAAAATAAAAAGGACAGTTTGAGTGCAACTCACATGGAACCAGTCAAGACTGCCATGATCACATTAATCACTTTGCCCCCATTATATCCCTTGTCTAATATTAACTTCCCACCGTACCATATTGCCAAAGCATAACCGCCAAAGATGATGAGCATGACCGTTCCAAGACCTAATCCAGCCGCCAGGCCTTCGTGGACACCTGATCCGTATGCATGCACAAGGAATTTGCTGTAGTTTGCGATTGCTCGCTTCTCTCCGGTAAACGATGCAACCTACCGTAAAAGATAAAGAGTTATGGATGAATGTGAGTTTTAGAGCAAAGACATCAAGACATCTGTTTTGTTCTTGGAAGTATATCGATTTGGATGGCACACATGCGCAATTATGGTATTCAGCTACGTCATGCAACATACCGTCCTGATCGAACCAATTGTCTGTTCAACAACATTTGCTGCCTTTGCATACGCACTTTGCCCACGAGATGCCGTCTTTGAGATGATGAGTGACATAACTCCACCCGCAGTCACTAGCAGAGGAATCATGGTTAGCATGACCAGGGTCAATAGCCACCCCTTGATAAATGCTATCACGAAGCCTCCAACAAATGTCGACACGAGCTGTATGAACTTCCCCACCTGCATGAATCTAGCAATCCGTTAAAATCCAGGACGAAAAGTGTATACTGAGTACACCAGACAAAATACACATTCTTTTCACAATTGTTATGCCGGTACAAGGAAAGTATGACCTTTTCACCCATGGCATCCTGGATGAGAACTGTATCGCCCGACATTCTCCCGACAACCTCTCCGGTGTTAGTCTCTTTGTCAAAGAAGGCAACATCTTGTCTCAATATAGTTTGCAAATACAGGCCCCTTATTCTCGCAGCCTGTCGCTCGCCGGTGACCATCCAGCAAGACACCTCTGACCAAATGAAAGGAAGAACGAAGATCAAATTTTCTCATTTCCTAATATGAAGAGTTTGACTCCGAACTAAAAGTAAATCAAGACTCAAGATGCACTCACGAAGAAACGCAGCTGCACCACACCCAAACGCCAGGTAGACAAACTTCAGAGCTATCTGAAGATTTCACAAACAATCTATTCAGTTAATTTGCAATCTCAACACAAGCACTTTAAAAGAAATTTCCCTTTCCAGAAAAGAGTTTCTCTGTAACAATCCGCCAAGTCCATATTTGCAAAGCTTTTACCTTGGACACAAGATCTACAACGTCAGTGTTAGCCTGGTTCTCGCCAAACGTATCAATCAGCTGTCCAAACAAAACGGTCATAAGGGGCAGGGAAAGGCCATTCCCGACCGCGCCTATCGACCCAACAACCATCAATAGCATATCTGTGGAATCTGCAAATGAGAACAACTTGTGGAATGGAACCGAATTTGCTTCATCTCCCTTGCTCTTGTTGGAGTCCTGCTCATTCTCATTCACAGGGGGGCTCTTCGCCGCCGCCGCCGCCGCCACCTCAAGGCTCCTCGATGTGGCGGCTTCATTGGTTCCTGAATCTTCGGTTGCTCCATTTTCAATCGCCATGCTACCGTACACAGGATACAGATCTGTTATGCAACTACTTTATTCTGTATATATACACAGAATTGTATTGGAGGGCTGCATCTTTAAACATCTAGAATCAGCAATTTATAATTCAAGCCACAGCAGTCCAATTATTGGGCAAGCTGCGAAAGAAATAGTTGAAGGACGGTTGAGCACAAATTGACTAATTAAAAAGAAATTGTGCTGCGGTCAATTTTCTCAAATCTATAAGCAACTTATCTATTAAGCAATCAAGATGCGAGACATTCTTTCAGCCATAAGAGTCAAAATTACAGAGATCAAAGACCGCTGATCTACGGGACTGTACTTTGAAAAGAGTTTTGATCTCATTAGTTGAGCACCCTTAAAAAAATCAATTAGAATAATGAATCATTAGCCAGATGAGTCGTGAAACTGGAAAATTTAATGTGGGTGTGCGAGTGTGAACGCAAATGGAGACTCAAAAAATTGAAGGGTGCACAAGAAGCCTCCCAAAGCAGCAGCTGTCCGAAAAAAAAAATCCCACGGGAGAAGTTATGATGAATTCATCTGATTCGTGCCAAAACCACCTTTGGTCTGAACCAGCACAAAAGAGCCAAATCAACTCTCTGTTCCTTCCTTTCTTTTTGTGCTCTACCTCCTGCTTTGCAAGAATCTGCCCGCAAAAGGAGGCGAAAATACGGACCTTTTGCTCTGCCTCTGTCTCTGCCTCTACCTCAGGGAGAGTCATGAATCATTCACCAACTCCGACAGTGTTCTCCAGATAAGCCAGAGCACAACAAGACGCAAGCAGCCAAAGGCAAACTGGCACAGAGGGAGAGGGTGAGAGAGAGAGGGACGCATTATCTCACCTGAAGCTTCTCAAGAAAGAGTCAGCTCACAAAACTGAGCACTGTTGTCTTCGGGGAGGGATCCCGAGAAAAGAAGTATGGCAGGCACTTTCGAGACTGCTTTCCTGATCTGCAGCTTCCGCCAACGGCTCGTTCTCCATTATATGCGCTTCCAGATTGCTTGTCCAGCAAGCATAGCATGGCACCTCCGGGTCGCTCTCTCTCTCTTGGCGGTCAAAGACTCCCGCGGCCGAACATTTTACTTGTCAACCCCCACTTACGGATCTTTCGGTTTAAATATCAATGTTTTACTTTTCTTTTCTTGGTTGTCAAACCCAGATTTCATTTTGTCCCATGCATCTCTGTTATTTCCCGATAGAATCAGGGTACGAAAACTTCTCAGCACCCAAGAAGATCTCTTTGCTCATCACAACCCAAGATCTCTCGTTTCTCGGAAAGTGGTTACCTTGTTTCTTTCGGGGCGGGCAGCAATATAGTAGTCACGTGAAATCCTCTTTTCTTGAAATAGGGTTTGTGCCGTTTCACTAGCGCACTGATGCGAAATCTATTAGTAGTGCGTTTCTGGACCGATTGAATAGATAGAAGTCTAAACAGAAGATGGAACGATGATGCGACTAGAACTGGCGGACTCAGTAGACGACATCGGATTTTTTTTATAAGTTAATTTTAAGAGTCGTTTTTGCGATTTTGCTATTTGATGCTTGTTAACTTTCCTATTATGATTAGATTTCAAATTCAAATTATATAACTTTCTTATTATGATTAAATCTCTAATTCAAATTAGATAACTTTCTTATTATGATTAGATTTCGTATTGTAATTAGGTTTAACCCTTATAAAAATGTGTTTAAGGGTTTGTTTTGGCATACAGAACATTATCATCAATACTGAATTTTGAGATTTCTTTCTTTAAACAAAATTTTGTTTAAATTATTCGCTGAATGCTGCGTCACCCACGGATCAAGAACTTTGACCTTTATACATGTTCTCACTTATCATCTGTGACCCCCGTGACATGACGCATAAATTTGTACTTCTTCTCTCTTTTAGATAACTTTCTTATTATGATTAGATTTCGTATTGTAATTAGGTTTAACCCCTATAAAAGGGTGATTAAGGGTTTGTTTTGGCATACAAAACATTATCATCAATATTGAATTTTGAGATTTTTTTCTTTAAATAAGGTTTTGTTTGAATTATTTGCTGAACGTTACGTCACGCACGCATCAAGAACTTTGATCTTCCTACATGCTCTCACTTATCATCTGGGACCCTCCCCCCTCCCCGGAGAAGTTTTCTACGCAGGAATGTGATTCTGGTCTAGATGCTCCCTCCTTTCTTCTGGCCTGGACCTGCGGGCATCATTTTGCCTGGTTGGCTTTTCATAAAGTGCAAATTTGACTTTGCACAAGTGATATTTTTTTTTCGAGCATTAGATTTTCGCGATAAACCGATCATAAAATAATTAATGCAGTTTTTATCAATAGGGCGCTTTCGAGGTGCTTTCGGGGCGTTGATTAAGTTAATCAAACATGAAAGTTACGTCTATTAATTATACTTTGAAAATTGGGGGATCACGCATTTTAATGGTCCGCTTGCTTCATATAATTCGATTTTCAAATTCCGAAATATCCAACTGGTAATAGCCGCACCGCATTGACAAATGAAGCAGCTGCAAGGAAAAAATCATCATCCCTATTTTTACTGTAGGGGCCGGTGGTTGATTATTGGTAATAAGTCAAGTCCAAGTTGTATTTTCTATACATTTATTGCAAGAAGATGGCATGGTGGCTGCGCCCACCAACTTTGCTTGGCGTAAGTACGAAAATTCGGCACGAGTGTAGTGTGTAAAGGATCTTTCCAAATTCCTTATCACTTAAGCAAGGATTAGGTGCGGATAAATTTCGTTTTAAATAGTATAATTACTGTTGAAAGAAGGGGGAAACAAATATAGATAATGCGGAGCAAGGACTGGCCGGAGCGTCAGCATTGCCGAGTTGATTGAAAAGGATCGATAGGCTGAGTTAATGGTGGGACAAGTAGGAGTCCCATCACCCCTCTTGGACGATTTTGACGCCCAACATGCATACATGATGGGAAAATAGTAACATGCATTGGACCGAGTGAATCGCAGAAAATTGAGTTGTACGGGCTTCATGTGAGACTTACCTGATCGATAGCTAAAATTCAATCGTTTTCTTGATTATGAAAAGGTTCGGATCACAATTTGCTCACTCGGAAAGTACAATTGCATCTTGTTAACATGTTTTACGCAATGCACGAGCAACAAGCGACAATACCCAACCTTTTTGCTAGAAGCAATGATGCATGAATAAAGTGGAGCATTCCAATGATGTTCGACAGAAATAACTTGACCACTAATTGCACAACACAATGAGAATTTAGGAGTTCGAAATTAGAAAAAGTGCTAGTGTGACGTGCCCTACATGCACCATCTGCGTAGACATGATCCATGAGCTGGCCGAGCCTGCTATCGAGCTTAAATTTCAATTTTCTTTCAATTTTCAAACGTTCTTCACCTCAATTTTCTCTCCTCTTTTTACTTACAAGGTCTCAACAAAATTGATCGAGCATGATGATCCCACGCAAGTCAAGGTTCGCAAGTCGGACCCAAGAAGGAGTTGGTCGATCGAGACTACCCATCGTTATCTTTCGAGGTGACAAGGCTTGAACTCCTCGGAGGGCCACCCAATTCCCGATCACCTCTACATGCGATTACTCATTTGTTATTCCGTTCGCTTTCTCAGAGAAAAAAATGAAAATCGTTAATTGTAAGAGAAATTGACTTAAAATTTTACCCTTTGCCCGAATATTTCATAATTTTAAAGTGGATTACCTAATTGGCAAACCATCAAAGCATACGGGACATTTTCCACTTCCAAATAATTGATAATATCATCCATGAAAAACAGCTCGGCAAAAAAGGGTTGGTTAAGAACCCTCAGAATTAATAGTTACTAATAGGATCGAGAGACTTTATGTAGATTTAATATGTTTGAATTTTAATATTTTATTTTTTTCCTAATCCATTTTTTAATATCTAAAATCTCTACATGTTTAATACAAATCATCAGTTGATTATGGTCAAAATGGAATTTGCATTGTCTTTTTTTGGGAAAATGCAGTAAGAAACTCCAAACTAAGCCCACTATGACACAATTACCCTTAATCTTTTTTGTTGTGATATTAAAAACACCAAACTATGGGCACCGTAACACATTCACTCTAAACTTTTTCTTGTGACATAAAAAATCCTCAAATTGTACTTATGTGACACATTTACCCTCTGTCAATGTTTCATTATATAAATTTTTAGCCAAAATAACGACATTTAATTCACTTAAGTCACGTGAGTGCTATGTCAATACTGTTTACTTTTTTACGTCCATGTAAGTGAATTTTTAATGGTTCTCATTGATAGAACTTTAATGGAGGGTATTCGCGCCACACATGTATGAGTTTAGGATTTTTTACGTCATAAATACGAAATTTAGGATAAATGTGTCTCAGTTTATATAATTTAGGGTTTTTAATGATTTTTACTTCCTTCTTTTTTTACTAGCAAAACAAACAGAAACCTAGAAATCCTCTTTGATAAAAAAAAAAGAAGAAAAAAACAAAGGGAAGGACCGTGTACGGCGGAGTGCAACAACAGCACAGAAAGAGACTGCGAAACTGCTTCCAGATGGGCAGCGGAAGCAGAAGGTCCGAGGCGGCGCGTGGGCAGCACGGCGACAACCTCAACGTTCGGAATTGGGTTTCGTTCTGGATACCGGTGGTTCAGATGGGCACCAACAAAGGCGGGGGAAGCCGCCCTCTTCCCTTGAATGATGGATGACACACCTCAGCAGCCGAGCTCAAAATCGTTGACTATTTTCACGTTCTTCTTCTTGTCGCCCGTCAATGTGCTCTCGCGGCGCTACAAAGACAACACACGAAATCTTGTAACGCAAGGCACAACGGATAAGTGCAATATTTTGCTCTATGATCACGTCTATATAGATGGCCAAGACTACATAGGGGCGGATGTCGGGACTCTTCGACTGCCCTATGAATCTGCACCGGCTCGAGAGGCCCCCCCTCCCCCTCTTCTTACCTACCAGTAATCATCGAGGACGCGTACACGAAAATGCCAGATTATTAAAATCGAACCGAATCAAAAATTGAAAAGGACAGAAAGATAAAACGCCAACGAGAATTCTACGGTGGTTTTTGTCGCCACGGCATTATTGGAAACTCCATTAATTTACTTTTGATATTGAAAATGAAAGGATAATACCATCACGAATGAAAAAAGGGCCCCCTTACCTACTCCCTCTATTTGGACGGAAAAGAATGGATCGGGCAAAATTTTCTAAAAAGGCGGCATCATCTTTCCCTATTCATCACTCAATCGCCTACTTGTTAAATGTTGAAAGGAAAGTCACGAAAACTTATAATTGTAAAAAAAAATTAATGTAAACAGCAACGTGTCATATTTCCATAGTTTATCGAATTTTTTTTTATCGATTTATACATTAATCCCCCGCAAATCCGAATGCTTTTTTTACATGACATAGGTGAAACGTCGCAATCATTCAAATGCTCCTTCGAGGCACCGCTCAGTAAAAATTTCGGCATATCGATTTACAATTTATCAGTACTTCAACAAAACAAATCGTTAAAGAATGCTTATCGGACTTTTCTTACGCAAGTAAATCCCAAAAAGTACACGACCAAAAAAAAAATTCAAAAAAGTATGCGGTCTTCAATATATCATCGTTATTCGATCATATGGTCATTAAGGAGCCCGTTTGAATTGACGTTCGCTGCAATTTGATGCTTTCAAAATTCGAAACAACTAAAACTTTCGCAACCATGTAAATTCATTTATATTTCCTTTCGTAATTACCTAAAACGTGATTAATATACTAGATTTTTGGATAGCATGCCAAGCACCAATCTTTTTCGGTTTATTCATTTATATATGCCCAAGAAATGTTATGCTCGTAAATCTATTTTTTTTATAGCCCGCCAAGTACTCGTATTTTTGGAAAGGATGACTCGGCCATAAGTAAGCCCGTGGCCCGTACCTCGACATTCACTTCCATTTATTACGACTAGTCAAATTGTGCAGTTGGATATTGAATATTGATAAAAAAAAAAAAGGTTCTATGCACCAACTAGATTTTTCCTGATTATAAAGTTCCCACCTAAAAAAGTTTGCCCTAATTAGATTCGAATGATAATGACGCTAAGCCCGGTAGATGACCAGGGCTTTCGGTTCGCTAGTCGGACCGGTGTGTCGAGCTTGGTAAGCATAAAAAAATCTTCCGCCCACACTCATCTCGTGATTATCCGTAAAAAAAGCCCGTCTCAATATGTATGTATCTCTCGAATGTTTTTTTTTTCTTCACTTGATAAATGATCTATCTCCAGCATCTATGTATGCCTTTGATGTGGGCGGACATCGTTTAGCCCAAAACGATGTACTCTCGAGAATTACGCAACCAAAATGTCTAAAATTTGGCTGATAAAATGTGTGGATTTAATTTCGTGGATATAGGAAAGTTAAGATTTCGTTTGTTTCGCGGAAAATAAATGATTTGGAAAACATTTTCTAAAAAACGATCTCTTGTATCGCTTACGAAAATGAATTAACGCAAAATATTTTCATTATCTGCTAAAATATTTAGACATAAATTATCGTCGATAACGATAACATTTTTTATTGTCTAAGTATTTCAAGTGATACTAATGATTATTTTTCGAAAAATATTTTTTAAATTATTTATTTTCTATGAAACAAACGGAATGCAAGTAATTGTAAGTGTTTTTAGATGCGATTTTCATCCCTAATTGCTTTTATAAAGTTCCTTTGGACTTTGAGAATTAGATAAAAACATTAAAATATCTCAAATGGTCCGACCCTGAGGTTCACAACTTGCAAGATTCTAACGCACGACAAAAGTCAAACTTACATGTCACAGCGCACTAGTCGCGTCGCCATGACGAAGGATCTTTCTTTACCTTACAACGACTTTTTAAGTTATTCATGATTCGTTTAGCAACTTGGGATTTCTATTCACGTACTTGGAACGTGGACCTCTCATTAAATGAAACTATCTTTCTTAAGGTATATCCACAACTGCTACAAAAAAAATTATTTAAAGTCAATTATTTCTTGCGAGAGATAATATCACTCCATAGCTCCGTTTATTTTACGAAAAAATGATTGATTTGAAAAATATTTTCTTAAAAGGGTTAATATCACAAAAAATTTCAAACTCATATATCTTTGACAAATATATCATAAATTAATTTTTTAATCAACGAAAACCTCGAACTAGTATATCAGTGATAAATTTACTCCAAACTAATTTTTTTATTGCCAAAAATCTCAAATTGATACATTTGTGACAAGTTTACACTCTATTAGTTTTTGTTAAATTAGATTAATACCACAAAAAATCACAAACCGGCACGAATGTGACAAATTGAGGATAAAACCTAAAATTGATACTTCCGTCAACTGTCGCGTGTCACTTAACAGAGCAATTTGACACTAAAATTTAACAAAAACTAACGAAGTAAATTTATCACGAGCGTATCAATTTGGAGTGTTTGATAATTAAAAAATTAGTTTTTGGTAAATTTATCACAAATGTATCAGTTTTGAGTTTTTTGTGGTATTAACCATTCTTAAAAATGATCACTTATACCACTTGAAGTAATTAGTCAATAAAAAATATTTTCATTATCAACATCAATTTATGTCTAAACATATTCGTGGATGATGAAAGTATTTTTTATTCAATCATTTTTGTAAGCAATCAATTTCTAGAAAATATTTTTCAAATCATTTACTTTTCACGAAACAAATGAACCTACCTCTCTTGATCATCCCGACTGATTCTAGCTATTGTCTTTTAGTCACTGAACACGACACTCCAAGGCTACATTATTTACGTATTTTTTTCACCATCATTAGCGGTAGGGCGTTAGGGAAGATTGGCCATAAACCTCGGTATAATTTTATGCGTAATATAATACTAGCAAGACGCCTGCGCGTTGCACGGTTCTAAGATTGTATCTATTATATAATTCTAAATGTCCATATCGATGTGAATTTTTTGCAAGAGAAATAACATATAGAAAATTACAACAAAATTAATATTTACATCAATCAAGTTATCCTGTCGAAAGCTAAAAGTGGACCTGAACTCCAGTGTGCACGCTCATTTTCTGATAAAAAGAACAGGAGACATAATATTGCAACACATATCAAATCATAATATAATCACATGAAATTTTGAGCGCATTAAATATAATGAATCACTTAGAATCATGAATATATAATATGATAGCTTATTTCTATTTCTTGGAATCTTCGCCTAAGTGACGTGGGAAAATATATCAAGCTAATTCGTGTGAGATCTTTCTTAGATTCTTTTCTCGTGTCCATTTGCTACTTCTATTTATAGAAAGTTAGATGTAACTTCTTCGAGATCATTTTCTGATTTCATGTATTTCGGTTTACTTTTCAGTCTAAACACATACCTACTTATCTAATATTTCTTAGACAATCGACACCTATGATGAAAATTAATATGAAGTCTTAGTTCGCATTACCGAAAGTAGCTAGGTTTTTTAATGCCAAATCTCATATCAATCCATCTCATCTTCCTTGGTGAAAAAAATACCTAGGCACATGTTTCTTTCATAGCCTTTTTTGACATCGTAGGTAACTTTCTTTTGTTAATTTTCAATTCATTTCAATCACCCTAAAACATAAATTTATAGGTAAAAACACGTGCCTACTAAAGTGTGTACTTTATTGCGAGAATTTTGTCGAGAATATCGATTTCCATGTGATACTTAAACTCCTTCAAAAGTTTATTTAAAAGCTTATCGTAATCTTTAATTCAAAGTTTATTCTCATCAACTAAAAAACGACAACAATTATCCCGTAATTTCAGGGCCTCTTTGACCTCGTGAAAAAGGGGTAAATGCTGTCATGACAGCTGCTATCATCCTACCTCCTCAACGTCGTTTTGTCTATGTCCAAATCTTGGACTTATGATTTTTTCTTTTTGACCTTCTTGGCACTCTTTTTTTTGTTGAACTTGTTTTTATTTGCTTTTTGCTGAAATTTAGAAGGTTGAAGGAGGACGCTGCCAATGTAGGATAGGACCAAGAGTCTCGTAATCGTATCAAACTCTGTTGTTCTCGCTTGTTAGTTGGAGATCATTTTCGTTCAATTAATACGGCTCCAGATTTATAAATCAATGCTCATATCACGATCAATCCCCTCAATCAGAAATTAGTCACGCTCACACGACAAGAAATGGGCCCTCGACCGAATCGGGAATTCTTACCCAATTTTGGTGGCCTAGAGTTCCGGCCCACGGACGAAATTATGTTTGTTTTTTCGGGTAGTAAAAATGTACATATCAAGGGTGCACTTTGATGCCTCCCGATGGATCGGATAGAACGTGACAAGATTATCGATTTTGTTATATAGAACCCAATTAGCCGGTAAATTCTATGTCCAATTTGTTTCTTCTTGTTACTTGTTTTGTTTCGACCAGTTTGCAGTCAAATCATGAATGTACTTTTGCCGCTTGAGGCCAAGCAATAATGCATACCGACCCTCGCGATTGGGTTGTTAAAACCAGTCACGAAAAATACTTGCGTTAAGATGCAATTCTTCGTGGAAGGCGTGATTAGTATATGTTTCGGTTACTTCATCAGTATCGCCAAGTCGATCGTTTGAAAACCTTTAATTAGACATAACACATGTTTTCATGGCCAACTGAGCTTTGAGCTTTCCTATCTTGAGCTGTTTGGCAGGCCCAGATCTAGAGTGTCACCATGACAAACCTCTGGCCCAAAAAAGGAACAGAACGATGTTTCAAATATGGAGGGGTAAAAACATTTGCAGATAGATAAATTTTTGTTTATCGACAGTCCTATCTTCGATCATACCCGGAGAACCACCAGAAGAGCTTCGCCATCTGATCTAGCAGGGGTCGGCGATGTGCCTCCTCGATGCACCATGTCATCAGCCGCACCACTTTTCTCGGTAGAGGCAGAGACCTCGCAATACCAGCAGGTACGATGCTTGATCCTTGTATAGGAACAATGTGCATTAGGGGCCCCCAACAGACCCAACCATAGTCGACGTGGTTGAACCCAAGTCGACCCCATTCCGATAGAAACAAAGTGGTGGTCTAAGCGAGTGGCGGTGCGAATGGGCCGGCACCATGTTCCAGAGGGTCTCCTTTCTCAAACTTTTCGAACTCTTGCGGGCAGCTTTTCCTTGGTTTCTTGAATGATCTTCACTGCATCAGCGAAAGATTCCTCCTGAAGCAGCTCGCTGGAGGCTTTTACTGTGACAGGGAAGCAGTTTCCCGTAGAACCCGGCAGGCAACGGAGGGTCTAGGAGTTGACAGCAGTTGGCAACGAAGACGAGGCCACCCTCCATCCTGGGGTTCAAGCCTATCGCCTGCATCTGGGAGCTCCAAAAAACTTGTAGCCGCGGCCTTGAGGGTGGAGCTATTCCGGCCTGCGGATTCGCTTGAGCTTGTTGATGTCTTCCAGGGGAATGTCTATGTTGGCATGTTGTAGTTCGTAATTCGGCAATGGAGGAGGCGGGATTGGCAATGGAGGAGGCGAGACATTATCGCTTTTAGATTGAGGGTTGAAAGCAGGGAAGAATTGCCTCTACCTCACCGGTTCAAAGACGGGACGCTCGAGGCCTCTCGCAAACTCTCCTAGTGCATTCAGGAATCGAGCAGCTCCCAGTCGGTCACAAATGCCGTGGCAGCCCCATCACGGACCCGCCGCAAGCAAATTGAGTTACTTAAAATTATACGCTCTGTTTGTTTTGCGGAACATAAATAATTTAAAAAATATTTTTTTTGAAAATAATTACTTGTAACACTCGAAATAATTAATCAATGAAAAATATTTTCATTATCAATAATAATTTAAATCTAAATATTTTTGCGGAAGATTAAAAAATGGTTTGTTCATTCATGTTTATAAGATAGATATAAGCCATCATTATTAAAAAAAATATTTTGTAAATCATTCATTTTCTGCAAAACATCATAAATTCAATTAAAGTGCGTTTGTTTTGGGGAAAATTTCATGATAAAAGAAAATGCTTTTCGGACAATTATTTTACCCCCACTTAAAATTAGGGAATTCATTTTCCTAATTTTAATTATACATATTTTTTTTAATCGTAAATGATTTTTTATTAATTAATTTTTTTTTCAACTAACCAAATACGTGAAAACTCATATAACTAATTTACTGAAAATTCTTTCATTCAAACAACACGCATCTCGTTGACTTTCCCACCTTGGCTTGTCTCTTTCACTACAGGAGGCCTTGGATTGGGTGACGCTTACAAGGAGGCTAGTACCCACATCGTGGTGGTTCCTTTTTCTCAGCAATGTTATTCCTCATAATAAATCACAAGTTATCTCACCGAGCATGCAAAAAAGATATTTCACTAGAATTTATCTCGATAACGAAATATAATCAACGTTAAAGTATGTCGGAATTAAATTGACGACAAAGATTTAAAAGTTACAGCTGAAATACGCGCTGAAATTTAATCGAGAACAAGATATCTAAAAGTGGAAACTACAATTATGATACATGAATTAAATGATAACTTTGTTTGTGTATTGGAGGCTACAAAGAGTATGGTGTGGCTCTTTAAAGCTTACAAATGGTTACAAATGGTGGTTGCAAATGGTTTACTAAAGAAGAAATAACTTCCTAAAGGCACTTACAAGAAATTACATTGTCCACTAAGACTGTGTTTGGTCGACCGGGTAAAAGTCAGGATAGGATATGTTTTATCCTATCATGTGTTTGGTGGTGATCCAGGATAGAATAAGGTCGGACATAGAACGGATATAGTACGGATAAAAATATTCAAAGGGGGAGGGATAAACCCGGATATGATTTTTAATGCCTATTTTTCCAAAAATCCTACGCTTCACTCGCTGTCATCTTCATCCCTACACCTGTGCACTTTCACCAAAAAAAATTCTCGACTTTTTTTCCTTCACCGACTCCTCCAAATCTATGAATAGCAAAAAAAAATAATAATAAAAATTATCATATCCGACTTTAAATCCGTAGTCCACCAAACAGTAGATAGGATATGAAGAAATCTCAAGATTTTTTATCCTATTCTATCCAGTCCTATCCTATTTAGAAATCCGGACGATCAAACGCAGCCTAACTCCTATAATCTAAAACACTTATCTATAAGAAGTTACAACAATCCAAAAATAGCGGCAATAGACGTAACCACCTAATAGTTATCCTCACGTCATTTGCTCATTGTTTATACCGATGACTTCATCAATCAACTTTAAGGTTCTTGTTGAGAACTTTCAGTTACATCGTCAATGACTTCACTAGTGAGCTGACAAAGTGGCTAAACTTTGTTTTACACTGACTAACTTTATCATTTGTCTATAAAAACCATATTTTTTGGTGTAAACATACTCTTAGTATCAAAAACATGTCTTTTGAGAACAAATTTCGAACGACAAGTTGAAATGGCTACAATTAACTAGAACCCAATATCCTGACTTGCATTTGAACCGGTGATTCTCTCCTTTCAGGGTCCCGAACCTCGCAGGGAAAGAGCTCGTCCTTCTGGATCGACGTGACATCCTCGAAATAATCGAGAAAATTGAGCATACAATCCGCCTTAGCCTCGATAATCGCCAGATCTGGTTGCCCTCGGTCAATTTAGGTGAGATCCGTGACCGTTACCTCAAATTTTTTTAATTTAGTTTATTCTTTAATCTAAGGGTTAATATTACTAAAAATCCTAAATTGATACACTTGTGATAAATTTACATCAAATTATTTTTTTGACCATAAAAAATGTTAAACTGGTACACCTGTGACAATTTTAACCCGAACTATTTTTTTGAACACCAAAAATCTTAAACTGGTATACCTATGACAATTTTACTCCGACCTAATTTTTTAATATTATTTTTTTTATTTTTTCGAATTTTTCTTAATTTTTTATTTATTTTTTCTTTTCTTTTTTCTTTCGTTTGTTTTCCTTCATTTTCTTTATCTTCAACCTATGGCCAGTCCCCGATCCGGTGACCGGCCAGAGGCGAGGCCCGCGAGGACGACCTTGCTGTTGCTGGGCGAGACCGACCTCACTGACAACCAGCGAGGTAGGTCTTGCCCACCCTAGGCAATGTTCGACCTCGCCAATTGCTGGTGAAGGGTTGTCCCCACAATCGCTGACGAGGTTCAACCCTACTGAGCTAGAGGCGGGGGCCGACCTTGTTGGCAACTGGCAAGGTCGATCTTGCCCATGCTTGGTGAGGTTCGACCTCGCTAGTTGCCAATGAGGGGTTGTCCTCGCTAGTGACGAAGAAATCTCAATCGTGCCGTCCAGCGATCGCGAAGCCACGTCGCTCCAAGCACGAAATGTTTCTCTCTCTATTTTCCCTTCTCCGATCAGAGGACCGGAGCCATAGCCGGCGTCTCTCTCAAGTGCGATGACTGCAGTACCCTCTTGAAGTCCGTGGAGGAAGCTCAAGGGCACCCCAAGCTCACCTCTCACTCCAACTTCTTCGAGTCCACCAAGGTTGTCCTTAATCTCGTCTATAGCTCATGCGGGAAGCCTTGCCGATCCAAGACAGTGCGCTGGATCCCCACCTTTTGTGGCGTTCTGATCTATTGCGCTGGCTATTGATTTGGTTTTTGAGCAACGGCAAGGACAACCCCTCGCTAGCAACTAGCAAGGTTGAACCTTGCTAGAGGTGGGCAAGGCCGACCTCGCCATTCGCAGCGAGGTCAGCCTCGCCAACGGCAGGCTAGGCCGACCTCGTCGACTCCCGTCTCTCGCCGATCACTAGACCAGCGACTAGCCATAAGTTGAAGATAAAGAAGATGAATGAAAAAAAAAAAAGAAAGGAAAAAGAAAAAAATCGAAAAAATAAAAAATAATATTAAAAATTAGGTCGGGGTAAAATTGTCGCAGGTGTACCAATTTGAGATTTTTGGGGGTCAAAAAAATAGTTTAAGGTAAACTTGTCACAGGTGTACCAATTTGGGATTTTTTGTAGTAAAAAAAATAGTTTAAGGTAAATTTGTCATAAATGTACAAATTTAGGGTTTTTCGTGGTGTTAACCCTTAATCTAATCTAAATAAAATTTAGGTTAAAAAATCAAATTTGGGTAAAAATGAGGTCCTTATAGCTCATGCTTCATGGTTTAGCCACATAAGCGCCACACAAGAGAGAAAAAAAAAAGCCACTTTAGCACTTTTTATTAGTCAAGTTGGATGGAGGAGTTAATGAAAGTACTTAATAGCACAAATTCGACAAGATTTATGAGTTAATTGTTCATTTTCAATAAGTTAGGACTCAATTGCACCTTTTGCAACAAGTTTCAGTACTTCCGGTGCATTTATTCTAAAAAGAAAAGAAAAGAGCCAATGGCCACGAAATATATAGCGAAGGCATTTGCATTTCTTCAGCATCAATTGTTGCTGCCGTAAAATTACCTACGACGTATGATTGTATTCGAGTTTCAACAAACTTGAGACTGTATTTCCCATCTCTTTTGTCAAGCAAAGTATCAAGAATATACTCCTAAAGAATGAGCTATACGGGAAGTCAAAGCTACAAAAGGCTCATACAGTAGAAGCACTGGTGTGCAGGGCAATTAAAGATGCATAGAAACCATCCTTGATGTTGATCAAAGTATCGTGCTTTCCTTTCTCGACAATGACTCCATTATTAATCACCATGATCATGTCCACGTTCTTGATTGTGGACAACCTATGAGCCACCACGACTGTTGTTCGGTTCATCATGACTCGGTCTAACGCATCCTGAACCACTTTCTCAGATTCTGCATCCAGTGCGCTCGTAGCCTCGTCAAGCATAAGGATTTTGGGACTCTTTACTATAGCTCGAGCGATAGCCACTCGTTGCTTCTGACCACCGGACAACTGGACCCCTCTTTCACCGACCATAGTATCATATCCCTGAACACCAAATTTGTACAGAGAAATCAGAAAAGCTCGTTCGAAAACAAATGGTTGAGTTAAATATACAGAACAAGTAACGACTGTCAAACCTGTTGCAGTCCACTAATGAACTTGTGAGCATTTGCTAATTCTGATGCGGCTAGTATTTCTTGTTCGGTCGCATCTCCATCCTTTCCATAAGCTATGTTGGCACGAATTGTCTCATTGAATAAAACCGGTTCTTGGCTGACCAGACCCATTTGCTGCCTTAACCACTTGAGTTGCAGCTGCTTAATATCCACTCCGTCGAACGTAATGTGACCTGAATTAGGATCATAAAAGCGTTGCAGCAACGCTATCACTGTTGATTTTCCACTCCCGCTTTCTCCAACCAAAGCAACAGTCTGAGAGGATGAATCAATTGTCAAACTTTTATTCCTCATGTTCGACAATACTTTAGTGCTGTTCTTGTAATTCAATGCTCAATTGTGAAATTCATGTTTGAAGTTAGGCATAAGATAAAGTCCAAAGTTTTACCTTTCCAGAGTGAATGGTCAGGCTGAGATCACAAAAAATTTGAATGTCTGGCCTAGAGGGATATTTGAAGCTGACATGGTGAAGCTCAATCTCTCCCTTCACATTGTCTAATTTTGTCCCCGACTCATCGCTTGAGTCTATCTTGGATTTGCGGTCTACTATTGCAAAAATGGAAGCAGCAGCCACTTTGGCTTTGGTGGAATCGGAAGTGAGGGAACTTGACTGTGAAATTCCAACAGCTGCCATGGTCAGAGCAAAGAAAACCTGCAAAGAAAATGTCTCTGAAACATTAACCGAAACCAGTTCCAACGGCAATCCTCCAGCCAAATAAGGAAAGGCAATCATGATTCTGTGAATTCGTAAGGATAAACTGTTTAACGTTCAAAGAAAATCCGTCCTACTCTGAAGACATGTGAAAACGTTGTTTTGCCATCCTGAACGAGTCGAGCTCCAGCATAGAAACATGTCGTATAGACACAAAACAGCAGGAAGAGAGACATGCCAAACCCAATTCCGCTAATCAGTCCTTGTCGAATCCCTGTCCTCATGGGGCCTTCACATTTCTTCTTGTAAAGCTGCACCATCTTCTCTTCAGCACAGAAAGAAGCAACAGTCCTTATACTTCCGATCGCATCAGTAGCTACGTGGCTTGCTTCCTCGTACATCATCTGCAAACATATAGATAATTAGGGTCATGAATAATCGAGATTATTTGCAAGATAATGAAAACCATGGTGGAACCTTTTTATGCCGTTGAATATTACAAGCAATGTGAATCAGAAATTTCGAAGATGGCCTTTTCGTTTTCAACTCTTGAACTTGGGACTCAAAATTTTGAATTGGGGATTGATAAAGACCTCCCCGGCAATTTTATTTAGTGAGCAGGAAAAGAAAAAAGCACTGTAGTAATGCTTACCTTTGCGTCTGCACTGAATCCTTTCATGAACTTCACTTGTACATATCCATTGACACCAATTAAAGGGATTAAGACGAGGATGATCAGCGCCAGTTGCCAACTTGCAGCAAAAGCAATGACCAAACCAGCAACTGCCGATGCAATGTTCTGAACAATCTGAGCTAACGAATCTCCAACTAGGGTTCGCACTGATGCCGCGTCTGCTGAGAGCCTTGCCCCAATGGCACCGCTTGAGTGATCAGGCTCATCAAACCAGCCAACCTCCATGTGGACCACCTTTTCGAAACACATTAGTCTGATTCTCTCGATTAACTTACAACCAGCCACGGAGAATAAGTATGTACGAGACGGATATGCCACAAATGATGCAATGCCAAGGACCAGAAACATCAGCGCCCAAAACTTAGAATCCTTTCTAAGTTCATGTGGTGGTTCATAGAATGTCTTGATAACACTGGATAAAAGTGTGCCGTATATCGGAAGTATGGTGCCATTAGCAACTGCAGCAACAGTTCCGATTAGCAAGACAGGAACTTCCGGTTTGTTGAGACGAGCCAGCCGGCGTAGGGAGACCTTTGGCGGTTTTTCTGTGCTCCCAGGAGCAGGGGATTGTGTTCCAGCCACTGTATCATCGGCAACGTTGAGTCCAGTGGGAAGACCAAAGGAGACTGAAAATGAGTGGCGGCTGCTATTCCCTATAGATGATCCCGGACTAATGGATTGTTTATACGACATCCTTTGACTGGATTGTCTGTTATATTCAGTAATCTCTGACCTGTTTTGGTCATCTGGTGCTTGTTCAGATTCTCTGTTCACTTCCTGCAAGCGTATTAGCTGAGAATATGCACCGTCTGGATCTTTGAGCAGTTCAGAGTGTGAACCTGGACAGTTTTGGAGAGGCGTTAATCGTCAATGACGTACTTGTACATGCTAGGAAATAACAGTTCCTTTCCCTCAGTTCACAGTTTCATTATTTACTTCAAGTTAGATTGCAACCTACCTTTCTCCACCATTTTCCCATTATGAATAACTGCAATCATATCGGCATTCATAACCGTGCTCAAACGGTGAGCAACAATGACAGTTGTCCGGTTGCCCATAATCCTATCCAAGGCCTCTTGGACTATCCTCTCAGATTCCGCGTCGAGTGCACTTGTGGCTTCATCCAGGAGCAAAATACGAGGATCTTTAAGAATCGCTCTTGCTATGGCTACTCTTTGCTTCTGCCCACCAGACAGCTGAGTCCCATGTTCACCAACCGTAGTGTCCAAGCCCTAAATGTCAAAAGTTCAAAAATCATCAAGTCGTGAGATCGAGAAGGTGAGAACAACATTATTGTTTGGCCAGAGAAAAGAAGAAAGCTAATTCATCGATCATGGAGTTGCATAATGTTTATACCAGCGGCAACTTGTCTATGAACTTGGCAGCATTCGCAAGTTCTGCAGCAGCTTTGATCTCTTCGAGCGTGGCGCCTTCCTTTCCATATGCAATATTGTCCTTGATGCTGCACGCGAATAACACGGGCTCCTGGCTGACAAGCCCGATTTTGCTCCTGATCCATTTAAGCTGAAACTCTTTAAGGTTGATCCCATCGATAAGTACTTCACCGGCTTGTGGGTCGTAGAATCTCTCTATCAGACTGATCACCGTGGACTTCCCACTTCCGCTTTGTCCCACCAAAGCGGCAGTTGTACTACTCGGGATGCTAAGAGAGAACCCGTTGAATATTTGTTCATTGGGCCTGGCTGGGTAACTGAAATAAACATCCCTCAACTCTATATCTCCACGAATGTCGGTAAGTTTCTTTCCCTTCGTATCAAAAGAATCAATCTCCGGCTTCCTGTGGATGGTCTCGAACATCTTATATGCAGCAGCTTGACCAGCAGCAAATGCACTCATGCATGGAGAAGCCTGCCCAAGAGACCTAATGAACATCCGCACCATGCCCAAAAAAACGAGGAAAAAAAGAAAGAAAATCCATCATTAGGCTTTCTAAATTTCTCGAGGGCAAGTAAGGAATTGAACCAAGAGAACAAAGACCGAAAAGAAAAAGGACAGTCTGAGTGCAACTCACATGGAACCAGTCAAGATTGCCATGATCACATTAATCACTCTCCCCCCATTATATCCCTTGGTTAATATCAACTTCCCGCCGTACCATACTGCCAAAGCGTAGCCGCCGAATATGATGAGCATGACTGTTCCAAGACCTAACCCAGCCGCCAGGCCTTCATGGACACCTGATCTGTATGCATTCACAAGGAATTTGCTGTAATTTGCAATTGCTCGCTTCTCTCCGGTGAAGGATGCAACCTGCACCAAAATGTGATGATAGTTGGACTCTACAGTAAAAGATTAGAGCCGTGGCCGAATATGAGTTGTAGAGCAAAAAGACATCAAGACATCTATTTTGTTCTTGGAAATGTGTTGATTTAGTTCGCACACATGCGCAATTCTGGTATTCAGCTACGTTTATGCAGCATACCGTCCTGATCGAACCAATAGTCTGTTCAACAACATTTGCTGCGTTTGCATACGCACTTTGCCCGCGAGATGCCTTCTTTGAGATGATGAGAGACATAACTCCACCCGCAGTCACTAGCAGAGGAATCATGGTTAGCATGACCAGGGTCAATAGCCACCCCTTGACAAATGCTATTACGAAGCCTCCAACAAATGTCGACACTAGCTGTATGAACTTCCCCACCTGCACGAATCTAGCAATCCGTTAAAATCCAGGACGAAAAGTGTATACTGAGTACGCCAGACAAAATACTCATTCTTTTCACAATTGTTATGCCGGTACAAGGAAAGTATGACCTTTTCACCCATGGCATCCTGGATGAGAACTGTGTCGCCTGACATTCTCCCAACGACCTCTCCGGTATTAGTCTCTTTGTCAAAGAATGCGACATCTTGTCTCAATATAGTTTGCAAATATAGGCCCCTTATTCTAGCAGCCTGTCGCTCGCCGGTGACCATCCAGCAAGACACCTCTGACCAAATGAAGGAAGAACGAAAATCAAATTTTCTTTTTTCCTAAGATAAAGAGTTCGACTTCAAATTAATAGTTCATCAAGACTAGAGATGGACTCACGAAGAAACGCTGCTGCACCACACCCAAGCGCCAGGTAGATAAACTTCAAAGCTAACTGAAGATTATACAAACAATCTAAGCAGTTAATTCACAACCTCAACACAAGTACTCCAAAAGAAATTTCCTTTTCGAGAAAAAAAGTTTCTCTGTAACAGTCCGCCAAGTCCATATTTACAAAGCTTTTACCTTGGACACAAGATCTACAACATCACCGTCAGCCTGGTTCTCGCCGAATACATTGATCAACTGTCCAAAAAGTACGGTCATAAGAGGCATGGAAATGCCATTCGCGACTGCGCCTATCGACCCAACAACCATCAATAGCATATCAGTGGAATCTGCAAATGAGAACAGCTTGTGGAATGGAACCGAGTTCACTTTCTCATCTCCCTTGCTCTTGTTGGAGTCCTGCTCATTCTCATTCACGGTGGGGCTCTTTGCGGCCACCACCTCGAGGCTGCTCGATGCGGTGGCTTCAGTGGTTACTGAATCCTCGGTTGCTCCATTTTCGATGGCCATGCTACCGTACCCGGGGCACAGATCTGTTATGCAACTTCTTTATCCTGTATGTATACACAAAATTGTCAGTGGAGGCTGCATGAAGTGAACATCTAGAATCAGCAATTTATAATTCAAGCCAAAGGAGTGCAATTTTTGGGCAAGCTGTGAAAGAAATAGTTCAAGGACGGTTGAGCACAAACTGATTAACCTGCCGTCAATTTTCTCAAATCCATGAGCAACTAAAGACAAAACTACTCTTAACAATTATCCGAAAAATATATCAGAAGTATCTTCTCGTGGGATTTGAATGGATTACCTATTAAGCAATCAAGCTACGAGACATTCTCTCAACCATAAAAGTCAAAATTGCAGAGATCAAAGACCGCTGATTTACGGGGCTGTACTTCGAAAAGAGTTTTGGACCTCAATGGTTGAGCACCTTTAAAAAAATCAATTAGAATAATGAATCATTAGTTTAATGAATTTTGAAACTAGTAAAATTAATGCGTGCGCTCGTGTGTCAACGCAAATGGAGTCGGACTTACCTGCCAAGGCAGAAGCTGTCAAAAGCCCACGGGACAAATAAGCCAATGGACCGCCATTTCTAAATACCATTCACAAGACACAGAGTGAAGAAGGTTAATATCTTGAATTCGTCAGATTTGTGCCAAAACCACCTTTTATCTGAACCAGCAGAAAAGAGTCACATCAACTCTTTTTTTATTGTTTCTTTCTCTGCCTCTGCCTCAGGCAGAGTTGTGAATCATGGATTCACCAACTCCGACACCGCTCTCCAGATAAGCCCGAGCGTAACAAGACGTAAGCAGCCAAAGGCAGACTGGCACAGAGAGAGATGCATTATTCCGCCTGAAGCTTCTCAAAAAAGTCAGCTCACAGGTGAGTTGCTGTCTTCTGGGATCGCGAGAAATGAATTATTGCAGACACTTGAGTGACTGCTCTGAAGAGTCCCTTTTACTCTCTGTGATCCTGATCTGCAGTTTCTTCCATCAAACTCCTCCTCCATTATATGCACACTCCCAAATTGCTCGCCCAACAAGCATTGCATGGCACCCAAGTAGCTCTCTCGTTCAAAGTCTCGCAGCCCAACAGTTATCGTCAAACCCCACTTACGATTCTTACCTTTAAATGTTTTGCTATTCTTTTCTCGGTTGTCAACCCCAGTTTTGTTTTTCCATGCATCGCGGTAATTTCGCGAGAAAATCATAATCTGAAAACTTCCGGAACCCAAGAAGATGTCTCTGTTCATCACAACACACGATCGCTCCTTTCTCGGAAAGTTGTTTATCTTGTTTTCTCCGAGGGAGCGATATAACAGTAGCGTTAAATCTACGTTGAACTAGGGTTTATGCTATCTCGTCAACGCATGCATTAAGAACTTTGGCCTCAATACATGCTTTTACCTATCATCTGTGACCCTCGTGATGTGAAAAATAAATTTGCACTTCTCCTCTCTTCTTGCACCCCACGTTGAGAAATTTCTAAGCAAAACCGTGATTTTACACGCATCATTTTATCTGGTTGTCTTTTCACAGAATGCAATTTTGACACTGCACAAGCGATATTTTTTTCCAAGCTGTAAATTTTCTCGAGAAACCGACCATAACAATCGACATGGTTTTCATTAACATAATGCTTTTAGGGCCCTAATTAAGTTAATTGAATTTTAAAATATTTTTTAAAATGCTTTGAAAATTGGGGAATTACGCGTTTTAATAAGATTACTTACTTTAAATGATAAATATTTTCCTTACTTATCTGACCAAAAAAAAAATGATAAATATTTTCCCAAATTCCAATTAATAATAGCTGCAATGCATTGACTAATGAAGCAACTACAAGAAAAAATAATTTCTATTAGTACTCTAGGCGCTGGTGGTGTTGTTGTTTTTTATTTTTCTGGGGGCGACATTAATTGATTATTGGTAATGAGTCAAGTCAAAAGTTCTATTTTCTTATATTTTTATTGCAAGAAGATGCTGCGTTGGCAACGGCCCCCAACTTTACTTAGCTTAGTACTAAAATTTGACACGAGTGTAGTGTGGTGGAGGATTTTTCCAAATTCCTTATCACTTAAGCAAGATTACGTGTGGATATTTCGTTTTAAAATAGTGTAGTCAATACAAGGGGAAACGGATTTAGATAATGCGGACTAAAAAATTGGCAACGGTCAGCATTGAAGAATAACCGACCAAAAAAAAAAGCATTGAAGAATTGAATAAAAAGGATCGAAAAGCTGAATTAATGAGGATTTGTATAGCGACATAGTTTTAAGGCATTTATGTTAAATTATCACTACGTTAGATTTTCGACATACCACATCGATTAAAAAAATATTAAATTATTGTCACGTTGGATTTCTAACGTCTCAAATTAGAGTTAACATCTCAACTCAGGGTCGAAAAGCTGACATTTGGGTCTCCTTTCTTGAACATTTCGAACTCAGAGGGCAGCTTTTCCTTGGCTTCTTGAATGATCTGCACCGCATCAGCGAAGGATGCCTCCTGAAGCAGCTCACTGGAGGTTTTTACTGTGACAGGGAAGAAGCAGTTTCCGTAGAACCCGGCGGGAAATGGAGGGTCTAGGAGTCGACATGAGTTGGCGAAGAAGACGAGGCACACCTCCGTCCCAGGGTTCAACCCTATCACCCGCGTCTGCGAGCTCCAAAAACTTACAGCCACGGCCTCGAAGGTGGAGCAATTCCGGGCTGTAGATTCGCGAGAGATTCGCTTGAGCTTGTTGATGTCTTCCAAAGGAATGTCCGTGTTGGCATGCTGTAGTTTGGTAATTCAGCACGGAAGGCGGTGGGATTGGCAAATTGAGGAGGAGAGACATTCTCACTTTTAGATTGTGGGGTGAGAGTAGGGAAGAAGAGCCCATGCCACACCGGTTCAACGGCGGGACGCTTGAGGCCTCTCGCAAACTCTCCTAGTGCATTCAGGAATGGAGCAGCTCCCAGACCTTCACAATTGCCGTGGCAGACCCGCGACGAACCTGCCGCAAGCAAATTGAGTCACTTGAAATCATAGCCTCCGTTTATTTTGCGAAACATGAATAATTTAAAAAATATTTTTCTAAAAATAATCGATTGTATCTCTTAAAATAACTAGTCAATATTAATCAATGGAAAATGTTTTCATTATCGACAGCAATTTATATCTAAATATTTTCGTGAACGATGAAAATATTTTTCGTTTATTCATTTTTATAAGCGATAGATACAAGCAATCATTATGAAAAAATTATTTTTCAAATCATTCATTTTCCGCGAAACCAACAGAGTCATAATTCAATTAGGATGTGTTTATTTCAGATGAAACTTCATGACAAAAGAAAATGATTTCCCCTTTTTAGGCCGAGGAATTCATTTTATTAACTTGACTGATCTTCTTCTTCATTTTTTTTTAGTTAACCAAATACGTGAAAATCCAAAAAAACTAATTTACACAAAATTTTTTCACTCGAATAAGACATACCTTATTGACATTCCCACCCTGGCTTTCACCGTAGGAGGTCTCCAACTAGGTGACACTTTCAATGGGGTTATTACCCATAGCGTGGTGATGTGTTTTTCTTGGCATTGTTATTACTCATAATAAACCACAAGTTATCCCACGGGGCGTGCAAAAAAATATTTTGTCGGAATTTGTCTTGACAACGAAATACCTTTAACCAAAAGTCATTTTTCTATTTTTATTAAGTGGAGAGCTTTTGTGGCAATTCCGATTAGGATCTATCATAGGAACACAAGGAGACCGATAGATATATTTCAGCGGAATTTAATCAATGTTAAATTACAAAACACTCTGTCAGAATTAAATTGACAACAAAAATCAAAAAGCTACAACCAAAATACGTGTCGGAATTTAATTGACGATGAAATATCTGGAAGTGGAAACTACAGTTATGATATAGGAAAATAAAAGATAACTTTGTTTGTGTATTCAAGGCTACAAAGAGTATAATGTGGCTATTTAATGCCTACAAACAGTTACAAACTCAGGTTACAAACGGTCAACAGTTATTCTCATGTCGACTGCTCGTTGTCGATACCGATGACTTCATCAATCAACTTCAAGGTCCTTGTCGATAACTTTCAGTTGCGTGTCACTAATGATTTCACTAGCGAGTTAGCTATTCTCTTCATGTTACTGATAATTATGTTCATAAGTAGCTAAACTCTACTTTTACCGGCTAAGTTTATCATTTATTAATTAAAACCAAAAATTAATCATTTTTTGGTGTAAACATATTCTTAGTACTGAAAACATTGAACAAATTTCGAATGACAGCTTGAAATGGCTGCGATTGACTAGAGCCCAATATCCTGACTTGCATTTGAACCAGTGGCTCTCTCCTTTCAGGGTCTTGAAAGCTCGTGGGGAAGAAGCTCTTCATTCTGGATCGACATGACATCCTCGAAATAATCGAGAAATTTGAGTGTACAATCCGCCTTAGCCTCAATAATTGCTAGATCTAGCGGCCCTTACCTCATTTTTTTTAATTTAGCTTTTTTTAATCTAATCAAAATAAAATTCGGATTAAAAAAATCGGATTTAGACTAAAAAAGTCGGTGACAATATATAGCAATGGCATTTGCATTTCTTAGCATCAACTGTTGTAGCTGTAAAATTACGTACGACATATAATTGTATATGAGTTTCAACAAACTTGAGAATGTGTTTCCCGTCTCTTTTGTCAAGCAAAGTGGAAAGAATATACTCCTAAAGAATGAGCTACACGGGAAGTGAAAGCTACAAAAGGCTCATACGGTAGAAGCACTGGTGTGTAGGGCAACCAAAGATGAATAGAAACCATCCTTGATGTTGATCAAAGTCTCGTGCTTTCCTTTCTCGACGATGACCCCATTCTTAACCACCGCGATCACGTCTGCGTTCTTGATCGTGGACAACCTATGCGCCACCACGACTGTGGTTCGATTCACCATGACTCGGTCTAATGCATCTTGAACCACTTTCTCGGATTCTGCATCCAGCGCACTCGTAGCCTCATCAAGAAGAAGAATTTTGGGACTCTTTACTATAGCTCGAGCGATAGCCACTCGTTGCTTCTGACCACCGGACAACTGGACCCCTCGTTCACCCACCATAGTATCATATCCCTGAGCACCAAATTTGTACAGAGAAATCAGAAAAGCTCATTCGAAAGCAAATGGTTGAGTTAAATACACAGAACAAGCAACGACTGTCAAACCTGTTGTAGTCCACTAATGAACTTGTGAGCATTTGCTAATTCTGATGCGGCTAGTATTTCTTGCTCGGTCGCATCTCCATCCTTTCCATAAGCAATGTTGGCACGAATTGTCTCATTGAATAAAACCGGTTCTTGGCTGACCAGACCCATTTGTTGCCTTAACCACTTGAGTTGCAGCTGCTTAATATCCACTCCGTCGAGTGTAATGTGACCTGAATCAGGATCATAAAAGCGTTGCAGCAACGCTATCACTGTTGATTTTCCACTCCCGCTTTCTCCAACCAAAGCAACAGTCTGAGAGGAAGAATCATGTAATTGTCAAACGTTTATTCCTCATGTTCAACAAAACTTTAGTGCTGTTCTTGTAATTCGATGCTCAATTGTTTTACCTTTCCAGAACGAATGGCCAGACTGAGATCACGAAAAATTTGAATGTCTGGTCTTAAGGGATATTTGAAGCTGACATGGCGAAGCTCAATCTCTCCCTTTACATTGTCTAATTTTGTCCCCGACTCATCGCTTGGGTCTATCTTGGATTTGCGATCTACTATTGCAAAAATAGAAGCAGCAGCTGCTTTGGCTTTGGTGGAATCGGGAGTGAGGGAACTTGATTGTGAAATCCCAGTGGCTGCCATGGTCAGAGCAAAGAAAACCTGCAAAGAAAATGTCTATGAACCATTAACCGAAACCAGTTACAACGGCAATCCTCCAGCCAAATAAGGAAAAGGCAATCATGATTCTGCGAAATTCCTAAGGAAAAACTGTTTAACGTTCAAAGAAAATCCATCCTACCCTGAAGACATCTGAAAACGTTGTTTTGCCGTCCTGAACGAGTCGAGCTCCAGCATAGAAACTTGTTGCATACATACAGAATAGCAGGAAGAAGGACATGCCGAACCCAATTCCGCTAATCAACCCTAGTCGAATCCCTGTCCTCATGGGGCCTTCACATTTCTTCTTGTAAAGCTGCATTATCTTCTCTTCAGCACAGAAAGAAGCAACAGTCCTTATACTTCCGACTGCATCGGTAGCTACTTGGCTTGCTTCCTCGTACATCATCTGCAAACATATAGATTAATATGGTCATGAATAATCAAGATTATTTGCAAGATAATAAAAACCATGGTGGAACCTCTTTATGCCATTGAAGATTACAAGCAATGTGAATCAGAAATATCGGAGATGGCCTATCCGTTTTCAACTCTTTGAACCTAGGACTTAAAACTTTGAATTAGGGATTGATAAAGACCTCCCAAGCAATTTACTTTAGTTGGCAGGAAAAGAAAAAAGCACTGTAATAATGCTTACCTTTGCATCTGCACTGAAACCTGTCATGAACTTCACTTGTACAAATCCACTGACACCAATTAGAGGGATTAACACGAGGATGATCAGCGCCAGTTGCCAACTTGCGACAAAAGCAATGACCAAACCAGCAACAGCCGTCGCAATGTTCTGAACAATCTGAGATAACGCATCTCCAACTAGGGCTCGCACTGATGCTGCATCTGCTGAGAGCCTTGCCCCAATGGCACCGCTTGAGTGATCAGGTTCATCAAACCAGCCAACCTCCATGTGGACCACCTTTTCGAAACACATTAGTCTGATTCTCTCAATTAACTTACAACCAGCCACAGAGAAGAAGTATGAACGAGCCGGATTAGCCACAAATGATCCAATGCCGATGACCAGAAACATCAGTGCCCAAAACTTAGAATCCTTTCTCAGTTCATGCGGTGGTTCAAAGAATGTCTTGATAACACTAGATATAAGTATGCCGAATACAGGATATATCATGCCATTAAAAACTGCAGCGAGAGTTCCAATTAGCAAGACAGGAACTTCTGGTTTGTTGAGACGAGCAAGCCGGCGTAGGGAGACCTTTGGTGGTTTTTCTGTGCTCCCAGGTGAAGGGGATTGTGGTCCAGCCACTGTATCATCGGCAACGTTGAGTCCAGTGGGAAGACCAAAGGAGATTGAAAACGAGTGGCGGCTGCTATTCCCCATAGATGATCCTGGACTAATGGACCGTTTGTATGACATCCTTTGATTGGACTGTCTGTTATATTCAGTAATTTCTGACCTGTTTTGGTCATCCGTTGCATGTTCGGATTCTCTGTTCACTTCCTGCAAGCGTATTAGCTGAGAATATGCACCGTCTGGATCTTTGAGCAGTTCAGAGTGTGAACCTGGACAGTGTCAGAGAGGCATAAATTGTCAATGATACACCTGTACATGCTAGGAAATTATAGTTCCTTTCGCTCAATTCACAGTTTCATTGTTCACTTCAAGTTAGATTGCAATTTACCTTTCTCCACCATTTTTCCACGATGAATAACAGCAATCATATCGGCATTCCTAACCGTGCTCAATCGGTGGGCAACAATGACAGTTGTCCGGTTGCCCATAATCCTGTCCAAGGCCTCTTGGACTACCCTCTCAGATTCAGCGTCGAGTGCACTTGTAGCTTCATCCAGGAGCAAAATACGAGGATCTTTAAGAATCGCTCTTGCTATGGCTACTCTTTGCTTCTGCCCACCAGACAGCTGAGTCCCATGTTCACCAACCATAGTGTCCAAGCCCTAAATGTCAAGTCATCAAGTAGTAAGATCGAGAAGGTAAGAAAGAAATTACCATATGGCCAGAGAAAAGAAGAAAGCTGATTCATCGATCATGGAGTTGCAGAATGTTTATACCTGCGGCAACTTGTCTATGAACTTGGCTGCGTTCGCAAGTTCTGCAGCAGCTTTGATCTCTTCAAGTGTGGCGCCTTCCTTTCCATATGCAATGTTGTCCTTGATGCTGCACGCGAATAACACGGGCTCCTGGCTGACAAGCCCGATTTTGCTCCTGATCCATTTAAGCTGAAACTCTTTAAGGTTGATCCCATCGATAAGTACTTCACCGGATTGTGGATCGTAGAATCTCTCTATCAGACTGATGACCGTGGACTTCCCACTTCCGCTTTGTCCCACCAAAGCGGCAGTTGTACCACTCGGGATGCTAAGAGAGAACCCGTTGAATATTTGTTCATCGTGCCTGGCTGGGTAACTGAAATAAACATCCCTCAACTCTATTTCGCCACGAATGTCGTCTAGTTTCTTTCCCTTTGTATCCAAAGAATCAATCTCCGGCTTCCTGTGGATGGTCTCGAACATCTTATATGCGGCAGCTTGACCAGCAGCAAATGCACTCATGCATGGAGAAGCGTGCCCAAGAGACCTAATGAACATCCGCACCATGCCCGAAAAAAAGAGAGAAAAAAAGAAAGAAAATCCTTGATTAGCCTTTCTAAATTTCTCTAGGGTAAGTAAGGAATTGAACCAAGAGAACAAAGACCAAAATGAAAAAGTACAGTTTGAGTGCAACTCACATAGAACCAGTCAAGATTGCCATGATCACATTAATCACTGTGCCCCCATTATATCCCCTGTCCAATATCAACTTCGCGCCGCACCATACCGCCAAAGCATAACTGCCAAATATGATGAGCGTGACCGTTCCAAGACCTAATCCTGCCGCCAGGCCTTCGTGCACACCTGATCCATATGCATTCGCAAGGAATTTGCTGTAACTTGCGATTGCTCGCTTCTCTCCGGTAAAGGATGCAACCTGCACCAAAATGGGCTTATAGTAGGACTCTACAGTAAAAGATTAGAGCTATCGCTGAATATGAGTTTTAGAGCAAAACGATATCGAGACATCTATTTTATTCTTGGAAATGTGTCGATTTAGTTGGCACACATGCGTAATTCTGGTATTCAGTGCATCATACCGTCCTGATCGAACCAATTGTCTGTTCAACAACATTTGCTGCCTTTGCATACGCACTTTGCCCACGAGATGCCTTCTTTGAGATTATGAGAAACGTAACACCACCCGCAATCACTAGCATAGGAATCGTGGCTAGCATGATGAGGGTCAATAGCCACCCCTTGATAAATGCTATCGCGAAGCCTCCGACAAATGTTGATACGAGCTGTATAAACGTCCCCACCTGCACGAATCTAGCAATCCGTCAAAATCCAGGACGAAAAGTGTATACTAAGTACACCAGACAAAATACACATTCTTTTCACAATTGTTACGCCGGTACAAGGAAAGTATGACCTTTTCACCCATGGCATTCTGGATGAGAACTGTGTCACCCGACATTCTCCCAACAACCTCTCCGGTGTTAGTCTCTTTGTCAAAGAAGGCAATATCTTGTCTCAATATAGTTTGCAAATACAGGCCCCTAATTCTCGCAGCCTGTCGCTCACCGGTGACCATCCAACAAGACACCTCTGACCAAATGAAAGGATGAACAAAGATTAAATTTTCTCATTTTGCTAAGATGAAGAGTTCAACTCCGAACTAAACGTAAATAGAGACTCAAGATGCACTCACGAAGAAACGCCGCTGCACCACACCCAAGCGCCAGGTAGATAAACTTCAGAGCTATCTGAAGATTTCACAAGCAATATAATCAGTTAATTCACAATCTCAACACAAGTACTCCAAAAGAATTTCCTTTCCGAGAAAAGAGTTTCTCTGTAACAATCCACCAAGTCCATATTTTCAAAGCTTTTACCTTGGACACAAGGTCTACAACTTCACTGTCAGCCTGGTTCTCGCCGAATGTATTGATCAACTGTCCAAACAATACAGTCATAAGAGGCATGCAAATGCCATTCGTGACTGCGCCTATCGACCCAACAACCATCAATAGCATATCTGTAGAATCTGCAAATGAGAACAGCTTGTGGAATGGAACCGAGTTCACTTTCTCGTCTCCCTTGCTCTTGTTGGAGTCCTGCTTATTCTCATTCACGGTGGGGCTCTTTCTGCCCACCACCTCGAGGCTGCTCGATGTGGTGGCTTCATCGGTTACTAAATCTTCGGTTGCTCCATCTTCAATGGCCATGCTACCGTACCCGGGACACAGATCTGTTATGCAACTTCTTTATCCTGTATGTATATACAGAATTGTCTGTGAGAACTGCATGAAGTGAGCACCTAGAATCAGCAATTTATAATTCAAGCCAAAGGAGTGAAATTATTGGGCATGCTGTGAAAGAAATAGTTGGACGGTTGAGCACAAATTGATTAACCAAAAACAAACTGTACTGCAGTCAATTTTCTCAAATATATAAGCAACTAAAGACAAAACTACTCTGAACGATTATCCGATAAATATATCACGAGTATCTTCTCGGGGGATTTGAATGGATTAGTTATTAAAAAATCAAGATACGAGACATTCTTTCAAATCTACAGGACCGTACTTCGAAAAGATTTTTAATCTCATTGGTTGAGCACCCTTAAAAAAAATAAATTAGAATGATGAATCATTAGCTTAATGAGTTTTGAAACTGGTAAATTGAATGTGCGGGCGCATGTGCCAATGCAAATGGCGACATACCAAACTGAAGGGTGCACAAGAAGCCTCTCAAAGCAGAAGCTGTCAATAAAAAACCAAAGGAAAAATTAGCCAATGGACCACCATTCCTAAGTACCATTCACAAGACACAGAGTGAAGAGAGGTTAATATCATGAACTCATCGGATTTGTGCCAAAATCACCTTTGATCCGAACCAGCAAAAAAGAGCAAAATCAACTCTTTTTTTATTATTTTGCTCTACCTCCTGTTTTGCAAGAATCTTGATTCTGCAAAAGGAGGCGAAACAATGAATCGTTTGCTCTGCCTCTGCCTCAGGCAGCGTTATGAATCGTGCATGATTCACCAACTCCGACTCTGTTCTCCCGATAAGCCCCGAGCATAACAAGACGTAAGCAGCCAAAGGCAGACTGGCACACAGAGAGAGACAGAGAGAGAGATGCATAATTCCACCTGAAGCTTCTCAAAAAAGTCAGCTCACGGGTGAGTACTGTCTTCTGGGATCCCGAGAAATTGCAGGCACTTGGGTGACTGCTCTGAAGAGTTCGTTTCACTCTCTGCGATCCTGATCTGCAGTTCCTTCCATCGAAGTCCTCCTCCTGCATTATATGCACACTACCAAATTGCTTGTCGAACAAGCAGTCAGCTCCCATGTCGCGCTCTCTCTCTCGGTCAAAGAATCCGCGGCCCAACATTTCTCGTTATCCCCACTGACTATTCTTTCGTCTTAAATTTCAACGTTTTACTTTTCCTTTCTTGGTCGTCAAGCCCAGTTTTGTTTTCTTGTGCATCGCTGCTGTTTCGCGAGAAAATCCCTAATCTGAAAACGTCCGGAAACCAATAAAATATCTCTGTTCAGCATAACACACGATCTTTCCTTTCTCGGAAAGTTGTCATCTCGTCTTCTTCGGGGCAGCAACACAATAGTCGCGTCTATGATGAAACAGGGTTTATGCTATCTCGTCAACGCATGCCTTAAGAACTTTGACCTCAATACATGTATCATAACTAAATTTTCACTTCTCCTCTATTCAACGGTCGCCCCTGATGGCTTTTTGCAATAAACGTGCGTCTCTTCCTTTACCCCCGCGCGGAGAAACTTCTAAGCAGGAACGCGATTCTAGATGCACCACCTTTATCTTTTAGGGACATCATTTTGCCTGGTTGTCTTTTCACAAAATGCAATTTTGGCCTTTGCATGAGTGATTTTTTTTTTCCAAGCAACAAATTTTCTGGAGAAACCGACTATAATAACGATTAAGATTTCGTTAACAGGGTGCCTTTAGGGCCTTAATTAAGTCAATTGAAATCGAAAATAACGTTTTCTGATATACTATGAGAATTGTGGAATTACATGCTGTAATAAGATTACTTGCTTCGGATGATAAATTTTAAATTCCGAAATTCCAATTAATAACAGCTGCAATGCATTGACAAATGAAGCAGCAGCAAGAAAAAATATTCTCTCTTAGTGCTCTAGGGGCTGGTGGTGTTTTTTTTTTTTTTTTTGCTGGGAGGGATATTAGTTGATTATTGGTAATAAGTCAAGTCAAAGTTCTATTCTCTTAAATATATATATTTATTTATTTATTCCCATAAGATGGTGTGTTGGCTGCGCTCACCAACTTTGCTTCGCTTAGCACTAAAATTTGCAATGAGCATAGTGCACGATGGAGGATTTTTCTACCTTATCACTTAAGCAAGATTAGGTGTGGATATTTGGTTTGAATAGTGTAATTAATGTTGAAGAAGGGGAAAGAAACATCGAAAATGCGGACTACGGAATTGGCAATACTCAACATTGAAGACCTGATTAAAAAGGATTGAATAAGTTGAATTAATGGTGGGAAAAGTAAAAGGCAAAGGACACTAGATGGATATTTCGTTTCAAAAAGTATAATAATGTTGAAGAAGGGAAACAAACATGGATAATGCAGACTAAGGAATTGGCTACAGTCAACATTGAAGATTTGATTAAAAAGTATCTAGAAGCTGAATTAGCGGTGGTAGGGAATTCAGGTGGTGGGGATACTAGTATCATAGATGAAAGGTTCAACTCTGCATTCTATAAGGAGAAGGAAAAAGTTTGAAAGAGAGGAGAATTACATATAGGACAAACAAGAAAAAAGTAAGGAAAAAAATACATTAGAAGTGACATAACTTTCATGAAATGCTCACTTAGTACCAAAACTTTTTGAGAGATAACTTTAGTGAAGCTTTGGTTAAAAAAAAACAAACATTCACTTCATTGCCAACTCTAATTTAGAAGATCGGAAATCCAACGTGACATTATTATCCGACGTTGTAATAATATGACATAAATGCTCTAGAACGACATCGCTACACATGCTTGCCCCAAATTCTATTAGAACTGCAGACAAATCGGCTCAAATTTCCCCTCTTTTCAAACCCTAATTTAGACCAAAGCATTTTGGTGAATCTTGCAATCGCATGTTTCGTCACCAACTATATCAAACAGGCACATATCTTCACAACCGAGGATTTGGGGACAAATTCGGCCTCTTGTTCAAATCCTAACCCTCAATCAGGGATTTGGGGCAAAATTAGTAATCCATTTGGGCTTTAATCCATTTTTACCCAATTGCAATTTTTGGACATAATTGCCCCTATCTTATTTGAGACAAGATTTACCCTAAATTCTATTTTGAGAAAATAACCCCACTTTAAGTCTTTACTCAAAAAGTTTCCTACTTTTTTTTCCTTCTTTTTTGGCACATCCTGCTATGGTTGTAATTTCAGGACATTGAACTTGTTTTTTCTCTTTTTGCTGAAATTTAGGAGGTGGAACTTGGACCATTGCCTATATCAAACAACTCTGACTCCGTTTGTTTCACGAAAAATGAATAATTTAAAAAATATTTTCGTAAATATAATCGCTTGTCTCACTTGAAATAATTAATCGATGAAAAATATTTTCATTATGAATTGTCTAAACATTTTTATGGACAATGAAAATATTTTTTGTTTATTCATTTTTGTAAATGATACGAGAGAATATTTTACAAATTATTCATTTTTCACGAAACAAATGCACCCTTAGGCTCCGTTTGTTTCACGCAAATGAATGATTTTAAAAATATTTTTTTAAAAATGATCTCTTGTATTACTTACAAAAATAAACAAAAGAAAAACATTTTTATCATCCACAAAAATGTTTAGACAAAAATTGTTATTGGTAACGAAAATATTATCCGTTAACTATTAAATTCAAGTGTTACAAGCGATCATTTTTAGGAATATATTTTTCAAATCATTCATTTTTCGCGAAACAAACAAAGCCTGTTAGAGATAAATTTCTTCCGATAATGTTCATTCAAGGTTTTAAATCAATGCTCAAATCATGATCAATGCCTCAATCAAAAATTAGTGACGTCAATGTAACGAGACCTAAGAACTGGGCCATTGACACGATTGAAATATTTTTACCCATGGGCAATTTTTTTTTAAAATTATGTTTGTTTTCTGGGTAGTAAAATGTATGTATCAATGGTGCATTTTGTTGCCTAACAATAAATTGGATAGAACGTGATAAAATTATCAATTTTGTTATATGTTCTCCTTTACTTGAAGACCAGAGAACTTGTAAAAAATTTCTTTGTTCAAGGATGTAAATCACCTTAACTGGTAATTCCCGTGCCTAATCATCTCTTCTTGTCTGTTTCGGTCAGATTGCTGTTAAATCACGGTTACTTCGTTCACTTGAGCTAAGAAATATACCTTCGCATCCTAGGTCATTAAAATCAATCGCCGTCACGATTGTTTGAAATGCAATTCTTTTTTTAAGGCATGGTTAACGTTGTTTCGGTCACTTTATCACCAAGTCGATCATTGGGAAACCTCCAGTTAGACTGACACATGTTTTCATGGCCACCTGAGCATTCAGCTTTCCTATCTTGAGCTGTTTGGCGGGCCCAGTTCCACCAAAGTACCAATCTTGAGAAACCCATAGTCCCCTTTACTTACAACTTCGGTTCCCCTGCAATTTCTGTAAAAGATGCGCTCTTCTCCATTACATGCCAATGTCATCACAACAATGCCTCTGGCCCAAACAAGGTACAGAACAGTGTCTTCAATACAGAGGGCTAAACTTTTGCAGATAGATAATTTATATTTGTTGGCGGTCCTCTCATGGAACATGCTCGGAGAACCATTAGAAGAGCTTCGCCATCTGATCTAGCAGGGGCCGGCGATGCGCCTCTTCAATGCACCAGGTCATCAACCGCACACCTTTTCTCGGCAGAGGCAGGGACCCCACAATACTAGCGGGTATGATGCTTGATCCTTGTATAGGAACAATGTGCATGGGAGGCCCCCAACCATAGTCGACCTGGTTGAAACCAAGCCGGCCCCATTCTGATAGAAACAAGGTGGTGTAAGCGAGTGGTGGCGCGAACGGATTGGCACCATGTTCCAAAGGGTCTCCTTTCTTGAACTTTTCAAACTCAGAGGGCAGCTTTTTCTTGGCTTCTTGAATGATCTTCACCGCATCACTGAAAGATGCCTCCCGAAGCAGCTCACTGGAGGCTTTTACTGTGACAGGGAAGAAGCAGTTTCCATAGAAACCGTCAGGCAATGGAGGGTCTAGGAGTTGACGGCAGTTAGCGAAGAAGACGAGGCACACCTCAGTCTCGGGTTTTAAGCCTATTGCCCGCGTCCGCGAGCTCCAAAAGCTCGCAGCCACGGCCTCGAAGGTGGAGCAATTTCGGCCTGTAGATTCGCGAAAGATTCGCTTGAGCTCGTTGATGTCTTCCAGGGGAATGTCTATGTTGGCATGTTGTAGTTGGTAATTCGGCATAGGAGGTGGCAGGATTGGCAACGGAGGAGCAGAGACATTATCACTTTTAGATTGAGAGGTGGGAGTAGGAAAGAAGTGCCTATACCACACCGGTTCAATGGCGGGACGCTTGAGGCCTCTCGCAAACTCTCCTAGTGCATTCAGGAATAGGGCAGCTCCTAAACCATCACAAATGCTGTAGCAGAATATCAGCCCCATCACGAACCCACCGCAAGCGAATCGAGTCACCTGAAATAGTAACTTCAATTAGTATCAGAAACAGGTCTTTTGAGAACAAATTTTGAATGGCAACTTGAAACGGCTGCAACAAACTAGAGCCTAATTTCCTGACCTGCATTTGAACCAGTGGTTCTCTCCTTTCAGGGTCCTGAAACTCACAGGGAAGAAGCTCGTCATACGGGATCGACATGACATCCTCAAAATAATCGACTGATTCGAGTGTACAATCCGCCGTCGCCTCAACAAACCTCACTCCTTCCGCAGAACAATCTATCTGAAGCTCGCTACAGACGGATTCTACCAGCCTCCCGGCAATAGGATAATATGGAACCAGCGCCTTGGACAAGGCTTCCTTTACAACTTGGGCAGCATCAGGGCCGTGTCTAAAGACATGGAGCGTCCGGGCATTGCATCTCAGGACCGGTATTCTATCGATGGCCGAGAGATCCAATACATGCAACGGGGTTTTTTGGGATGGTTTGACGAAGGAATCGCTCGATCGGATCACCGAGATAGCCATGAAAGATAGTACCAATGGATGAGGAGCTAACAAGCTTAGGATTGAGAACGGGGGACTATATTGATTATGCACCATTTTATAGGACGCTAGTGTGGGGTGGCGGATAAATGGGTGCCTTCACGTTACGAAATTGAACTCTTTGCTTGGAAGTCCAAAATTGGAGTTTGGTGTGGAGATGGAATTGTGCTGTTGAAAATTGAAGATATATAATTTTTTTTTTTTTGATGACCCGGGAACCTCCCTTTCGCCCGACAGGCTATTCGGTACTAAACCCGGGGTGATGCTAGCGCAGGACCCACCACCACGGCGCCACACTTAAGACTCCCTAACGACTAGGCTGGGGTTCGAACTCTGGTCCCTTCGTGGGGGGACCAGAGCGCAAGCCAACGCAGCAGCTGCGGGCGGTGGTGAAGATATATAATATTTTAATGGGTTACATATGAAGTTACAGTAACTTGCCTTTCAATGCCCATTTGACTAGCCACATGAAGGACCTTTTCTTTTTTCTGCAATACCAACATGGGATTGTCGCATTCCGAAGGTACTCATGTCGTATTTCTTCTCATCGATGTAGAGTGGAAGTCCATCTATGCGTTTTGGGCCACTAATGTCTATACACTGTCACCATGACATGATGAAATGTCCGCAAGATATTGGCGAATACGAAAATTCGTATCGAATATAAAATGATAATGTGATGAGAGTCTACCCATTAACGAGCACCGCTCATGATCATTAAGTTTCCGGATAACCTTTCATCAATGTAATGCCTCTCTCGGTTACAAGTTAACGCTCTGTTTTTTTTGGGTCAAGGGTTACAAGTTAACGTGTTCACGACCTCAAGTCTCCGTTAACTCTCCCCCAAGATGATCGCGAGTTAAGTATGGTCTCTTTTACTATTTTGCCCTCTATTCATCATAATAACTACAGCCAAAAAATGGATTCGCAGCATTACAAAGATTAGCATAACGAGATGTGTCATGAATTGGATGGTCATGCATTTATTCAAAATAGATAAAAGTGGGGAAAATGTCAAACTTTCTAATGAGTCCAGATAAAGTGTCATGCAACTAGGTTTACAACCAAAATAGATTCCGGGGCATTGCAAAAATTAGTGTAATGAGAAGTGTCTTTAACTGGATGGTTGTGCATTTATCGAAAATGGATAAAAGTGGGCAAAATGTCAAACTTTATAATGAGTCCAGATAAAGTGTTATGCAACTAGGTTTACAGCCAAAAGAGATTTCGTGGCATTACAGAAATTAGCGTAATAAGACGTGTTTTGAGCTGGATGGTCGTGCATTTACCAAAAATGGATAAAAGTTGGCAAAATGTCAAACTTTCTAATGAGTCCAGATAGAGTGTCGCGTAACAAGCTTTGCGGACAAAAAAAATTTCGCAACATTACAAAGATTAGTGTAACAAAACATGTCTTGATGTGCATTTACCAGAAATGGATAAAAATGGGCAAAACGTCAAACTTTCTAATGAGCCTAGATAAAGTGTTGCGCGACTAGGTCTGCAGAATGCTTTTTGCTGCTAAGATGGAATCTGATCCAATTTTGAAACGATGGTTTTTGCTTCCTCTCGTGTATTTCAATCATTCTGCTTTTACGTATCATTTTAAGAAAAATCTATTAACATTGAAAGCATGGAAAAGGCTTGCCGTTGTAGTTGGGCCAATCATCCTCCCGAAAGCATGCAACTAGGTTGACAGCCCAAAAAATTTCGCCACATTGTAAAGTTTAGCATAACAAGACGAGTCTAAAATGGATAAAAGTGGGCAGAACGTCAAACTTTCTGATGACTCCAGCTAAAGTGTCGTGCACCTAGGTTTGCAGAACACTTTTTTGCTGCAAAGATGAAATTTTATCCAAGTTTGACGGGATGGCTTTTGCTGCTTCTCGTGTATTTCAATCATTCTTTCTTTTACGTATCATTTTAAGAAAAATCTATTTAACATTGGAAGAATGGAAAAAGGCTTGCAGCTGTAGTTGGGCCGATGCCAAAAGCCCAGCCCAAGAGCCCAGTTGCATCAGGTCAAACACCAGCGCTCCTTTGCCTCGTGACTCCAGGTTCCAATCGTGAGGGTGGTACTGCTGGTGGAGGCCAGCACATTCCAACCCACCACTCAAATAAGAGTTAACGAGTTTTTCAAGAAAAAAAAATAGTGTTGAGAAGAAAAATGTTGATTTCAAGAAATTGAAAATTCCAACTTTCGTTATTTTTGTTTAATAAACAGGTGTCCTAAAAGCACTCCTCAAAAAAAAATATTAATTCCAAAAAAAACACCGAATTTACCTTGGGTGATAATTTTAGCCCGAATTTTTTTTTTCGTCTCATAAAAAATCATTAACTTTCACTCTAGTTCCAATTCTAATCTCCGTAATGTAAAATTTTCAAATTATTTGAACCAGATTTAAAATTTAAGTGAAAGTTCGTGATTTTTTATAAGACAAAAAAAATTCGAGTTAAAATCATCACTCGAGAAAAAGTTTGGTATTTTTTTTTTGAAATTAGGTCTTATAGAAAACATAAAACGGGTGATTGATTAAATACTTAAATTGACCATCTGTTTAAATATATCCATATATAGTTTTTCATGCTGGTCCATGATGAGAGATTTGACCTCTTCACATGGCAATAGGCAAGAGATTCCAAATACTATCATACTATCCGACATTTTAGATGTTGATTAGGTTTTTTAAATAGAACTAACTCACCCCGAACATTATTGATGATTTTTTGACTTTTTTTCCTACACGAATTAAGAGATTGATTTCCTCGAAATTTGAGTAATTCGAGCCCTTCTGGCGATGGATTCAAATCCCCCAATCTCCTCTCGATCTCAAGAAGCTCTTGTTCATCTGTAGCATATATTTCGTCATGTCATGAAACGAGTAGGATATCTATGGGTTTACTCGTATTAGCACTATCATAGGAAGACAGAGCCAGTTCTATCAAAATAAGTAGCAGCTCCAACTCGAACTAGACATCCCATCATGGGTATGGACCGATACCTAAGGATGATTGTTCGCGCCAATCGCATGTTGCCCCTTTAATTTTTAATAATAGAAAGAAACCTTTAAATTCCATGGAGTTTGTTGGGTCTTATTATTTATATTCATTTGATCACCACCTACTCAATTACCATGATATCAGTCAACCCCCTGCAGTTCATTTTTTCTTCCTATCGCCGCCCCATCTTCCCCAGTTAAAACTTAAAACCTCAGGCGCTTTCTAAGATCATATATATTAATTGAATCGCACGTGCTTTTATTGAAAATCCGTCACAAAGTACACTACGCCCCTATAATATCATGAGAAAATTTGAAATAAAAATTCAAAGTGAAATTATTTTCTCAAAAGATGATACGGAATGAATCCTATCTCACTTGATAACTCTCGAAACACCTTATATTAGATGCTCCTTCAGTTTGGCTCAAAGCAGAAACTTTTTTTGTTACGAAATTGCCTCTGCTCTAATCACTGGAATAAACAGGTGGGCGAAGATTTGACCGGCCAAACTTCCGTTCGAAACGATGCCCAATCTGAACCCTCGCTTCAAAAGAGACGACCCCTTTTTCGGACTTTCTTTTTTCGAACTTTTCGGCGACAAAAGAATCGTACGGACCAAAACAAAAGGAAATGGGGACTTTTTCTTTTCTTTCTCTTTTGTTTTTTAACCGGTCGGCAGTCACCCACTACACTAGGAAGCCACGCGACACAAGCGTCCATCGTTCTCGCTTTTGTCCGTGTCCCAAAAACAGGAAAAACTAAAATAAAAATACAGAAAAGAAAAGAAATAAATGAAATTTTGGCGGGAGGTGGCGATCCCGGACCCACCAAATGTTTTTTCTCCTTTGGCTTTTGGGCCCCGGCTCTGGGCCCTGGCGCTCTGATGCGTCATCCTGCGATGGGGATTCGTATCTCTACGTCTCTGCTTTACTCTCACGGAAGGATGCCGACAGTGACCACACGCAAGTTCGCCATCGCCCCCGTTCGCCCTTTCAACACGGAAAGGAGTCTCGCAACCAAACAAAAAGCACTTGAATCAAAGCAAGATACTGATCTCAGATCTATTCTTTGCTTCCTCTGCCCTGTTTTTTTCAACCGCCCTCCCCCCGTGCCCGTGAACCACCTGCCGTTGATCTTGCATGTCAAGTTCGTCCTTTAGCGAGAGAGCCCAAAGAGGAGAGAGTGAGAGAGAGGAGGGAAGAAATGTGATAAGCCCTGTTCTTTGCTGGTCAAAAGAGAAAGCAAAGCACGTCTATCCATCCACTCTGGTTTATGCTGTGAAGTGTGAACGGGTGAAAAAAGGGTATGCTTTTTGACGTAGATTTGAAGAAAGGGAAACCAAAGAGGCAAAGCAAAAGATACCCCCGCGCCTTTAAATTGAGGTGAAAAAAATGGGAGGGAGTGGTGGAGTGGAGCTTTCTGTATCCGTATCTGCTGGCGACGACAGAGACGATTCTCATTAAACTCGAATTATTTTAATGGGTCCTTGTCACATTAATCTATTCGCAACGGAGACAGGGCAGAGGAACTGAGGAAGGGCCAAACCCGCCCGAGATCAAGATGCTTGTGATGCGGATTTTATTAGTGGTGCGTTTCTGAACTGATTGGACAAACAGAAGTCCAAATAGAAAGCGAAACGGTGATGCAATTACATAATTTTTTTTATATTTTAATATTTTTATGAGTTAATTTTAAGGGTCATTTTTATAATTTTGTTATTTGATGCTTATTAACTTTCCTATTATAATTATAATTTCTATTATGATTAGGTTTCCAATTCAGATTAGGTAACTTTTTTATTATGATTAGCTTTCCAATTCAGATTAGATAACTTTTCTATTATGATTAGGTTTCTTATTATAATTAGATTTAATTCATATAAAAAGGTGTTTAAAGTTTATTTTAAAGACAGTACATTATCATCAATATTGAATTTCGAGATTTCTTTATTTAAATACTGAATTTCGAGATTTCTTTCCCGTTTTGCTTGAATTATTCGCTGAACGCTGCGCCAACTTGTCTTAACGAGTCTCCATATATAAAACAAACCCACTCCCGGTGTCCGTTCCTCGAGCGCTAAGAGAGAACAGGAGAGAAGAAAACAGGCCACATTCGATATGGGTAGTGCTCCTGCGGTGAAGCATTTGCATCCCCTGTTTTTGTTACTTGGGAATGTGCTGGTGCTAATGACGTCCTGCGCCAGGAGTGCTGAGTATGTGTCGGCAGTGGGTGACCCGGGAATGGCACGGGATGGGCTGAGAGTGGGTTTTGAAGCTTGGAACTTCTGCAACGAAGTTGGCCAAGAAGCTCCTGGCATGGGCAGTCCGAGAGCGGCCGATTGCTTCGATCTGGAGTCAAGTAAGCACAGAGACACACCACCACCACAAAAGAAAAAAAAGAAAAGGCAGTAAGAAGACTGTGCATTAGAAGTTGCCTCTTTCCATTTCCACAGTTTTCTTTTCTGCTCCGTCTCATTCAGTAATCAGACGAAGATTGTCATTCATCAGTCATCAGATAATCTTAATATAGGGGACAATGGCTCTTCAAGATTACTTGGACTCGCCCATCTAATATCATCTTTTGCATGCCAAGAAACGAAAAGAAAAATAGAAGGGCCCATTTTTTTCTGGTCAGAAAAGATAATTTCAATTTCTTTTGACATAACTGGGAATGTTCCATGTCTTTCCCATTTCCCATTTTCTTTTTGCCTGTTGAGTTCTTGTTCTTTGTTATGACAAGGGCAGGTGCTGCACTGAAACACAAGGTAACAGAAGCTGATAACCAGCTTGGGGTGGGCAAATCATTCCCAGGTCTATCACCAGAAGCCCAGAAAGACCCAGACATGTATGCTGCCGAAAAGGAGCTCTACTTGGGCTCACTGTGTCAAGTCTTGGACACCCCAAGGCCGTGGCAATTCTGGATGGTGATGCTCAAGAACGGCAATTACGACACCACCTCTGGCCTGTGCCCTGAGAATGGGAAAAAGGCGCCGCCTTTCAAGCCCGGGAGGTTCCCTTGCTTTGGTGCTGGGTGCATGAACCAGCCAGTATTGAATCACCAGCAGACACAGTTACTGGGCGATGGTACGATGAGAGGGAGCTTCAACGGAACTTATGACTTGGGTTCTGACATTGGGAAGGCGAATGATGGGGCCTCATACTATGAGGTAATCTGGGACAAGAAGGTCGGTGGAGGAAGTTGGAACTTTCATCACAAACTCAAGACCTCAAAGAAGTACCCATGGCTGATGCTCTACCTCAGGGCTGATGCAACCAAAGGGTTCTCTGGTGGGTACCATTATGACACCCGAGGGATGCTCAAAACTGTAAGTGGTAATAAATACGAGGACCTTGTTATGTTTTTTCGACTGTTTAGTACTTTCCTAATTTTTCTGTGCACCATTCTGTGCTTTTCTTTGGCTAAGAGTAGATTGGACGGCTCAATTCCGTAGCTCCTTAGCTCTGAGAGAGAGAGAGAGACAGAGAGAGAGAGGTATCCTGTTGGCATTTACTTAGCTTGATTGCTTGGAAGATGCATAGATAATTAATATTTCATCAGCCTCTCTGGATGATGATGGTTCGTCAATGCAACTGGATTAGAGTGGGGATAGATTTCTTTGACCTTCCCTGCAGCTGACCAGGCATCGGGTTCAGGGGAGATGACAAGTCACACGACTCACGAGTCGATACTGGATTCTCGTGATGAAGTAGTTGAGCTTGTTCCTAGTGCGTGTGTGGGCTTGCATGAGCTAAATTTAAACGGCTTTAAAAGACTCTGATTGATTTTCCTTTTCTTTTTCCCCTCTTTGTGATGTTTGCGTGTTACTCCCCCAGCTTGATGAAGTGTGGCATAATTAAGTCCCCTTTGCTTCGTCAATCATTCGATGGTCATTAAAGTAATCCACCTATTCTTCTTTGCCATTACTCAGTGGCACTTCACATAGGGGAGAACGAATTTGGGTTGGTCACCGATCCTTATCTGAAGTGTTCGATGATTGCAGATTGTAGGTGGTTAGCTAAGGTTTTACATCAGAGTAAGGTTACAGCACACACCTGGGCAATACTATTAGTTTGCGATTGCTGCTTTTCATGTAGAGTCGGAATTGCTTCTAACTAGCTAATTAAGCAATTTTGACCCTGATCTAGTTATCACTTTGTGTTCATTATTCAGCTTCCCGAATCGCCTAATTTTAAAGTGAGAGTGACCTTGGACATCAAACAAGGAGGGGGTCCCAAGAGCCAGTTTTATTTACTCGACATGGGCAGCTGTTGGAAGAACAACGGCAACCCTTGCGATGGCGACGTGAGCACTGATGTCACCCGATACAGCGAGATGATCATCAACCCCCAAACTCCAGCTTGGTGCAGCCCCAGTGGCTTAGGCAACTGCCCGCCATATCACGTAACGCCTGACAATAAAAAGATCTACAGAAACGACACTGCGAACTTCCCGTACTCGGCTTATCACTACTATTGTGCTCCCGGCAACGCTCAGCACTTGCAGAAACCGGTCAGCACATGCGACCCGTACAGTAATCCTCAGGCGCAAGAGCTGGTTCAACTGTTGCCACACCCTATCTGGGCCGAGTATGGCTATCCGAAGAAAAAAGGGGACGGTTGGGTCGGGGATGGAAGAACTTGGGAGCTCGATGTTGGTGGATTATCTTCTAGGCTCTACTTTTATCAGGTCAGTAAACTAGTTTAATATCATTGCTATTACTACTATAATGATAACATAATTCCTCTTGAAAGGGGGTCATGTTTTATCGCACGGGGGATGCTAAATGCGCATTTCCCATGTCAAGCAGCTATTTATTACTCTGAATGTGCTCAGGGCACGCCTACTTTTGCATTGGCACCATTGATGTAAATGATTTATCCTGAAGAAATTGCGAATAAATGTTGCTAGTTGATCACAATGTAGGATCCTGGAACTACTCCAGCTCGGAGAATTTGGACATCCATCGACATGGGCACCGAGATTTTTGTCAGCGACGAAGACGAAGTGGCAGAGTGGACTCTCTCCGACTTTGATGTCCTAATTCCATCGGCAAGCACATCATGATTTGAGTTCGTCTTCTGCATTCTGCCAAAAATAATAGAATAAGACAGTCAGAAAACTTGTTCGTTGATGCACATTGGTGGACAAACACACATACAACAGTGTCGACATATGGAAGCCTGAGAAGCCCGTAAGGGCATGGCTTATTTAATCTGGATGTTCATTTCATTGTGATCACAGAATTCATATACAAGAACCAGAACATTGAACTACAGATCTTCTTGCATGTGACATGTTAATATGGATTGACATTTTCTTCCTGCTTTTATACCATTCGATGAATTGACGGTCAAGTTAAAGATGGCAATGCAGAAACTGATGTTGGGCAATCTATGAATTCGCGGCACATAAAACCGAACGCTCTTATTGTGTGACCGTCATTAGTCTTTCCTAAAAGAGAGTCATGAAGCTCCTTTTGTTGTCTCCAAAAGCAAAAGATGCGTTGGTGTAAGAGCGTGGGAAGATGAGATAATGGGATTGAATGGGCCCACCATGTGAGCTGAGCACCTAGCCCCTTGATTTGCGTCAAGAAAAGAAGGCCATCGCGAGATCTATCTTAGCGACTTTATACTGCATACGACTCGAAAGTAAATTTGTCAAAATGGATCATAAATTTATTTTTCAACTCATGTATAATAGGTGTGAGTTATTATATGAGTTAGTTATATTGAGTAAATGAGTTAAAACATAACATGAGTTATAAATAGATCGTAAGTGGGTTATAAATTGATTTGCAACTTATGACTTTCTCTTTATTCTCTCTCGCTCATATTCGATTTCATATTCACTCACTCCACACTCTCACTTCGGTTTAGGGATGAATTTTCTTTAGATTCAGTTAAATATTAAAGTATTTTAGCAATATAAATTCAGTTAGGTATGAGTCGAATCGAATATGGATAATCGAGAAATTTGTATTACAAATAAATTGGTTAACAAAGGGGTAACGGGTGAATTTAGGTCGGATCATTTATGACCCGACCCAATTCGCCAATTTGATAGCTCTACCCAGAAGAGACATTGTAACTTGTCGTACTTAGCTGGGTTGGCCTTTCGTTTTCGTGAAAGCATTTAACTATTCGGTCCCAAAGTTCATATCGCAGGCCCTCTTGTATTTTCTTGGTTTGGCATGGAGTGGCCCGTTCTTTTCAGGTCGGTCCATTCGGTCCGTCAAATGGATTGGCCACCCACTAGCTTTACATCAACAGTGGTAGGTACCATCAACTTCAGTTCATTCTTTTCATGGAAACAAAAGATTGCGAGGGGGGTTTTTCCGGCGGACTACCATAGCCATAATTTGCTGCTCATGCCTGTAATACCTCCTTCGATGATTCCAAGAGGACAAAGAACCGAATAACTCTATCCGATATGTAATTGCAAAGGCACATTCGATCTTTAGAATATGCTTAAACCTTTGCATCGAAAGTAAGTTAGTCTCTGGAATTAAATGTGTGCTTGCCCACATCTGAATTCTGAAATATACTCTAAAAAAGGAAGCGAGTACAGCGAGGCGAGAATTTAGTACGTTTAGCAATTTGCCCAGTACGGAAATCTCCTGTGCAGTACATGGTCAGTCCGGTTCAAGATCGAGATGCTAGTACGTGTGTACTATATTTTTATATACTCTCGAGGAACTTATAAGGGTTCCAAGTCGATGCAAGTTTGGATCAAAATCTATGGAAATGAGGGCTTGCGTTGGCGAATTCTGGGCAGGGATTGAAGGGGAAGAGCGAAGGGCATTTGGGTGTCGATGTTTTGAGGTAAAGAGGGGACAGAGCAGAGGCTGGGAAGAGGCAGAGCATGGATTGAGCTATAGACAGGGACAGGGACTGTTTTGGCTCGACCCTGCACTGCCTCTTCCCTGGCTGTTGCCTCCTTCCTCTGCTTCTCATCCTCCTCCTCCCCCCCCCTATTTAATGAGTAAGGATAATAGTTTATTTTTGCTTTCTTTTCATTTTCTTTTTCACTTTGTTTGATGTTGTTGTCAGTGGAAATGGGAGATGAGAGAAGCAAGAGACGGGAATGTCGCCACGGGTTGTGAATCTCCTGATGTGGCACGAGACTATTTGCTGGTGGAGATGAGGTAAGATCTTTACTGAGAGAATATCTGGACCCGACCCGCGAATGGCGGGTCTCAAAGTCAAGTGATCTTTGACGTCCATTTTTTGAGTAAAGTTTGTCTGTTTACTGACTTTTGTGAGCTCAATATTTGCATCAATTCTTGCTTTCAAGTTCAGTTGGTGCCTTTTCGCATGCTGCTGCAATTTTAAGAGTGATGTTTGCATCTGTCATGGTATTGACTCCGCACGTCTTTCATACTCAGAACGGTCTTCAGGTAAAGATTGTGCAAAGTTGATTCTAGCACGGTGTCGGAGAGGATATGGTGGTTGATTTCGGAGCAAGAACGAAGTAGCGGGAACCCTTGGTCTGGAACTTGAGAAGGAGCAGCTTCTGCCAACCAGCCCGACCCTTCTGTCATCTCATTCAACTTTCGTGTAGGATTGTGTTCCATGCTAATCCGCAATCCGGCTTTGAACAAAGCAAGGAGAAATCTTTTTGGGCATTGCTACATCAGCATAAGCAGGGTTTTAAGGGAGAACACGGCCAGGAGCGTAGCGGACTACACCAAACAGTTTCCATGGGCTGTTGATGGTGAAGGACCGCCGTTTCAGAAACATTCTCATGTATATATTTTTTTTCTCTTGGAATGTAGACTCTGTACAATGGTGGACAGATCATGAATTGTTAAATCATAGTTTTTATGCCTTGGGAGCTAAGATTTTTCTCGAAGAAATATCGTGCTCTCCTCTTATCTTGCAATTAGATGAATGAATGCACACTTATTGACAGCTTAAAGAAGCCTACTTTATAGTCTGATCAATTCACATCACCACCAGAAAATAGGAAAGCATCAGTTTATGTTTGTGCAAATGAGCTAAAAAGCTTCAGTAAACCGAATGCCGCAGCTCACAGGACCTGGGGTTGCAAAACCGAAAGAACAAGAAGGAACAAAGCACAAGACGCTAACATGCCGAGAATAACATAACCCTGCAACTTCCCATTGCGATTCTTTAGCCATATTTACATTGATCACTAGAAGTTTGGTGGACAAGGTTTCAAATACATTTTGCTGATACTGTGATCAAACTTGCCACTTGAACTTCATTTGTTGACGAAATATCAGTAGGATAAAGAAGAAATACGGGGAATAACAGCAAAATACTGAAGTACTACTGTCTGTCTACCTCGTAGGCATGAGCTCTCAAACAAGAAACATGCTGCTTGATTGAATGGCTCTTGGCTTTACTGATCAGTCTATGTCCAATTGAATGAACAATCTGCACATAAGATCAATAAATTCAAAATCCAGAAGAGAAGGACAACATTGTCATGTAAACTGTCGAGCCATAACAGGAGCTAATGAGAAACATTGACAAGAACTGCCTTGTATAAAACCAAAATTTGAAGGTTTTTCAGATCAATCAAAACGAGATAGCTCTGGATCTTGTTACTTCTTCCCAATTGACCCGTTAAACTAAGAAGAGTAGATAGGCAACCCAAATTCCAGAGTACTCTTTCTAGGATGTTACATGCATTTCAAGGGAGACATCAAAACAATTACACAGACAAGAAAAAAGACAGCTCAAGAAAACTAGCCAGAGTATCTACATTGCTTGATAAAAATAAAATTTACTGAACGGCATCCAGTCAAGCAACAATTATGGGTCACCAGCAGAATATGAGCAGTTAGAAATATGAACTGTTAGTTCCTTTAGTTTTCTCTCGGACAAAACGCTTTGTGCAAGGATCAACAAAATTCCGAGATGTGAAAAAAAGGGCCGTATTGCAGTCTCTCCATAGTCCCTACAGCAGATAAAAGCAGAGAGATGTGGAAAAAGTGCCATTTTCTTTCTGCAGCTTCAGCGCAGGCATAGTCATTAGGAAACTGAACAATGGGTTTTTCTCATCTGGAATACTGGAGTTGGTTCTCTTTTTCCTACTAGTTTCTTTTCTTCTTGGTTTCTGACAGCGGTCTTTTGTAGTTCCCCTGCAAGGATAAGAGGAAGAGTAAAAGAGTTCCATGCCAATTTTGACCCTCCAGAGCTTATTTGCTAGGTTAATGTTTTTCCAAATCTTATTTGCTAAAGCTCATTCGAACAATACCAATAAAAGGAAACCAGGCCCTTCTCTTCAGCTCAAATTGGCCAAAAAATGACTGCAAACCTCCCTAGTGCCAATCAAGACATACAGAACCAGCTCGAAGGCTTTTAGCGTTGAAATTTGTCAAAAGTAACTTCTAACGTGGGACAAATTTGAAGAACAGATCAAACTGCAAGAGCGGAGAAAACAATGTAAAATCAATTAAGTTGAAGAACAGAATTGCAGAAGTGGAACAGGAGATAAAGTATTTGGGTATACCAAGTTATGTAATTGTAGGGGAAAAAGCAAGAGCTATCAATTACATGAAGAGAGGTGACTTACTTTTGATCCTCATCAGTCCAATACACTGACTGACTCGTACACTCAACTTGACCATATGACTGAGCATCCTCCAGCTCGTGATCAAGACACCCAGATTCAATGAAGTGCAAATCCTCCAAAAGGATTACATAATGTCTCTGCACTTCCTCTGCACTCTTCTTCCCTCCGACAATGGCTGCGACCGCATCCCACCGATCCGGGTCTTGCTCATCCACCATCGCCAGAGCCACCTCAAACAGCTTGTTCTCTTCCCAACTCCACTCATTGGGAAATTCACCCATGCTCAACAATACCACAAGATAAAATCCCCCAGAAAAAAATGAACAAACAAAAGTCGTTTGTTTCTTTCAAAGGAACAAAGTCTTCCCCAGATTCTACCTCACATTCTTGCACTCATCCAAGATACAGATGCCGATAAATCAGAACTTTTTCTCTGATTCTTTGTTTGATTCTATAAACACAAACACCACCCACTTCTTGTTTTATGGGTTTCAGGTGTCATCTGTGGTTCAGGTTTGTTTATTCAGTGAGTGTTTGTGTCAGACACAATTGGCTCAACTGAATTGAGATCTAACCATTGGCACAGAGAGAAAGAGAGAGAGTGAGAGAGAGAGAGAGAGAAGCCAAGAACTAAAAAAATGAGCAAGAATTCTAAATATTAATCCATTTGGACTAAAACTGGAAACCAGTGATCGAAAACAGACATACCCATTACTTCATTAACCATTTGTTGCAAGACCCAGAATCTGTTTGTTTCTAATTTCAGCAACTGGATTCCAAAGGGTGTTAGATCCGGAGCCACAGCATCCCTCATATTTTATTCGGAGTTTAGGAATTTAAAAACCCAATGATGGCAAACGACCGACTGATTTCAACCTACGCCCAATCAAAACATTTCCAAATTAAAATTTCTCGAAACACATTCAAACCTTGCAAGAAAGGGAAACGACTTTTGTGGTGGGATTGCGCGTTACCTGACTTTAACCTTGGAAAATCTTTCCAAGCAATCACAGTCACCAACCGGGTCACTCTCAAGGACTTTTTAGGGGGTGGAAGTGGAAAGACTGGAAATTGGGAGGAAATGGATTCCAAGACTATTAACAAAAAGATGGGGGGAAAATCTAAAAGGAAAGATTGCTTCTTTTTTGGTCAAGTTTTTCTCTGTATAGATCTGTCAGCAAGTGAGGAACACGAACTAATCCCCACTCCCAACTTGAGCAAAAACACTTTTTTTTGTGTTCTGTTTTGAAAGAGGTTTTCCAAGGGTAGGGAAGATTTGGTGTGATGAATGTCACCCAGATGTCTCCTTCAATCCGGACAGTGATGGACCCCACGGGGATTTGCAGTTGCGCCATATCTTTTGGCCTCTTTTTGGGCTTGCTTAGAATTGGCGTCAGCCTCCTATATTCAAAGAAATTACATGTTACTCGCGCTTGTCTGTACAAATACATGACCACTAGGATGACTAAGACAGAAGACCTCAAACATGGCCCCTTTGTTTCCGATGTTATGGAGAGCACCCGGATATAAAAATGAAACGTTAGATATATTATGATCGTTGTGTTAGGTCATTTGCTGGATTGTTATTAAGTATTGCTATAATTCACTTACTTGAAGGCATAGTTATAATCCGTCATGTTACTGAATACGTTCAATTTGTAAATTAATAATATATATGTATGTAGCATTACTAATATGCAAATGTCAACTTTGTGTTAAGCACTCTCTTAAGTCTTCGTACAAGGAAATACTCTTGCCTAATATAAAGTGAACTAGTCAATGGCATGGACCCAATACAAGACTCCGCCAAAAGGTTATGATTTGTCAGTCCCACTTGATTTCTGCACTATATTTTGCTTAATTTTAAGCACACAAACGGTAAGACTGAATTCTCAGCCCATCACCTCAAACCGTGATTGAAAATTTTTTTTTTCAAGTGAAAAAGATCGACTATTCTATACCGTTGATCATACAACTTTAAAAACATCCATTATACAAGATTTACAGATGTAGTAAATTAGATCAATTGACATTATGGTAGACCCTGCGTTAAATCAAAATCTCCCTTAACACGCATTTCACAATTAGAGAGGCAATCAATCACTATTGTCACCTTGTTTTGCTGTATATTGATGGCAAAGTCTATGGAGAAAGCGATGGTGACTTGATAATGTTATCTTCCCTCGTGCTTTGGGACCCCTGAAAACATAATCATTTCTATCATCCATTTGTAATTTGTGGGGTCATAACTTTTCCTTAGGATCAGGGAAGGATGATTGGAGACGTCTCTTCCATGTTCATGGTCGATTGTTAGCTGGATAGGTGGGGTCGAGTATTAAGACCACACAAATCACGAGCATATATTCACTCTTCTTTGGCCAGACCAAAAGAAGAGCTATGCTGCTATTTAGAAGTAGGGAACGGAAGCTGTTCAACTTTCTCGTAGTTTCTTTTACATGCTTCAGTAAGCATGACACACAAGAGTTTTAGCATTTCCTGCATAGTGAAAAGATCTCTACTGTAAAATATGGGATTTGGGCTGCTCTAACTTCGCTTAAATTAGCAAGATGATGATCCAGATTGAGAGGTGAGGCTGATTACGTGATACTTGGAGGGCCAAAAGGTGCTACACCATCCATTTTTTTCCTTGCAACCCTCAATTGACACGATTTTTGTATTTACAGAAAACTTATCATTTGAACTTTTCAAAATATTCTGTTGGAAAAAATTTAATTGATACAATGGTTTGAAAATAGATCTAAAGAGCATTCAAGGAGAAAAGTAGAATATTTTCTTTCTAAATTTTATTAACACGGTTTTGACTCGCTAGAAAGCATGTGCATAATTTTTGTAGTTAAAATTAAGAATCAACCTTGCAAAAATATAATTAGACCCAAATTTTGATTTGCGTAATTTTTTCAACGTTCAATTGATGTGATTTTTGCATCTGCGGTAAACTTATCTTCAAAATTTTCAAAATAAGGTTTATTTGAAAATTTAATTGATATAATAGTTTTGGAAAATAGACCTACAATATACTCAAGGAGAAAAGTTATGATATTTTTTTGTTTTATAAAATCTTATTAACACGGTTATTGACCCATGAGAAAGCACATACATAATTTTGGTAGTTAAAATTAAATATCAAATCTCATAAAAAAAAGTTTGACCCAAATTTTGACTATTCATATATTTTCGTGTTAGGTTCGATTGACGCGATTTATGTATCTACATAAAGCTTATTATTGAACTTTTTAATTTAACAACCTACATTAAGTTTTATATCTACATCATGGAGACTTGAAGCCCCGAAATGTTATGATCACCAAGAATATAATATTTTCGTTGAAAGTATCAAATATAGGAATTATCAGATGCGGATCCTTGCAAAATCTTGCCTCTGGTAAGTGGTTAATAATCTGAATTTGTGGAACCTCAGCCGGTGGTTGCCAAAACGCAACAAGTGGTTGTATCCTCTTCTTTTGTGTCATGGATGGACAAAATCCATTTGGTAAAATTCATGAACATGACATCAACCTTGAGAAAAACACAAGGAAACTTTCCTTTGTCAAGCACGTCCTCGTGATATGGTAGTGCATATACTAAACTAGGATTTTGATGTTGGTTTTGCACCAGAAAGACTTTCCTTAGACCAAACTCTTTCAGAGGCAATACCGTTAATGGTGGCGCGCTCACTTAACCAAAAGTATGAAACCAACTAATTACCATCGCGCATCTTATAATCCTCAAACTTCTCAAAACATTATACTTTTTTTTATTGTATTCTTTTCGAACTATTCATATTGACAACAGTGTATTGAACAAATATAATTCGATCGTGTAGAAAGGGATCTATTTATCTTTCTTCTATTTTTCTTTCTTCGATTTCGTTTTTTTATTTTACTTCATTCACAATAAAAAAAATATCTATATATATGGGTTCATTCGATTTTTTGTGATACAAACAAGAAGTCTTTTTTGGTTAAAAAAAATGGATAAGATTCGAACTCTCCATCCGAGGGTTTCCGCCCTCCCCTTCCATCTTGAATTTTACTTGAATAGTTCTTGATTTCATTCAAGGAGGACTTGGTCGCGGGGCAATCCTCAGTTTTTGAACTCATTAAAGCTCGATTCGCATCATTATGCTCGATAAAAGGAATGAGAGAAGCTCCAATAGAAAAATATTGGAAAGGAAAAATACTTCAAAGATTAACCTGTTCCCATGCAATAGTTAGGAATTCTTGACGGTATACAAGTGCTCGACGAGCCCATGCAAAAGGTTTGGTTAAGATATGCCAGATTCCGCCAAGTATACAAATGGAACCTAACCATACATGCCCTCCAATTATATCTTCCAAATCGTCCACACTAACCAAAATTGCCTACACGATTCGTTACAAACGCTTTTTGGCAAGCAGTCGCCGCACTAGGTCGTGTGAACCAAAAACCTATTAATAGATAAGAACACATTCCAACTAATTCCCAAAAAATATAAATTTGGATCAAATTTGAACTAGTAACTAATCCCAACATGGAAGTATTGAAAATACTCATAGAAGCAAAAAATCGCAAATATCCTTGATCATGAGACATATAATTGTCACTATAAAAAAGAACCAAAATTCCAACAGTAGTAATTAATATTAACATAATAAAAGTAAGTGGATCGATTAAGTGACCGAACTCTA
>CM062231.1:17595130-17980489 GCA_031216185.1 Syzygium aqueum
GGTCCATTAATTCAATAAATATGTCAATATGTAAATCACAGAATGCTTAGCAATGAAGAAAGTTATCTGAAGGATCAATGACCGAGTGAGAGCACGTGTGCTCACGAGTCAGTATATTCCAGTCACTGTACCACCATGCCTATAAAGTAAAGGCATATGAACATGGTAAGTTGAAGCATTTACCTTTGCGACTGCCTTTGGAGGGAATTCTCCCCCGAGTCTTGCATCTACACACTGCCTAACTTTGTCTTCACTCAGCTTTGGTGTAGCCTATCAAAAACACATACAAAAAAATCAGTTAGAACTCAGCAAGGGGACCAAAAGAAAGTACGGTGTCATAGAAAACTAAAACAGCAGAACATAAATTATTATTAGCGAAATTAGTACCCATGTAACAAGACTCTGCTGCCCACGCGGTAATGTATGATCCACGGGTTTCCGCCCAGTCAGAAGCTCCAGCAGAACAACACCAAAACTATATACATCACTCTTGGCATTTAGCTGTCCAGTCATTGCATATCTGCCCCGTAAGAAGAAAATTGGAGTTATCAAAAGTTGGTCGTGGCAAGGATTACCAGGCAGAACTCTGCTTAAAAAGAGGCTCCATGTGATTTAGATCATATGAGTTGGCACAAACAGAAGTTCATACAAAATACTACCTACCGCAACAAAGCTCTCATTTTTTCCAACAAACATTCATCAAAGCCCATGTTTGTGCTACTCTGATGTCAAGCTCAATAGTAATAGTATAGATAAAAGATATTCTCCACTATACAATAGCTTCAGTCACTAGTGAAGAAGGACAACTAATTAATATGCTTTTCAGAAAATACTGAGTTATGATGATAGAAATGCAAGCATGTGCATGCGTTGTGTTGGATATGATAAATTGTGAGAACCAAAAGTAGCTTACTCAGGAGCATGATATCCGAAGGTGCCAAGAACACGAGTTGAATGAAGACGGGCTGCCATATCGGGAGCTTGGTTGGACAAATCAAAATCAGCTATCTTTGCAACATCATCATCAAATATTAAGACATTGCTGGACTTAATATCGCGATGGATTACTCTAGGTTCTGCTTTTTCATGCAGATACTCAAGTCCTTTAGCAGCCCCTACTGCAATCTTTACTCGCTGTACCCAAGAAAGAACAGGACCAGGCTGTGCCCCTTTAACTCCTTTTCTACCTGCATCGAAAGGAAATGGTGATGACTTATACTACTTTTTGCACATCATAAACAGGAGTTCAAATCGAGCCACTTTGATCCAGTAAAACTTGAAGCCCTAAGTTAAGGATGCTGCATAAGAGCATCTATGCAACCACAATAATATGCACAATCATATATCACCGATGGTGTATTTATGGGGTTTTAATAATCAGTAGAAGCGAGGGAGTTTTGGCACATGCTCCATGCCAAAATGGTCCATAGAACTGCATATAAAGTGTCCCTTTAAATGATAAATATGAGGATGCTAACTCTCTGTCAGGTACACCCATTGTGAACATTCTTTAAGTCATCCACTAATGCCTTTGATGAACTGGAAGGTGGTAGTGCAGGGACTATTGTGAAATTGAATGACTACAAAGCAAGCCAAACTCCCTGGCGAGTCTGGATAACTTTCCGGTCTAGGAACAAAGTAGAAATTAAACTCTCAAACCTTACCTGGAGAGAGAGAGAGAGAGAGAGAGAGAGAGAGCAAAGGAGAAGTTGAAGCCTTTGCTAAAACAGATTAAACTAGCAAACAATAGCTACCTGACCACAGTAGTCGAGTATGCAAAGTATCCATTGTAAATGACAACATGACAATAGATGATTGCAACTAAGTAAAAGGCATTGCAAAGTAACAGTTTTAAGCAGTAATGAATGACACAATGATGGAAAAGGCATTATAAGCTGTATAAGTCAACAATTTTGATTGTAACATATACTGACTTAGAGAAAGCAACACTAGCTCTTAGTTTTACTCTTAACCCCTGCCCAAAAAGAAATAAGCAAAAAAGAAGTTGAAGCCATTGCTAAAGCAGATCAAACTAGCAAACCAAAGCTAGCCAACCACAACAGTCAAGAAGGCAAGGTATCCATGATAAATAATTCATGACATAGATTAATGCCACTAAGTAGAAGACATTGCAATTGAACTTGTCTTAAGCATCATTGAATGACATCATGATGGGAAAGGCAGTTACCAGCTTTAAGTCAATAATTATGCTTGTAACATATACTTCATTGAGAAAGCATAAAGTTTAACAGGCTGTAAATATCTACATTCAGTCGATATACATCCATAGGGACAAAAAAAATCACATAGTGGACTCAAAAATGGCCTTAAAGTAGCATCATGTTGCAACTATAATAGGTAGAAGTAGTTGTACAATCCAAAAGTGCAACAGTGAAATAAGGACCACAATGAGACATGCCTCTTGCTTACCATGGAGAATGTCATGGAGAGAGCCATTAGATGCAAACTCGTACGCGAGTACACGGGAACTTCCATCAACACAATAACCAAGCAACTCAACAAAATTTTCATGTTTCAATCTCGACACCATGGAAACCTGCGAAGCTTTACATCAGTTGAAAATATTAAAATAAGAAAGAGTCAACAATTGATACCAGCTGGCATCCCAAACCTGGGCTAAAAATTCATCATCAGGTTGCTTGCTTGCATCTAACTTCTTAATAGCTGCAGCCTGCTCACTTTTTAGAACCCCATAGTATACTCTGCCATATGATCCCTCCCCAATCAAAGCAGTTGTACCAAAGTTATCAGTGATTTCCTTGAGTTCATCTACTGGAATAGCAGGGACTTCAATGGGCTGCACTTTTACTGCTTGTGCACCTTTTGGCGCAGATTCAGAGGCATGATATGCCCCATCATTTCCTGAATGATGAAGTTCAACTTAGTTTACACTGAAAAAATCGGGAAATAGACAAGAAGAAGAATGTAATAAAGGACTAAGTAAAGGCTAACTTGATTGGAAGAGCATAAAGCTAAAGCATAAAAGTAGAAAAATAAGGACATCACTATGTGAATATAAATGTCAAATGAAATGCATCTAGACAAGCAAAACCACAAACTTGATACAGATTTAGCAGCAAACGTGATGACCAGCATACCAATTTTCTCTAGCTGGTATTCGTAGGACTAAATTATGCATCAAAACAAGTATGATTTTGATTACAGAATTACCTGCTGAGCTCTTCATCGGGTACATGCCTCCATTATCTGGAGCTTTATGAATATCATCATCTTCACAACAGCTAAAGCAGCTCATGGCTTTCTTCCCTCACCAAATGGAACTCCCCTGTTAAAGGAAGTTACTTCTCAATAACACAGGAATGAATTGGCTCAGACTAAGCCAAATAGGTTACGAAAATAATTTTCGTAAACATAGATGAAAAGCAAAGGAAAGTCTCAAATGACGTGAACTCTTCACAATCTCCCTGTCCAAGGCTAGTCTTGCTAAGAACTATCTCTACGGCAGGATAGTACTTGTGACCTATGAGGGCCAACCATTAACATATTGCAGCGTCAGTTGTATGATAATAGGATTAGCTAAAAGTGTCTTCACTTGGAAACTTTCGTATGTTGAGGCTCACTCTAGTAGTGTAGTCACAGAAATCAATGGTACCCTATACGATGTAATTCGATGGTTCTACAAGATAGAAGATATAAAAACTCTTATGCAGTTTACTATACAGTTTTCAAGCATGTTGTCCATTTGTCTTTTAGATTTCCATGATATTGGACAAGGGTGTGTATAAAATGCCCAGTTAAGGTTGCTTCATGTGTCTCAAATGTCACGAATTCAAGTAGTAGAAGCATCCGCCAAGCAGTGCAAGATTGAGGCTCCTCGTATTTAACTCTCTCTCTCTCTCTCTCTCTCTCTCTCTCTCTCAGTGTTAGTGCATGTAATCATCTTATGACCCGACAGTATGAGAGAGACCCTTGTGCACTAGGACTCCCCTAACAGGTACAATTTGTGGCATGAGCACATCTAACACAGTGAGTTTCCATATCCTCTGACTTCCATGCTACTGCAGATGTACTTGTACAGCAGTCTCCATCAAATGTCCGGGAAAAGGACCATAAGAACGCAATTGGAAGCAACAATGATGAGAAGAATGGCATGGGAAATGGTAAGCGAGAAAAAAATAAAGGCATTCACAAGTAAACTCATTTTCGTACACACCCATTTCCTGTCCATGTTTTATTCCTCACTATATATATATATATATATATATCACCTACTTTGTTACCACAAAACAAGACTCAGATGAAGCTCGCAGCAAGAAATGTGAAGGAGACATTAAATTATGAGCTATGGCTATGGTCCGTTTAATCAATACACTCAGCAACACGTCATAATTAGCACACGGATACCAGAATAATCTCCACAGTTCAACATGAATATGTTCAACGCATTCTTAATGTTCCAATAGAGAAGTAATGATACTACCATGATTCTACAAATTATTTCGTGAACATGTTTCACATCCAAAACCATCGACCAAGCCCCTAAATCTAGTATCCAACAAGTCCTACGGGCCCTCCCAACACGTCGTCGCGTAACGTCCATTTATCTCGGACGAAAATAAAGAATTCCATCTCGGCGCGACCGTGCCACCTCAAGAAGCCCATCCCCCGACGACCCCATTCCATACACGGGTGGGGCGCGTTCCCCCCCTTTCAGTTCCGATCGGTCATGCAGAGGAGTGATCCGCATCGTCCAGTCCAGCAAATCAGCTCCACGCACGCATCAAGAGCATAGCTACTCCAAGAAATTCACCGCGCGACCAAAAAAAGAAAAAAAGAAAACCTCGACCGCTGCAGCAAAAGCCGAAACCGCACAAGCTCGCGAGCCGGCGCGCTGATCGTCGCCTTCCCGAATCGCCACCGCCGATCGAGCACAGCTCGGCGGGCAAACAACGGTCGGATCAGAGCCAACTACCGCCGCGCAGCGCACGTGCGACACCAGCGCAGGACCGCACAGACACACCCGCACCAAACCAAAAGCAAATACAGATGAAGAAAAAGAAAAAAGAGCACGATATTCACACTCGCCAGAACCCACGCCGAGCAATCCAGCAACCGAAAACCTCAATCGCGAGAAGAAGAAGAAGCCGCCGCCGCCGCCGCCGATCGCGCGGGACGACGATCCGCAGGGGCAAGACCCGAAAGGCCCGAAGCGGCGCGAGCAGGGGCGGAGGGGAAGTGGGTTACCTGAAGCCCGCCGGAAATCGCAGGTGAGGGGCGGCGGGGGGCGGGGAAACGAACCGGGCCGGCGAGTGGGGTGGAGGGAAGAGAGAGGGAGAGAGGACACGCCTTCTCGCTCCTGCACTGGCGAGCGGCCGGTCGAGCGGGGAGAGATCTGGAGGAGTGAAGCCGGAGACCGGCGAAGGGGTGCGCAAAATAACCGGGGGGACCGGGGGCGGTGCGCAGGATAACGCGTATCTAGTGGGAAGAAGAATGAGAGGGGAGCGAAAGTGGCGTCGTGTTGACTTGTCGCACACTTCTACCGGGTTGAATTATTACTACAAGGGAACGGGGGCGGTTTTTCGTTTGGCGGATTTTTCCGTTTTTTTTTTAATTATATCTATAAAGAGAAAAATATTGGGGGTTGTTGCGACGTTTCTTTCTTCGGTGGTGGTGGTGTGATATTTCTTTTTTTCTTTTGCTTTTTTCTTCTTTTTTTCTTTTCTTTTTTTTATTTTTTCTCCTTTTTTTTTCTTTTAAATGAGACAATTCGGCCGAGGGGGCCAGACTTGACCCACTTCGCACTGTCCAGCGAGGAACTTTGAACGCGCGGAGAGAGAAAGAGACAGAGAATTTTCCCGGGGGGAGGGATCGCATCGCCTGTGCTGGGGTGTAAGTTAGCGAATAGCGTGTCACAACGTGAGTGGGACGTAAGGGATAATATGATCACCAACGTGAAATGCCGACCAGCACGATATGTGAATCTTAGCTCAATAACGGGTGATGTCGTCCGTAAATTTTTAATTTAATTAATGTGTTTGAACTATTGATAAATATTCGATGCAGTCCCTTAATTATATGAAAATATTTAAAAGTTCAGTTGAACATTATATCAGAATTCATCGATCATATTGAACAGATTAAAAGATTGTGAATTACGCTGTCTATCGGATCAAAGTTTAAGAAGCATCTTAGTCATTTTCCTAATGTCGAACCAATAAAGCAGAGCTTCGGCTTGAAGCAAATGAAGTGGATTTTCGGATTGGGGCCAAGTTTCGTCGTCCGATTGGCACTCCCGACTCCTCTTTGTTGCTGTGAACTTCGAAGGTTTCTTTTGTAAGCAAACTCGGCACCATGCATTCGCAGTTTACCATGTTCCTTGAGAGCTGTGGAGCAAATTAAGACTCAAAATCAAATTAGAGATTGTCATCGTTGATCCGGTCGTGGTCTAAGCAAATCACCGGCCCGTCTTTTAAGGATTGGTCTCTGTAGTCATCTTATCACGATCAAATGAAGAAACCGTTACGATCGGATGAGATTAGTTGAGACATAGGTATCCAATTTAACAAGAAAACCTTATTACTCTAGCTAATTTAAAGGCGCGTCGGGCTTACTGCTGCGTTGGAACTCGGCCAAAGTGGATGAGTAGCGTAAGCAGGGTCGAACTCGAGGCAACTCGAGTTCGAGCTCAGGGGGAACTCGAGTAGTAACCGACGTGTGTTTTTGTGTGGTCTCCAATCAATTGAACTGACGGGCCATTTCTATCCAAAGGAAGATGGCCGTGGCCATGAGTTTTATTCAATGGATGTTTTCAAAGTCCGTCCGTGACTTTTCTTCCCATGATGCCGGTCAAAGTCTCCAGCTTTCCAGATTGTTGTATCACGGCCCTGTCCTAGGAAGAAAAAAAAGACCTAAAATTTAGGGAGAGTCAATCCCAGAATTTTTCAAACCTTGAAAAAGGACGAACGATGTTGACTAAAGTTACTTCGAAGGACCTGATTATGGGCACGACGGTCGGCCCTAATTTGGCTAATTAGACGCGCAACGCCGTTTTATGTGGGCCGGGTAGGCATACTCCCTTTTGGGCTTGGGCTTGAGCCCACCCATTTAGGCCCAATCGGATCCTCTCACCGCCATTCGTTCTACGACGAAGATTTAATGATTTTACATCATGAGCGACGGATCGAAGCGAGGGCACATTCGGGCGTGGTGCCCGAGTTAGTCCTACCGTCACTCTGATCTAATCATGGGCATTGTACTAATCCGGCTTCGATCTATCCATAAAAGGAATTCGATGTTTTTTTCCCTCTAAATTTAATGGCTCAATGATGATTTAGTCTGGATAGAAGTTTTTAGACCCGATTGCAATCTCGCCTCATTGGGCTCGATTACCATGCCTCTTTTTTCTTCTTTGCACGGTAGATTTGGCTTCGGCCCCTCCAATAATCAAGCTTGGACAATGCATACGAAACAGACGAGGAAAAAAGAAAAGAAAGAAAAGTTATGTCAAACTTACCCTCTTTCCTAATTCAAAAGAGAAGAAAAAACTCTCGATCCAGATACACATGCAAGAAATTTACTCCGAGAGCACACCGGAAACCATGAGTAGAATTCAATTTGAATACGTCCAACACGTTAACGTATAAACAACTCTTTCATCCTTTTTTTATATAATATGGTCCAGCCAGAAACATCTATATCTTAGGGATATATATATATATAGAGAGAGAGAGAGAGAGAATTGAAGCAATGATTGCTTAGGGAACTGTTGAACTAAACATGTGTTAGTGCACATGTTCAACAGGAATCATTCGGCCCCCCCGTATTACCTTCTTGTCCTAAAGAATGATTATAAAGCTGGTTATGTTGTTGAGAGTAGTTGTCAGGTTGGAAGGGATCTGATGCCCAACTATGCATGTTGCTAACTCAAAGGACATGGTAAGACAAAATTATATTCGTATTGTCATGAAATGATCTTCATAATTACGTGATTCCTCTAATATAACATAAAATTTTGTTCACGTAAACGGTGTTGAGAATAACGATTGAAGGATGAAAAATAGTAGATCTACCTCGAATTCTTTCATAAATTTCTCTTTTTTAAGGATTTGGCCGACTTGAAATTTAGTGTCGGTTGAAACTAAGGGAGGGTTTTACGGGCACGAAGCTTGTTTACTTTAGTTTGGCTTTCTCTCGACCAAAAAAAGGAGTTTGACTTTCTTGTTATAAAACAAATTTCATTTTTATTGATTTAGCGTATTAGCAACGAAATGGCTACCGAAGAGAACATGATCAGGGACAAGAGCATTAGAAGTTCTTAAACTTTTAAAAAGCGTAATTAAATTTTAAAATTTATCATAAAAGTGCAATCAAGTATTAAAATTTTCAAAAAGTACAATCAAGTGTTGAAATTTCTCAAAATGATCCAATCAAGTCCTTTCATTGATCATACTTTTTAAAAGTTTTAACATTCGATTCCACTTTTTGCAAGATTTAACACTTGATTGCATGTTTCATGATAAATTTTAGGACTCGATTGTATTTTTAGAACATCTATTATACTTATCAATTTTTTTTTTGTCCATTATTGCTCTTTTACCCAATCTGAAGGGAATATGTTAGTAGCTTTGGTCGGTTGGACTAATGCGAGAACCTTCCTATTATTTAATTGGCAAGTTAGTATTAAATCGGAACAAAGAAAAATGCAAAAGAATGGCAGTGAAGATTTGATGGTTTTGTGTTGGATTCTGCGCGCCCTACCTGCCCCATGACTCCCTCAATCACGACCTAATTAAAATTTCAGGAACTCTTTTCAAAAAAAAAAAAACAACAAAAAGTGGTGGAAATTATAATTTAAGTACGAGACTTATGGAGCTGTTTTACCGCTTTTAAGCTTTAGTGTTATTAAGTATATATAGATTAAAGGAAAATATCTCACAAAATCTCGTTTCTTGCGTTTCAAAAGGCTCGAATTTGATTCTTGCTCGGCGCATCCATTTGAGGCCAGGCGACCAGAAAGTAGTTTCTCGTCAATGCTATCATCTTGATATCAATGAGAGACTTGTCCAAGAAGTCTTACATCTATTGCACTTTTATCAATTCAGTCTTAAATTTTTCAATTTTACTTAATTGAGTTATAAACCTTTTCACGTTTTGCCGGTTTAGTCAATCCGACTAATTTTAGCCGGAAATCGCCGACGTGGACACCGGCCAATATTAACGTGTACAGTTTTTTTCAATTTTTTTAATGAATTTTTTTTCTATTTTTTCTTCTGTTTTTTTTTCAAGGCTGTGAGAGTTGCTGGCCCACTCTGGCAGGTCACAGGCGAGGGCTAACCGACCCTTGCCGACCACTAGGCGAGGGTTGCGACCCTTGCCTGCAACCAGCAAAGGCTTCTTATCGAGTGCCATCAGGACACTTTTCGACACTACACGTACAAACAAACGTACAATACATCAACAGAATCATTACATACACGCATCAAATCGCTCAATTAAATTCACCAACTGCTTAAATCAAGTGTTCCGAAGCTTTATCAGTCCATCCATCGAACGCTAACTCGGCATTAGATATGTCAAAATGGGTTACAGATTCATTTCTTAACTCATATTCAATATGTTATATATCGGTTGATTATATTCACTTAATGGGTCATAAATAGGTTCAGAATGGCAAATTCCAAAATACCATGAATGTTAAATGGGTTCATAACTTATTTAAATATAACCCAACTCTATAACTCTCTCTTGCTCCTCACTTATTATTGCACTTTCACTTCAAATTGGGTTGAATATCTAAGTGTTTTAGAAATATTGATTAGGTCGGATCGGACGTGTATTGGAGCCGGATTGGATTCGAGTCACTGGATTTACATTGCATAAAAATAAAGTCAAAACAGATTACGTGTATCAAATTGGGATCGGATCGGATCATTCTCGATTCAAACTCACATACTCGACAGGTCTCGCTTGGCACACGAGAAGAGCAAGAGCACGACTAGTTTCATCATGGCCAGTTGTGTGACTCCACACGAGTCAGATCTGGTCCCGTGGTCCGCGCGGCACTGCCGGAGGGACAGGTATGCATGCGAACTGTTCCAATTTGACCTCGCAACTGGCCCGACTTGGCCAGGTCTTTCGATACAAGTGATTATTTTTGAAAAATATTTTTCAAATCAATCGTCATTTTCCGCGAAACGAACGCACCCGAATAATCCTTTTATCGCAAATGATTCGGTCTCGTTAATTTCCGCCGACGCACGTAAATCACCCTTTTTGCCTACATCAGTCTAGGATTCACCCACATCGCAGTGACGGGCGCGACCCACAGAGTTATTTAATCAAACAGAAAATTGTACGAAAAAAAAAAAATCTCGATCCGATTAAGAAAGCCCAGAGCACGCTTCGTTACTCATCTGGTGATTTCATTGATGGCGTAAGTTGGTGGTCGTTCGTCCATCTTCGAGAGATCGACAAGCGACGACGGGCGCTTCGTGCTCCAATTGACAAGTCCCCGGTTTTACTTTTCCGACACTCGAATGCCCTTTGTCCTAATTATTGGTACGAGAATTCGAGACCTATTCCTTCCCTTTGCGACAACGACGCACCATCAAATCAATATGCGAGGAAAAAAGGAAAAATTCACTATTGATCTTATCTCCTCCTCATTCCCATCGCGTCCACGTCGACCCCTTTACACGTAATTCGATCACGTTCCAAAATCCAATCGAAATTCCGATCGTTCTGCGTCGATCAAGGCCCTCCCATCCCACATGCACGTCGGCATCCAATTCTCCATTGACGGTCGCACGCTGGTCGCTTCTGCTAGCTTTCTAGGACGGTCCACTTGCATTATTTTGGGGCACAAATGGCTCGTCACCCGTCGTTTTAAAGCGGGGTCCGCAACTTTCGTAAAGTTTCGTACCGAGACGAACGAGCTCGTGGCCTCAAGCTGTGAAGCTGTACTAGTGGTGCCCTTATTTTGTCTCATCGCGGCATTCGCTTCGCTTGCTGTATCGAAGTTCATTTCTTCTTTTTCTGCGAACGGTAGATAACGCGCCCTCTTGTTCGCAGAATTCGGTTGGCGATGAATAGGACAAGTGGATAACGCGAAGGGAATCGGCAGCTCGTTGAGGAAGTCATCGGCGGCGTCGACCATCGAATGTTCAACCGTTAATCGAGCGGCGGAGGATGGCCAAACGCGAGGGGGGTAGACCTTGCTGCGATGTCTCGGTGAAGAACAACCGAGAGAAGTTGCAATGAATCCTCACTTAGCCGTAAAGAGATTGTTCGAAGAGCAGTCGAACGATATAGCCAATTACATTCGTGAGTCGCGTATCAGATGCGATCAAGCCCGTCGTCATCAATGCCGCGAATGATGTTTTCTCGAGGCCAGTAACATCTACTCAACCGCCACTATCTAATTCGGTGGGTAAGAAAGTATGTTCCTAGTCCCTATTCATTTATTGATGTCAATAATGTTGGTCAGAGTAGTCAACCCCATAAGAATTATGCAAATGCCTAAATCTTCTAATCAATGTCGTAATTATGAGAATGATCGAGCTGATGTAGGTCAAAATAATCAAATTGGTGATAATAATTTGACAAATCAAATTAGTTAGTAGGCCAATCAATTATCAAATGTCGAAGACGTAAGGCTAGTTCCACCCAACGTGAATGTTCCCGTTAGACCAAACATGTTGATTAACGTTCACAAATTTGGCAAGACCAGCATTCTCACCTATGTGAGAAAGTGGGGTTGAACTTAGCATAGTTTATTGAAGAAGTTCAACAACGATTAAGTTTTCGGCAAAGGGTGCTTCATCGACGATATGACATCGGCGAAATGCCTCAACATCCATTGCCACCCTGCCGGCACACCCCGAGCATTCTCTTCGATTGATCGATGTGCCGGACTTTATATGCTTCTCCTGCCATCCATCCGATCGAGACCGCGACATAAAATTGTGTCCCATTGCGGACCAAAGTTCAAATTGCGATCGAATCGCCTCCCCCGTATAAGCACGGCTAATCTTAGGACCGTCCCCAAAAACATTCAACGCGCAGGTCGATCCATTGAAACCTGCGGGCATGCTTTTGTTATCAAGTGGTTGATTCATTAATGGCGTCGAAAAGCGAGGTGGGTCGTTTTGGGCTCCAGTTCGGATGTGTCCCATTTTACCTTCTCTTCTCCCTGTGGCTTTGTCCATATTCATTGGAGATAATCTGACCATCTACCCGAAAATTTAAATTCGAAAAATCTTCGATCTTCATGATTTATTCGCGACGAGAGAGACGAAGACACGGCACCTTTATCCATAGCAATAAATTTGGATGAATTTTTGTAAAAATACCCTTCTTCTATCAATACATGACTTTGATAAGTGCCATCCATCGAAATATATAAAATATTCCATCTGCATAAAAGTTATAACTTTTCATTGCTAATACGTTCTTTCAGTTCTAATTATCAAACCACTAATAATATCACACGGGCCACAGTTATTCTTACACTTGCTCCCACTTCGATAGCGACACGGGTAAATCAATATGGAAAAGATCACCATGGATCTTACTATTCTTATCGCTTCTTATTCCTATCGTGTCCACGCCGATCCCTTTACATGTAGTTCGAGCGTATTCGGAATCCAATTAAAATTTGATAGCCACATATCGATTTTGCAAAATCGATCTCGACATGCACGTCGTAAATTCGTTCTATACTTATAGTTGCACAGGTCATTTCTACCGGCTTTCCGGCCCAAAATTTTACCCGATAGACTCGATTGAAAAAAAATGTGTAAATGTTTGTGACTCAATTGACGCGTTCAGAACTAAATTGATATAAGCGTAATGGGTCTAAGGCCGTTTTGGTAATTCTCCCCCGCTTCTTACGTCCGAGAGTTGGTCCCGACATAGAATTGGTCGGACTGATTTTTCAAAACTGCTTACGCCGGCTTGATGAAATTGGCAACCGCCGCAGCTCGGAAACTTCGAACCGCGACGGAATCGCCTCCCCCGCATGAGCGCCCGCCGTGACCTTTTAGAGTCCCACAAAATTCAACGCGCGGTGGATCATAATAATTTTAGGAGTCAAGCCGTAATTATAAACATAATTAAAAAAAAATAAATCCGGGCGGTCAAAAGAAGGGATCATATTATTCTCCGCTTTGGCCATGATTTGATCGGAGGAACCAAAAAAAAAAAAAACGAAAGGGGTGTCCCGACAAAGAAAGAGGGGTTGAAAATGTGACATGTCCCCACACGTACGAGGCTTTTTAGTTTTGGTTCGGTGCTTCATTATTTTAAGAGGGAAATTAAAGATGGAATGGATGAGCAGAAAAAAAAAAGATTAACATTATCAGGAAAAATAGTGAAAAAAAGCGTGTGGGAGCCATTAAGAGCCGGCCTTTTTGCCACGTGTACCGACCTCCGCTGAGAAAAAAAAAATCGTCATCCGTACCCCCCGTTTTCGCGGATTTATTTTGTTTTTATTTTTTTGGTTATTCGCGACACGCGTCGATCGGCTCGACTTGCTCATGCGAAATCGACTCGTTTGCGAAATCTTGTTGATACCGTATTTTTGTTTCGACTGGTTTCCGATATAGTGTGCTTGATGATTTGATTAACCGTGATGATTTCTTAGAGGATGACCGTTAGATTCACTGTCTATGTGAAATATAACTGTTCTTAACCGAATTTTTCTATCCATCAGTCATTCAATAATAGAGTGTACATCATTTCTTGCACAAGCAATGAAATTAATAGTAATCCTTTTTACCAAGTACACGAAGTATCACAGTAATTGATGCGGGGTTGCACTTCTAGTTCCTCATAATTTTTTTTTATTTCTCCTGCTTTAAATCTCAACTCATTATTAAACTTTTACTCTGTTTCTTTAAAGAGCGTGGATCAAAACTAAACGTCCTCGCCCCTAATGTCTCTGAAAATATGGAGAATCGAACCCTTCACCTCCACCTTTTCAAGTAAGAAGGATGACTACTGAGGTAAACTCTAGTGGCTAGTTATTCTTGAATTATCGTGGTTCGATAAGAGATTTGCGGAGGTTTAATCGCGATATAAAATCGGAACCTTTTGAATCGTCTTTGGATGTGGGGGCTCAATGCGCACCTGCTACTATTCTCAACATGTACCTCAATTCGATCCGGTCCCAACCGGGCGGGACGGAATTTCCACGAGCACGGGCGCTGAAGCCTCCCACGCCGGTATCGGATTTCAAGGCCGCCGGGGCCGGGTCGCGGCGCGCGGGAATCGCCGACGCCGGATCTCGCGGAGCCCCCGTCCCTCATCTCGAACGCGGACGCCGCCGGGGCGCACGGGAGCGCGCGAAGCAGCGGATCCATTCCCCCAGCAGAGATAAAAACAAAAGACAAGGGGGGGGGGAGGAGGGCATCTTCTCCCCTCCCATATCGTGAGGGTGCGGGACACGCGGCGTACAGAGGTTGGCCCCCGCCCCCGTTCTCTCTCTCTCCCTCTCTCCTCCTTTTGAGCGATGATTGATTGTGCGCGGGTGTAGGCCATTACCGTATGGCCATGCCACACCGCATTACCACCCCCCAAGACTCTCTCCCTTTCTCTGTCTCTGCACTCCAACTGAGAAAAGGAGAGAGAGAGAGAAAATCAAAAAGGCCGCACGTTCCCCCATCAGCATCACGACCCGAACCTCGCCCCCCCCCCCCCCTCTCGGCATCTTTGTGCCTCCCCTCGCCGGCGGCGATCTCCCCCCGGCGGCGATCTCCCCCGCTGCTCCGATCGCTCCTGGGCAAGTTCGTGCGGGGCTTTCTCGCTCTCGCTCTCGCTCTTTTGCTTTGTGTGGTTGGTTCCTCCTGAGCTGTTGATGTGGTGTTGGTGGTGGGGGTAGTACGGCCGCGCTGCGGGTTGGCGGATTCATGGTCCTTGAGCTCCAAAGCTGGAGTCTTGAGGGGTTCGCCTGTTGATTAGGGGCCCGATTTTCATGTGGGTAGCTCTCAATTGGAAACATGGTTGTGCCTGTGGACTGTTTCTCGACTTTTGGGGCAGAACTGAAGCTGATTAGGTGAAAGCTTCTTGGGCTTGGATCGTTTTTTTTTTTTGGGGTTCTTCCGTGGTTTGATGCGATATTCGAGCGGGGCTTTGATTCCTTCGAGCTGTCGTAGCTTTGGGTCTTCTTCCTTGGGTTCGTGGGTCGGTTCCGTACGGGCCTGAGGATTTTTGGGAGATCTTGGTGGCCGGACATGGAGGCTCGAGTCGAGGCGCAAGCGCGTCATTTCTACGGGCTGCCTCCGGCTGACTTGCGTGCGTTGGGAAACAGGAGTTTAGAATGGGACTTGAATAATTGGAAGTGGGACGGCGATCTGTTCGTCGCTACGCAGCGGAATCCGGCTCCATCTGATTATCCCGGCCGGCAGCTTCTCCCGCTCGAGAACAGGATTCCCGCGGCTGGCAATTCGTCCAATAGCTCGTCGTCGTGCTCCGATGAAGTCAATTTGAGAACTGACGATGGAACGAGGGAGCTCGAGAAGCGTCGTAGGGTCATTGTTGTTGAGGACGATGATAATTTGGATGATAAAGCTGGCGCCCTCACTTTGAAGCTCGGAGGGCAATGTTTTCCAGTCCCTGAAAGGGATGTGGGATCTTGGGAAGGGAATAGTGGGAAGAAGACTAAGCTGGCTGGGGGTTCTACCAGTCGAGCAGTTTGTCAGGTAGAAGACTGTGGTGCTGATCTCAGTAGTGCAAAGGACTACCATAGACGGCACAAGGTATGTGAGATGCACTCCAAAGCCAGCAAAGCACTTGTGGGGAACATCATGCAGAGGTTTTGTCAACAGTGCAGTAGGTAAGTCGAGTGCCTGTAATATCTTTACCATATCCTTCCTTGCTATTTGCAGTATATCCACTTTATCAGTTGATGATAGGTTATAATTTGAAAAGACGACCTAAGTGCGGCATCCACCTTGTTTTTGTTCACTGCCGAAGTAGCTCTGTTTATCCTTTCATCTTGTTTCGATTGATGATTTCCACTAAAGGTTTAATTTTTCCAATGCCGTCAGTTCCTTTATTCTTATGGGTGTCCTGATATGGTGTGTTCACGTGGAATCTATCTTCATCCACTCTTAATCGGACAGGTTCCATGCCCTTCAAGAATTTGATGAAGGAAAGAGAAGTTGTCGCAGACGTTTAGCTGGCCACAATAAACGCAGGAGGAAAACAAATCCTGAAGCAACCCCTAACGCAAATTCGGTTAACGATGAGCAGGCTAGCAGTTTTCTGCTGATGAGCTTATTGAAGATACTGTCGTCTATGCACTGTAAGTACTGATATGGCTCCGCCTTCTTGTCACCAGTTCTTGCATTCTTCTGCTGTTCCGCACTGTCTTTCATTGGTACCAGCATTTATTTCTTTTGAGATTTTCGTGGCTGGGGGACAAGTACTTTAAGGGTAAGCTACATTAAACTGCAATTAGATTTGCATTCTTGTAAATATGGCATCCACCCTGGTGCACAGTTCTTTTTTTGTTGTGTGGACTATGAACAGAAGTGAAAGTACTCGGATGATTTGATTGCTGGTCTGAAGTTACAAAGTGCATAACTTATGCTGGACCGAGTGGTATTATTTTTTGATACCGTCTTTTGTGTGTGCAGCCAATCAGTCAAAACAAGATACAAATCAGGATTTGCTATCTCATATTCTCAGAAGCGTTGCCAATGGCACTAGCGGGCATGGGGAAAGGAACATATCTGGCCTCTTACAGGAATCTCAGGTTATTCTCAATGGTGGAGCCTCTCTTGCAAAATCAGAATCGGTTCCTCCCATGTCCTCAAAGGGTGTTGAAGGACCTTCAAGGCTCGTTCAACCTCAAGCTGCAGGGCCTACATCGCAAATACCAGCAAGTAGGTTTCTGTCTGGATACTAGATTCAGAGATAAAAAAACCGAACTCTCTTAGCAATAGAATTTGGTGTTGCATCCTTTGCAGATGGCAGAGATGCAACTGGAGGGCAGAACAAGCTGAATAACTTTGATCTGAATGATGCTTATATTGACTCCGATGATGGCATGGAGGACCTTGACAGGTCGCCTGTCCCTGCAAATTTGGGCACCAGTTCTCTTGATTGTCCTTCATGGATGCAACAAGAATCTCACCAGTCTAGCCCACCTCAGACAAGTGGGACTTCAGATTCAGCATCTGCTCAATCACCTTCTAGTTCAAGCGGTGACACCCAGGTATTTACAGCTTCTTAAGTTTCCATCTGGTTCTTAAAGGTCTTCGGGTGCGATGCCTTTGTTTCACAACTAACTGCATATGTTATGCTTGATAAGATAGCGGGTGATCATGAAGCATTTAGCTTTTGCTCCATTGTGTGAGCTCTGTAACTTGTATGTGTCAGAGAATTCCAAGAGCTTACGTTATACCTATTTTTTTATAACCACAAACTCGGTCACATCTGTCTCTGTCCAGCCTTATTTAAGTTGCACCTCTCGTGTATGCTTACTCTGTTTCTTCTTCTATTTCAGAGCCGGACAGACCGAATTGTTTGCAAATTATTCGGGAAAGAACCCAATGATTTTCCTCTTCTCCTACGAGCACAGGTACTCCTTAAGCCCTGGAATTGGTTTTGACAATAGCGTTACAGTTCTTTTGTCTTCAGGAACTCTCATAACCAAAAAATGGTTTTTCAGATACTCGACTGGCTATCTCACAGTCCTACTGACATTGAGAGCTACATTAGGCCTGGTTGTATTGTTCTTACAGTTTATCTTCGTCAAGACGAGGATGCCTGGGAGGAGGTGAGTTATTATCTCTCATTATACTAGGGCTGATATTTCATTGTCCCTGACCACAGTCTGATATTGCCTTGTCTCTAATGAACTTAATTTAGTCCTACGAGCTGCTCTACTTACTCTCTCTTTTTTGTTGCCCATTGTAGCTTTGCTACGACCTGAGTTCCAGTTTAAATAGGCTTCTGGATGTCTCAGATGACTTTTTCTGGAAGACTGGATGGATGTATATCAGATTGCAGCATCAAATGGCATTTATCTACAATGGTTTGTAGAAGTTATAGTATCTTAATCCCATCAATTGATATGCAAACGACTTTTTATTTATTGGAGAATGTGCGTTCTGAAGTAATTTCACCATGCAGGTCAGGTTGTTGTTGACACATCATTGTGTCTTAGGAGTATGAACTGCAGTAGAATTACGAGCATTAGACCTATCGCCGCATCATCTTCTGAAACAACTCAGTTTTTGGTTAAAGGCTTTAGCATGTGTCACCCTGAAACAAGGTATGGAAATTCATAATGTTGATAGACATTAAACTGTCATCCGAACATTAAGATGAGGTTAATCTGACCTTTTGAGCAAGTAGCAGATGATGCTCATCAATGTTCTAATATTCTCCAATGTCATCCTGTTCAGGTTGTTGTGTGCTCTCGAAGGCATGTATCTAGTTCAAGAAGCAACTCTGGAGTTGATGGATGAGGAGGATAGCCTAGAGGAGCAAGATGAACTCCAATGTGTTAAATTTTCTTGTTCTATCCCGAGAGTGACTGGAAGGGGATTCATCGAGGTGTCTCTTTTTTATGATTTCTCTGAATTTAATGATATCCTACAAGAATGGACTTCATATCAAATGCAGTGAAGTATATAACTAGTGGCTTGTCCAGCCATAGATTGCATATTTAATGCATGAACTGGTTCAGGTGCAAACGAGTTTTTTAACTGGTTTATTATATATGGTGGCGTAAACTTGTCGTAAAGTGAGTCGCTCGACTGAGAGGTTTTGTCTAAAGTGTCTGACTATCGTGTCTGCATTCACATCGTTCTACATGTGTATGGTTGTTATGCCCATATATGAGTTGAGACCCATGTTTTGGAACTTGTCCAGGTCGAAAATTGTGGTCTCCCAGGCAGCTTCTTCCCTTTCATCGTAGCAGAGAGTGATGTGTGCTTGGAGATACGTTCACTTGAGAATGCTTTGGAGTCCATTGAAGCTGATGTGGATGATCATGGGACTTCGAAATTTGCAGCGAAGAATCAAGCATTTGAATTCATACAAGAAATGGGTTGGATTCTTCATAGAAGTGGGTTGAGGTCTAGATTGGGACAGCTGGATCCATACACTGACTTGTTTTCATTTAAACGGTTTAAGTGGCTCATGGAGTTCTCCATGGATCATGATTGGTGTGCGGTGGTAAAGAAGCTCTTGGATATTCTGTTTGACGGAACAGTTGGTGCGGGGGAGCACCCTTCAATATATCGTGCAGTGCTTGAGATGGGCCTCGTTCACAGGGCTGTGAGGAGAAACTGTAGGCCTCTTGTTCAGCTTCTTTTGAGATACGTACCTCAGACTGTCTCAGAAAGATTAGAATCTGAACTGAAGGCCCTGATCAATGGAAGTCGTCAGAACCTCTTGTTTAGACCTGATGCTGTAGGCCCTGCAGGGTTGACACCTCTTCACATTGCTGCCGGTAAAGATGATTCGGAGGATGTACTGGATGCGTTAACTGATGACCCTGGAATGGTAATGCTTCTGTGACTAATATCTGGTCAAGTGCTTGTGATTTGTGGATGGAAATTCTGAACCTGAAACATAAATTCTGATAGCGTGCCGCTGTTGCATAATCAATGTAGCAGTCAGCAGTCTTGGAACCTTAACTGGTGACTTGAATTTTACTAGCATTAAGCTGGTAAGATCGTGCTTAACACAGAGAGAGGGAGAGGGAGAGGGAGAGGGAGCGGGAGCGGGAGAGGGAGAGGGAGAGGGAGAGGGAGAGGGAGAGGGAGAGAGAGAGAGAGAGAGAGAGAGAGAGAGAGAGAGAGAGAGAGAGAGAGAGAGAGAGAGAGTTTTACTAGCATTAAGCTGGTAAGATCGTGCTTATCATTGCATGCTTTGGTATCTGAGATCTTTTAGTTGGTCTTTTAACATCATAGGCGTTAATGTAGCCTAAGTCGCTTCTGTGCATCTCCTCTCCAGTGTTGAACATAATGTGTAATTTTTGTGGGTTTAGAAATGCACACGGAACTGAGGGTTTGGCAATCCATATATTGATATCTCAAAATGCCATTCAGGTTGGTATTGAGGCATGGAAAACTGCTCGAGATAGCTCGGGATCCACACCAGAAGATTATGCTCGCTTGCGTGGCCACTACTCATATATCCACCTAGTCCAGAAGAAAATCAACAAGAGACCGTCACTGCCCCATGTGGTTCTTGATATCCCAGATGCGGTCTTAGACAGCAATGGTGCTCAGAAGCAGAATAAAGAAACCACGAGCAGCTTTGAGATTGGAAAGACGGAACTGCAGCTCGCTCATCAGAGTTGCAAGCTGTGTAGCCAAAAGCTCGCTTATGGTATGAGAGGCAGGTCACTATTGTACAGGCCAGCAATGCTGTCGATGGTGACCATCGCCGCAGTTTGTGTCTGCGTGGCTCTTCTATTCAAGAGCTGCCCGGAAGTCCTTTACGTGTTCCGGCCCTTCAGGTGGGAATTGTTGGAGTACGGATCAAGCTAAGGCCAGTGAGTTCGTTCCGTGATGAGAATAATTAGGTGTTTGTATTATTTGTATGCTCCTGTGAACTGTAAAGTTTGAGAATCTATGTAGAATTATTACTTGGAAAGATTGTAATATTTCTTAAACATACAATGGACATATTTACTCTCTCTCTCCACCCCCACAACACCACCCACCCAAAACACAGCCCCACCCCCCCACACCCCCGCCGGCGTACTCTCACACTGAAGGGTCTGGACGTCATTGGAGTGCTCTATCTACTTGTCCTGCTCAGTTTGCTTCCTTTGGCTTCGACCACTCTTAGTCTAAAAGCCACAACCGATTGTGTGCATGATAGGCCTTTGTTTCCAAGATTTTGAGAAATTCTCAGTTTGACATGTGGAAGTCACTTGTTGGGTTGTCCTTATAACAAAGCGAGGCTAAGCCTAGCTCTACCGTTGAGACTGTACAAGCCCTCATTTCTTGAAGGGGTACCTGCATTATAAGTCCAAAAATTTATCACGGAACTATCCTCGAGTCATAAAACTTTGAAAAGTGCAATTAAATTTTAAAATTTATCAAGAAAGCGCAACTGAGTCTAAAAACTTTCAAAAAAATGCAATCAAGTTTTAAAATTCGTCAAATTTGTCCAATTAAGTCCTCTCTTGATTGCACTTTTTAAAATTTTTAATACTCGATTGCACTTTTGTGATAAGTTTTAAGACTGTAATGTATTTTTTGAAAGTTTAGGACTCAATTGCACTTTTGTAACAAATTTTAGGGCTGGATTGCACTTTTGTGACAAGATTAGGTTGGATTGTACTTTTCATTACAAGTTTTAAGAGTCAATTACACTTTGGTTACAAGTTTTAGGATCTTTAATTCACTTGTCCCTTTCTTAAATATAACTCAAAAGAGCAAAAGACGCTCAACCTAAGTATTTCCGAATATGAAAAACTGGGGAAGGGACAGATGGTAGACGTGTTCTTTCGTGCAATTGTCTTCAATTTGGAATTGAAAGCCTCGAAGTTCGAAGAAGATATAGTGTAATGCATTGCGGATCTGGCTTTGTCATGGTACTGGAAATTGGTCACTTGTTATTCGTCCTCTGAAAAAGCAGTTTCATGACATCAATCCATCTTCGTTTTTCTTTTTGTGAGCCTAAATAAACCAGAAAGAATTCAACTTTCAAGAGTGCGACTCAAAGATAATTTATTCTTTGACGGATTTCTCCATTATGCAACACGTGGTGTGGGCCGAGTGCTGCCTCTCGTAGTTTCGTCACGCGATAATACTGTCCGTCGGGAGTAGGTAGAAGAGATGGTCGATGAACGATCTTTTTGTTCTCTCTGGTTACATTTTTGTTTTTGTTTGCTTTTTGTTTCTTGACAAGAAAGTATTGTCGGCTGAATGAGTAGGTAGAGATTGAACACGACATGTACAAAACAACAGCCTAGGCATGGAAGAGATAATTAGCCGTTCATTAGTGTACCCAATCAACCGTCATGCAATATCGTCTCAAGCTTGCAACCTCTTCCTGAGGTGTTGTCCTGTGTTCTTTAACTTTTGGAGTCGCTTGACAGAAAGCCATTAGATTCGTTTGCTGCGATTAATATTGGAGATTATAAGAACAAGTTACCTGATCCAGACGGCAAGTAAACGAGAAATCTTGAACGGTTGGATCATCAAATGCATAATCAACTTGTTCAGTCTTTCCAGTCTCGGCGTCAGGATGCATCCATTCTTGTACAGGGCTAAGTTGTAATAAGACATAAAAGCACATTAATCAGCAGAAAAGGGAAAAATCCAGAACCTCGTCATGTATGACTCCAGCAAAATCGAATCTAAAACAAGTGCTAGTTTTCTTTTAGTAGATCAAACGCACAAAAGGATAGATTAGTGACGCTGTCCATTCGGAAATGAACCGAAACCCTGCTTGCAAGAGATGCACTCTGCCTTTCATGCTTAGATTTCACGAATTTGCAGTCTATTTTGTCGGTTTCAGGGAACTTGTTTTTATCGGTGAATATGAACCTTTTTCATCTGAGAGTAAACGAATTTCAATGACCTAGTTACTAATCTTTAAGGGCATTTCTTGTTGTTTTTCTCTTCAATGTATGTGGTGTGATATGTCTCGTGCATCATTTTCATATTATATATAGTCGAGCATTCATGGCTTAACTACATTTCTTCATCAGAGCTGGCCAATCAACTTCAAAAACATGGCTGCGACGAGATAATCCATCACGTTACTTCCCATTGCTCTCGTGACTCTCCTGGCTGTTACTGCTTGCATCGGTCATTTCCTTTTAACCTTCACATAAAACAGCACAAGTATCGTTTGTTTAGCAGATATTTCATCCTTCTAACGTCGAGTTCGCTTACTATTGCAGAATCCAGGACATTTGATAATGAAAGGAAGCTGCAGGTAAGTTCCCCAACTTACTGTCTCCTATGGCTTGTTGTCCTAGTCCCTCTAAACAGTTTCCAAGAGTCGCCCTTCTTTCATCCTCCTGAGAAAAACCTCAAGTAACATGTTTTCTCTTCCAGGAGGCAAAAGAGACCAGTGCTACGTGGTGCATTGCGAAGCCGTCCACCAACAACGATAGGCTTCATGACAACATGGACTACAGCTGCCACCATAGCGGGGTCTACTGCGAGCTGATTCAACCTGGTGGAAGCTGCTTCCATCCTGACAATGCAGTTTCGCATGCTTCGGTCGCGATGAACCTCTACTATAAAGCAGCGGGGAAGCACCCCTGGGACTGCCATTTCAACAGCTCCGCTATAATCGTAACAGCCGATCCTTGTAAGTGTTATCTTCAATTGTTTTTCATCAACTCCTGTTCACTTGATATACATCTCGAAGAGTTCAAAAGGGAAATTTCTTTTTCTCCCCAACAAGTTGGGGTTCTATATAATGTTGGTAATTCAAGAAGTGGTCTCTCATATTAGGATTACAAGCTTTTGAACTTCGGAGAAACTCACGACTAAGTAAGCTTTTGGTTTTCTCTGACAGCCACTGGTAATTGCATCTATCCAGTGTAATGGTTACCGATGGAGAGCCTGAGAGTACGAGACAGGAGCAATATGAACATCAATCTGACAAACCAGTGCCTTAGAGTTAATAATGTTTCTTTTTTCTTGATCATAGTTAATAATGTTTCTTTTTTGTTTGGTAGTGTTACGGACATGCCTGCCTTCTCATCCAGCTATTGTAGTGGGTTTAAGAGAGGAAAGCTTGGATAGTATAGGCAAATAGGTATTTCCTCAGCAAGTGTTCTTCATTCATGCCGATGACATTTGTTATGAAGTTTCACTTGCCATTTTCAACATTTGGGCCAAGCAGTCCTGTATCTGTGAGGTGGTGTGCACATTGCCTGACGAGAGAGAGAGAGAGAGAGAGAGAGAGAGAGAGAGAGAGAGAGAGGGCTAAGTGAAGAACTCCATGAGTATATTTGAGGGCATCGCTTTGTTTAACAGCTTTTAGTTCCAGCGATTTCATAAAAAGAAAAAAAATCCCGTGACACATTGAGAATAACCATATTTGATATGGCAAACAAATTACATAACAAGAAAAGCAAAAAAAGAAAGAAAGAAAGCAAGGGGCATTGCCGATATGCAAATCAGAAACAACACTAGGGCACTCATACTTTGCGAAGACAATGTAGCAGAAATAGGACAAGCAGATTATTCATCCACTATACTCTAGCAAGCATCACCAGCAGCGGACAACAATCGGGGTCTCAAGATTGAGGCTTCTCCCACTTGAGGGGCTTCACAACCTCCCAGGTGAAGTCGGGGTCGTCCCTTCCAAAATGACCATAGGCGGCGGTCTTCAAGAACCTGCCATTGCCACCTCTCTTGAGGTCCAGGTTAATGGAAATCATTCCTGGCCTGAAATCAAAGCTCTCCTTAACAATCTTCAAAATTTCCCTGTCAGGAATTTTCCCAGTGCCATAAGTATCGACGAAGACGGACAAAGGTTCAGGAACGCCGATGGCATAGGAGACCTGCACAATGCATCTACGAGCAAGCCCATTCGCTACGATGCTCTTAGCAGCCTGCCTGACGATGTAGGCACCACTCCTGTCCACTTTGGTGGGGTCCTTTCCTGAGAAGGCACCACCACCATGGGCTCCCCAGCCGCCGTAGGTGTCAATGATGATCTTGCGGCCAGTGAGACCCGCGTCACCATGGGGACCACCAATTACAAACCTGCCCGAGGGGTTAAGGTGGAAGATGGTTTTCTCATCGAGGTACTTCTCGGGGATGACAGGCCTAATAACATGCTCTTTGAGGTCAGCAGCGATTTCGTCATTCGTGACTGTCTCATCATGCTGGGTCGAGATCAGCACGGTATGAACACGGACAGGAACCATGGCGCCATTGTCATTGTAGTACTCAACAGTGACTTGGGTCTTTCCATCGGGTCTCAGCCAGGGGCAAGTACCGTTCTTCCTAACCTCAGTGAGGCGTGCTCCGAGCTTGGTTGCCAGGACATGGCTCAGGGGCATCAATTCAGGAGTCTCATCAGTGGCATACCCAAACATGTGGCCCTGGTCACCAGCACCAATCTCTTCAGGGCGCTTGGTGAGGTGGCCGTGGACACCTTGGGCAATGTCAGGGCTCTGCTGCTCAATGTTCACCAGGACCTTGCACTTGTCAGCATCTAGACCGACATCATCAGAGATGAATCCAATCGTACGGCAAGTGTCGCGAACAATCTTCTCGTAGTTGATGTCGCCCTTGGTGGTAATTTCTCCGAAAACCATGACCATGTTGGTCTTCGTGCATGTCTCGCAAGCAACCTTGCTGTCGGGATCTTGGGCGAGGCAGGCGTCAAGCACGGCATCAGAGATCTGGTCGCATAGCTTGTCGGGGTGACCCTCGTTCACAGACTCAGAGGTGAATAGGAAGGTCTCCATTGCTCCTGAGACGCGTAACAGGAAACTGCACGAGTTAAATCTCTAGTCCTATGCCTGTATTTAAGAGAGCTACACTTATATGAAGAAAGACTGTTCAATCAACACCTAAAGACAAGATTCTTTTTCAGGTTCCTAAATGCCTTAGAGTTGGTTGATACTTCACCATTTAATGGCATACGATCTTTGTACTTTTTCGGAAGTTCTTATCCACCAAAAAGGCAAAACTCCATTAAGAAAACAGGGGAATAGTACCAGATTCTTTAGGCACTACAAGGACGTGAAAGGAATTAGGAATCGAGTATCTACACTGATTCCCCAATAAAGACGCAACCAGCGAAATTATCGGATGCTCGCATGTTTCTAGATAAACACTGTCCTAGCCTAGGTGGAAAAATTTTATAGAAACCTTTATGAGCGATTAAACAGGACCATTTGCTTTGGATGCATGGAACAATATGACAGATTCCGATCTGATATTTAATATTGCACTTAGATCAGTCACATTCGAACACGAGAAGTTCGGCCTAACACTTCATAAATCTATCTTTCATTATATTTGTAGAAATATCCTTTCTATTTCCTATGCTGCGAAACAACAGCCCGAAAAAGTGGGGTTTTAAGGCACCCATCTGGTAGACTCCCATGGAAAACAGCCAATTGACACAGAATACTCCTAGACCCCTCTCAAGTTAACCCAAACAGCTAAAACAGAGGAACAAGATACAAAAAATGCACTCGAAATATGCTAGAGTTGACTTCAGTTACACGAGTGAAAATAAAAAGTCTTGCTTAGCAAAAGCCCAAAAATGAAATGAACATTCAGTAAAATACCATACCAAGTGACAGATCCAAAATCGCTGAACAAGCACGTTATGTTCTATAACGAAAAGCTTCAGCCAGTCACAGAAATAACGCAATTACCGAAAAGCAGTCGGAATTCAAACTCTCAGATTGTGCCTACATAATTCTAGATCCGCCCAACAAAATGATGCGTCGCGTGGACTTAGACAGGACTTCAAGGCACCTCTCGCACAAGAAAACAAACCAAAAAGCCGACGCGACAACGACGACCCGGAACCAAAATCCAGCAAATCTTAAACCCCAAATAACGAAGAAGTTACCATCTTGTATTGCTACTGCAAGATCTTGACGAGATAAGGCACAACGACAGTTAACATGGAAGCGATGAAGAAAAGATGCTGCTCTCATGCCGTAAAGGCTATGGAGAAGAAAAGGCTACCTGTAGCTAGCGTTGCAGCGCAGGAAAAAATCCTGACTTTGTCCTCCCCTGTTTTCCTGCGCTGAGCAACCAGACCGAGGATATGACGCACCGACGACTCTGTCCTCGGGCAACCCCCCGGATTATATAACAATGGCCACAACCACCGGTTACCGGTCGGGGAGGTTGCGGCTCATTCTTGCAGCGTTGTAGGAATTTGGGGATCTCACGGCTGGTGTTCCTCGCCGTGCCACAGCCGTCGGATCTTCCGAGTTACTTTAAGAGGTGGGATTGGTTGGGGTTGGTGAGACTGATAGAGGATGATGACCTCTTCTGTTTCCATATAATTAAAACTGGGAAAGGTGGGAAAATCTCTTTCTCTCTCTATTGGCTGGTGTTTACCTTCCAGGGGCATGTCAGGTTGAAGGTCACCGGGCAACGCCGGTTCCTCACCAACCACAGCCGGTCGGGAGGCTTACTGGCTCGAGCCCACTGGCTCGGGCCGAGGATGGATCCCACGGGTGGTCGGATTGACCACCATCAACATCACGCGACAGTACGATTCAAACACATTGTGTGATTTGTATCAGAAAGGAAAACCGAATCTAACAAGAAATGATATCAATGTTTACAAGTTAACGCGAATCAATACTCGATATGGTAATTTTGGTGGTGATTGGGCAATTCCAACGCGTCGGCCGGCCATGAAGTTGGGGGGTGTGATAGGAATCGGCACCCGCTTCTCAAAGATATAAAATCACGTGGAACAAGTTTGCTCCTTTTCCAGATCTTGGGTATCGATGCTGTCCCGTCATGCGAAATGGCACGCCCCCATGAAAATTATTGTTAGAGGCGGGAGATTATAATTTAACCTGGGCTTCTGATGTAAATGCTCTCGAACTTTGATGAATCGCTTAATTAAGTATGGTTAAGAACAGTGATCTCTGTTTGATGCTAACTAAAGTGAAAGTGAAAGTTTGTACCAACATCTTCGATTTCACATTGGCTGGCTTGGTCGGTAGAGCATGCTTTTTGGCAGACATATAACATGGTGGTGCCATTTTCTCACTGTACTGGACAATGATGTTGGCAAAGGACTAGTTAAAGTTAAGCAGCATTATGAACAAATACTAGTTTACTAGTTGTAACTTTGTCATGCTTCAACATTAATAGTAACGCCATTCAATCTAATGACGCCAATCGATCCTATGTATTCTCTTTCAGCTCTCGCGCCTATGACAAGCACAATATGACGATGGTCATTTTTAGGAAAACATGATCGTTTATATCTTTTATGAAACGAATGAACGGAAATTTTTTCATCATTTACGAAAACATTTAAATATAAATTGTTAATGATAATGAAGACATTTTCAATTGGCCAATCTTTTCAAGCGATAAAAACAATTATATTTAGGAAAAACGTTTTTTAAATCACTCAATTTTCTTGAAACAAAAGGAGTTCAACACCGAATCCAATAAAGATCCATTTTTTTCATGGTTGGTCCTTTGTCGAAAATTTTTCATGGATTGAACCAACCCTTCCTACTCAGCCAGTACCTTCACCTTATGATGTGGTAATAACTTCCCCCCATTTAAAACCCTACCATCTCCGGCGGTTCACAATGTCCATTGCATGCGATAACAGATCGAATCGCAGCGTTCGTCGGAAGGACAAGATCGAATCGTGGCGTTCGTCGGACGCATGCCCTTCGACCGAGTCTCGGACCGAAGACGGGTCGACTTTCCACCCCCGTCGGCGATTCTTCTTCCATTCTATCGATTAGTAATCCTAATCCGGATCCCTCGAATGCACATCATAATCGATCCCAAAGCTATTCTAAAGAGGAGATCTTCAAACCATCATAAAACCCACGACACGATTCCTAAACCTTGGAATTCTTCACCGTTTTGCCGCCTAAACGAGGTCAACCGTCCAAGGAGTCAAAGTCCGACGTTGTTGAAGCACCACCGTCACCTCGTCGTCGGACGCGGGAGTTGGGCCACCAACCCGGAGCGACCGAAACGCCGCCATCTCAGCCGGTCGGTGGAGCCGCCTCCCGGCTCGGCTCGGCTCGGCTCCTCGGATTGACGCGGCAACAACTGAAAACTGAAAAGGGGAAGAAAGGGGGGAAGGAAAGTGGGTGCAGTTGGCATTGGCCGAGGCTCCGGCTAGGTGCGGCCTCCCGTCAGATCGACCCCGCACCCCCTCTCTGGGCCACCGACACGTGGCAGTCGCCCGGGGTTTTGGTGGATGACGTGTCGGTCGGCAGACGACAAGAACTCGCGAGGGGAAGGGGGAGGGGGAGGAGGAGGAGGAGGACGGGGCTTTTTGCTGGAGTTTCGCCATCCGACTGACTCACAACGCGGCATGGAGCAGCCATTGACATTTGACAGAGTGGTGGGTCCCATCAAATTGTCCCGCGTGGACATCCGCTTGTCATTCGTGACACCATGTCCCCCATGTGAAACATCTTCCTGTTTTTTTTTGTAATCATCACAGGTAAGAATTCGGGGGGAGGAGGAAGGGGAGGATACCGTGTCCTTCATGTGAAACACTTTTTTACTCTCTTAATAGAATTTGATCCAGTTTGATCTTCTATTAATAAAAAGAAGCAAAACTCTCGGTGACCTATTCAATGCTAGAGCGTCATTTACATCACCGGATCGAAGTACCCGAATTTGTGAATCAATCTGCACTCGAGACTTTTTCCCTAAACGTACGATTTTTGATGTGTTGGAAATACTCTGTTAGTGTTCATGAGACACATCTTGGTCATTGGATCGACTAAGCATGGTCTAGGCTTTACGGACAATTTTTAATTGAGCTTTCTTGATGTTTCGAATCCGCGCTCCTTTTTTAGTAAGATGTTACGGCAGAATCGCGCGCCCTTACAATTTATGAAACTCGATGCATTATCGCCATTTCATTTCATGCGAGAAATTTTGTTAAGTTGCTTACTTTTTGTAAAATGTCCACGTTAGTCCCGATTAGACTTTTTTCTCTTATCAGCCTAACATGGATCGTCGAATTGCTGATATAGGACATGTTTGGTTCGACTTAGGAGGAATGCCTTTGGAAAAATGCAAAGATCTTTAAGTTTAAGGGATTTTTTGAAATGTAAGTAATATTTGGTAAAGTGTATTTTAAAAATACATTGAGATGTAACTTTAATCTAAATGCCGTTTGGTAAAAACTACATCGTGTAAAAGATTTTTGCTAATTTTTTTTTTAAAAAAATAAGTCTCAAACTATTTCTGGTGAAGCTTAGCCGTCAGTAGGCCTCGCCTGAGGTAGGATGCCCTTAGGTGTCGCCTGCGTCATGCAACCCAAGGGACACTTGAGGTCGCCCTACCTCAGGTGACGATCGCCTAGGGTCTTGTGACCTCAGGCAGTGTTGCCTAAGTTGCGAGAACCTAGGCGATGCCACTTGAATTCATGGGAACTTAGGCAATGTTGCTTGGGTTGCGTGACCCCTTCAGTGGCGGTTCTCGGCCTCCTTCTAGCTCCAGTCATGAAAACCATTGGGAAGATGAACAATACCGGTGAATAGTGCCAAGACTTTGCATTCTGATAATGCTATTTTTCAAAGGACATCTGAACCTATCTTGAGCCAAAGGCCTTTTGGAAATACAATTGCATTTCTCCAAAGTTGAGCAAACAACAAATCAAGCGTCTTTTGCATTTGGCCAAGAGATTTTAGAGCCACAAAGTTCATTTGCAATAATAAACCAGACAGGGCCATAGACAACAAAGTGCAAATGTCGTGCTGTGACCAGCTTGATATTTTTATGTAATGGCATATGCAAAGTCAGCAACATGAACAAAATGAAAAACAAACAAAACCTTAATCTTGAATCATATGCATAAGAATTCTCCCCATTGTTCACCGCCCGCCCCACCACCGGCCACTGCCCTTTTCCCCTTATACCACCCCCACCAACGTCAATGATGTCGCTCGCCGTCACGCCCCCCGAATTTGGCGACCATGGCTGCCAGGGGCTCAAGTAGCGAGCAGCCGTGAATGCTGCAAGCTCAATCTCGAGTGCCGATTAGAGAGAGCTATGTAAACGGCACATTTATCTTGTCCATTAGAAAAAAATAAAAAAAGCCCGTTCGGGTAATTTTCTGATGGCTTCTAGTCAATGGGAGCATAGTGAAATGGCTCAAGGACGACGAGTGCCACTTTCAAATATTGCAAAAACAGAAGGGAGCTCGAGGATAACGGGCTTTGCCTTTTTAGTTGGGCCTATGGGCCGTGATTTGAAAACTCTAAACTTCAATCGACAGATTGCCCAAAAAAAGATAGAAAGACGTGCGGTGAGCGTGGATCGAACACGCGACCTTCAGATCTTCAGTCTGACGCTCTCCCAACTGAGCTATCCCCGACGGTTGTAATTAATATGGAATATTTTAGATAACAAAATAATAATATACATTTCGATTTGAAATGGAAATTCTTTTTTTTTTTGAAGAACATCAAAGTTGCTGAACGTACAAATTCCATTTCTGCGCTTACATTAAAAAGGATCTGAATAAAGAGGAAACTTTTGCCGCATTCGAAATTCAAAAAATCATCATCATCATCAATCCAGTCTTCTTCAAACTTGGACCAGCTCTTCAAAGGCGTTCATGGCCGAGAGCGGCAAGGTCAACACCACCGCTATCCCCATCTTCCCTTCCCCTTCCGGGTAGTACACGCACGGCTCCTCTCGCCAGGTCCCCGCACACGAACTGCGACGGGTCGCCCCACCCGAAGTTCGACATCCCGTTGGCCAGCCGGGTGCAGGAGCTGATCACCAGCGTGCCCCCCGACGACAGCTGCGGCTTGTACGTGTCCACGAAGTCCATCCTCGACCGCACGTAGTCCTCGTCCGGCAGCTCCACCGCCTTCTGTATCTGCTCAACGGCGAACGAGATGGGCCCTATCGCGCAGCTCCCCCGCGGAGCAGAGGTTCACGGCCGTGACCACGGCGTTGCCGAAGTAGTGCTCGGGCAGCGGCTCCGTCTCGAACTTGGACTTGAAGTCTGCCATTATGCGGATCTTCGTCAGCTGGTGAGGCTTCATCCCCAGCGCCTCGTTCCGCGCGCGCCACACTGGCGCCGTGACGGCCGCGAAGCTCGTGCAGCTAGCTCTTCACCTTCCCCTCGGACACCGCCAGTTTCTTGGCGGCTTCACCTTCCCCTCGGACTCTGCCAGTTTCTTGGCCGCCGTGATCCTGTCGACGCTGAACACGAAGAGCTTGTGCACCAGGGGCTCCCGCTGGTACAGCAACTCCGTGTCCGACGTGTCGGTGATCTGAACGAAGTCGTCGTAGGGGTGCTTGATCTGCGGCGGCACCCGCAACTTCAGCAGGGTCCGGTCGTGGAAAGGGATGGCAGTCACGGGCTTCCCTCTCGCGATCTGGGCCCACGAGTTGATGAAGTTCATCCCGGAGACGCTGTCGACGAGGCTGTGGCTAATTCCGATGCCCAGGGTGAATCGACCGCACTTGAACTTCGTCACCTGATATTACCATGCACGTTAGGGTTACGGAGAGATGAGTGCGTGTGAGGCAACTACGGTCGCGGCACGAATAATATTTTTATTAGATCTTATATCGTCAGATCTTCGCTTTCCCACCGACCCACCACCATTCATCACTCACCTATAATTCCCTAACAAAGCCTCTTGATATTACACTAAGATCCGACCAGGTTGTAACTATTTGAATTGGGTTTAGGAAATGACGACATCTTTAGATACGGGGACGTGTTCGATAACCAATAGTCAACGGTCGACTAGGAAAGTGCACCAATCAGTGATTAAGTTATCGGGGCTCTGTATGGCTACAGCATCGTTGACCCTTTGTATCTTAATATCTCTACGGGGAGAGTCGTGTCGAGGACCCGTTGTTTTAGACACTAACATGCGGTTTTCGTCGTTCAATCTAGCTAAGCAACCATGCCGAATGTTATGATTTGCTTCATATTCTCTCAAGAGGATAACATTTTCCATGCATTATTGATTTGAATAGAAGGTGCTATTATGAAGCATCCGTGTCTCTCATGTATGTTATTGATGTATAAATATAGCTATGCCAAAGGTACTGCAAAATCGAAACTGTTGTATTTTCATCCATCCCTAGTAAAAATGGACGATTTGACATTTACCAAAAGAAAAAAATGGACGATTTGACTCTAGGATTTGACTCTATAGGTTATAAATATGGACATCACTCACGTGCAAACTTGATTAAAGATTGATGCGGTGATGCTCAAATATTTGTAATGGACCATAATTGGACAAACTATTTTGCAATCAGGAATAGAGGAAAATGTTATGGTTAAAATGAAATACCAAACAGGGTCGGGTTAACTTATGACAAAAAGCTTGGTCTGCACATAGCAAAAAGATCGTTCATTCACCGGTTAGTTTCATAGCACTCTTTGGGAAAAACAGATTTATTTTCCGACAACATCGCAAAAAACCAAAAAATAGAATAAAGTAACATTTTTTAATGTGTTTTTCTCTTAAAAATCCTACGGTAGAATGAAGTCGACATACTATCCTCTTCACTTTATCGGTAATATAACTACACTTTTTAATCAAATCAACCGTGATCGGAAATCAAAGTGTGCAATGCCACCAAAAAGTTAAATGCACGCCCTTTATGCTCATCATAGATTTTAGATGTATATGTGTCATTTGATCGACTTTGTTGTGGAAATACTTTGTCACTTATGCATGTTAGTCATTTTAAAAATCATACTGCAATTCCTCTGACGTGAACAGATAGATCTAGGTTATATATATATATTGCCCAACCTGTACAGTTAGTAAGGGTGTTTCGAGTTTGGTTTTGGCCTTGGGATCGGAGTAAATGAGTTTGTTGGTGACATCGGGAGCGGGAACTCGGACGTCACCCAACATGTCCATGTTACAATCGGCCTCCGCCTCCACAAATGCCACGCCCCTCTTGGTCAACTCCACGATGAAGCTCCCTTCCGGGCTGATGGCCATGGAGCCGGTGAGCGGATAGTAGAGGACCAAAACCTTGGACAAAGCCTGTCTGAGCACGTCTACGACGTCATCGCCGCCACTCTAGTAGCGGGAGATCACCTTCATGGTGAAGGAAATGGCCTGGTCGAGGTTCGACAGGCAGTAGAACCTGTCGGGGGTCTCGGACTCGGGTTGGAACATGACGGGCTAGAACTTCCGCACGGTCAAGGCGCCGCCGTTGATCGTTAATACCTCCATCGTCACTGTTGAAAAGCCTGCACGTTCATACAATTCATGAGACAAAAGCCTACCATAGAGAGGGAGAGAGAAAAAACCCTAGACCCCTAGAAAGTGTTAATTTTCTTGCATGCAAGGAACTAAAGTTTGAAGCCACGTACTTAAGCGCACAAACTTAGATATGACAATTCGCAAGATTGGTTGTTTTCTCAATGCAGGGCAGAGAAGGGAGATCGACTGACTGTTTATATAGACCGATGAAGTAGGTGAAGGACTGACATGTACGCATGACAAGTGGGGGAGAAACATGTCTTGCTAGGAAAATTTGACCAGAAAAATGGTGAGCTGTGAGGGAAGATACGAACAGGTCTTCCTATGGAGATGGATAAAACCAATAGAACTCATACATGTTCATTCACCTGCATAAAAATTAACAAAGAGTTCACCAAGTATGTGTATTTTTATTACATCTACGGTCACCAACTAGGTTTGCGTATGTACACCAAGTAGCTTAATGAAAATTCACCTAGATGAAATTATCAAACAGTTCACCAAACAATGTATGTATGACCGATGAGAAAAAAAAACGTAATTCCTTTATTGTATGGTACGGGCCAATAGCATGAACTCACATATACATTGCGTTTACGCATTCCATTCATCACTAATTCAGGTTCCCATTTGCAAATGCAAAAAAAATAAAAGAGAGAATCTTATAGATCCATGCGTGTTTCCATAAAAATTCGGTATAAGGGTGATGCGGTGGAATGTCAATTATCTTATTACACAAAGCCTTTAAGCTAATCTTAGGTGATTGTCTTACTGGGATGAATATATGTCTTCTCCTACTCTAGTCTCATTAGTTATTTCCTCCATGGGATAGCAACATTTGGCCCCCTCCCCTGCCAACTCTCTCTCACTCTCGCTCTTTCGATAAGTCCTCCATGGATGTCGAGATCATAGCCTTTGCATCAAGTCCTAAGAGTGACATCGAACTCGTCCACCGTTGGCGATGAGCTTGACTTTGGCAACGACAGAGAGACACAGAGAGAGAGAGAGAGAGAGAGAGAGAGAGAGAGAGAGAGAGAGAGAGAGAGAGAGAGAGAGAGAGAGAGAGAGAGAGAGAGAGAGGGCAACGGTTAGATTCCCGATCATAATCAATCGAGACATCCAGAGGATCTGTATCGAGAATATTGGGGTGCATAGGAAAAAAACAAACAAAAACGGGAGGTACTACCCGAATTGTTAGTACATACGTTCCGTCAACTTTCGTTCATAAATCACTTCACATCTCCTATTCTTTAAACCACCATTTTCAACCTTGAGTTTCGGTTCAAGACTTCCAAATTTATTCTATCATTGGCCGATATATACTTATGCCGCTTCGACACCTCAACGTGTCCTTTCCTTAGCCTATCGAAAGGACAGACTTGTTCACATGGCCGGTTGAGGAGGAATATATTCTTGTGGGGAGAATCTGGCTAAACGAATGATAATCTGCTAGAGAAGATAAGAACAGGTCCTTAGAAAATGGAAATGGATTAAACCGATGGAGCTCTTACCTGTTCATTCAGCGCCATTTTTTTTGTTTAATAGCATAATGCACCGTTGACCTGAATAATGTTGACAAAACACTTCACCAGATGTGTGTAATTTTCAATACATGGGCCGTCCTTGAGTAGGTTTGTTTATGTATGTACAGATAGCGTATTGAGCGTTGACCTGGATGGTGTTAGCTGTACGTATGGTGCGGCCAATACTATAGATTGTACGTATGGTGCGGCCAATACCATGGACTCCCGAAGGGCTAGGCAACCAGACTGGACCACCCTGAAAATCGGTCCAGCCCCAAGTTCCCGATGGAATTGATCCAATTCTCGGTCCCTAATTTTTGGAATTGATGGGAACTAGTCCGATTTTTGTTTCCAAGTAAAGAACCACCCAGGAACCGAACCGACTGAACTGCATTTGGAACTGGTTTCATAAAGAAAAAAACCCTAGTTTTTTTCTTAGCTATCATCTTTTTCCCTATTCTCTTCAACCTCACTCAGACACTTCACGAATTTCTCTTTCTTGCTTGCAACTGACCTCCTCCTCGCTCACTCGCGGCTCACCCTCGCTCATTCAAGCCTCGCAATCCTTGCTCACTCTCCCTCATTCATTTTTTACTTTGAACCATTATGTTGCTCATATTATTTTGCTGTAAAAAACGAAACCACAAAACAAAGAATAAAAAGTAAAATAGCCGGATCAAAAAAACATGGTAGGTTGTAGAACAAACAGAGTAGGTTTCAGGTTCTAAAAACTGGGAACCGATTCTAAAAGGGTTGGTTCTAAATTTTAGGTCTGGAACCTATCCACCTTGAAACCAGTTACCCTTAACTCATGCATACATTGCAAGTCTACGCATTCGAGTCACCAATTTATTCAGGTTCCTATTTGCACATGCAACAAAAAAAAACGAGAAATTTTATTCGTTGAGATGAATCTTGCATGTTTCCATCCAAATTCATTAGGTGGATATTATGGTGAAATTTCTTATGTCCTAGTACAAATAGACCCATACTTTACTTCAATTATTTTTTAAGCCACCATTTTTAACCTTGAGTTTTCGTATTAGACTCAAAATTTATCCTATCATCAATCAATATATTTATACCGAATTGTCCGTTTTGTCCCAAAAATGCTTCCACCACACCTCTCCCATTCGTTTTTTGTGCCTACCGAAGTAGGGCTGATCTGTCTTTAGGCTATGCAGTTCGGCTCCAAGATTAAGATAGTAATCTTCAAGTTTGGGATGCAAAGTACTGTATGGGTAAGTAACGAGAAGGGTTCTTGATCCCTTTCTCTGAAAAAATGAAACTAAAAGAAAGGGTCAAATCAATCTTGATACTAAAAAAATAAGGGAAAATAACACAACATGGTCCTTGAATTTTTTGTGCATGTTCAATTTAGTTCATGTATTATATGAGAATGTTCAATGTTATCCTTGCACTTGAATTAGTAGAAGGACAATATTAAATATTTTCATACAATTCAGAGATTAAAATGAACGTATACAAAAAATCCAGGGATGATATTGAACAAATTAAAAATTTAGGGATAATATTGAACATTGGGGTAAAGTTTAAGGATTGCATTGTGTTATATTTCAGCAGTTCACCCATGAAGGGGTGTGTTCACCCATGATGGGGTGTGTTTGAAAGGCATCGTTTGAGAGGTGGGAGCGATTATCTTTTGATAATTTCCTCCGTCTCCATAAAATAAAAAAAGTACAAAAAAATGCACATTAACTTTTTATTCTCTTCTTTCAAGAAGAAAAACACATAAAAGGTTTCCATCATTACTTTGAGAAGGCGATCGGCATTTAGGTTGTGGAACAAAAATATTTTACTTGTGACTATATTCGAACCATTGTGGAATTGTAGATTTGCCCATTATACGCTAGTGATTCAACCTATATTCCCATGTAATTCTCTTGTCATGCATAAAAATGTTGGTCAATTTCTTCATGACTTTTTTTTTCTAATACATTAAATAAATTTGAAGTTCAGGAACCACTTTATTTGTGTCATTATTCCAAAAAAAGAAAAAAAATAAGGCATGAAGACTTGTGTACTTGTATATTTGGGATGAATTGAATACTTCTTCAAAGGGTGATATGATTGGTATACTTGTATATTTGTGTTGAATCGAATAATTCTTGAAAGGGTGATATGATAGGTGTATCAATGGGTGTACTTTCTCAGACCAAAAAAGAAAGGTTGTACTCGTATTCTTTTTTTTTTGTCAAAAGTACCTGAAATTAATTAAGAAGCATTTGGTAGCGACTTCTCAGGGGGGCTTTTGCATCATCTCCCGCCAACCCTAATGTGGTGGCATGCAATTCCTCTGGAATAAACCAGAGCAGACGATGACAACCATGGATTACTGTGTGACACAGCAACGAAGTGCCAAAAAGAACGATGCGATAAGGAGTTCTGATCCGTCCCAGCCCGGCTTACGTGAGGAAGATGCACGCCTTGACCAAACGCGATCGACCCTATCGGTCGACTCAGAAGATACTGAGAATTTTCATATGAATGAAGATAAGCTCTATGGGAGGAAGATGAGGATTGAGGGGAGGGTGAAAATGTGAGGCGGGCGTGGTAAATGGGGTTGAAGAAGAAAGGTGGAAAAAATCATCCTCGAAGAATGAGTATGCGGCCAGATCTACTGGACCACGAGAAAAGACGTGGAAAATAATCTATGAAATCAATCGAGATATTGGAAGATCTAAACTTGTATTTCAACCCTTGGTTACGCGCATGTTGATTCTTAACGCAATGTAGGGTTTCTATATATGTACGTGAAAGCATGTTGGTTTTGTTGCAGCGGGATCACAAGTGTTCGAGGAGGCGCTCCTGTAAGTTGGGAAATATGCAGATGTCATGCCCGCTCATGTAAGTTGGCAGCTTGAATCCTGCTAGTCCGAGATAAGAGGTGCGTTTGGGAATGCCTTGTAAAGAGGCTTTGAGTTTGTCCAAAAAAAAAAAAGAAAAAGAAGCTTTGAGGGAAAATTACAAAAAAGTCATAAATCTTCTACACTTGTGCCAATTCAGTCATAAACTTTTTAATTTGACCAATTTTCTTTAACCTTTTTTACAATTTGTCAATTTTGGCTAGAAATCATTAATATGGCGGTCTAGTCAATGCCAGTCGTCCTATGTGGTACGACTAATGCTGACATTGACAATTTAAAAAATTTTCAAATTTTTAAAATTTTTATGAATAATTTGTTATTATTTTTTCTTTTTTTTTAATTTTTTTTTCTAACCATAGACCCTTGTCAGCTATAAGCATGGATTTATGACTTTTTTGGTAATTTTCCCGAAGCTTTGAGCCTCTTCAAGTTGTCCAGTGAAAGTTTGAGCGTCTAATAAATGAGCCCGCTAAGCTAATGGTCACTGTCATTCTCAACAACAATGAGGAACGTTCTACATACATAATTTAGTAAGAGGGGCAACGAGAGTTCTGGTATGGGGAAATTACCAAAAAAAAATCTTAACTTATTGCACTCATGCCAACGCAATCTTAAACCTTTTAATTTGATCAATTTAATTCTAAATCTTTTGACAATTTGCCAATTAAGTTTTAAAATTTTTAATTGCCGAAATTACTAACGTGACGGTCTAGTCATCACTGCCGACCCTTGCCTAGTTTGGTCAGCGCTAGTCGACCCTCGCTTGGTTAGGGCAAGGGCATTGGGGTTCCCTCTTGCCGTGAGTAAGGGCTGCGACCCTCACTAGATTTGGGCAACAACCACCTTAGCCATGCCATCATCAGCCCAGGGTTGGAAAAAAAAAGAAGAAAAACAAAAAATAAAAAATTTAGAAAATTTTAAAAATATTAAAAATTATACACATTAGTGCCGGCCATGCTGTATAAGATAGCTAGTGCTGACTAGACTGTCACATTAGTAATTTACGGCCAAAATTAGCTAAAAAAACTAAATTGAACATGTACCAAAAATCCAGTACAAATAGTCTGTTTTGTCCCAAACATGCTTCCACCACACCTCTCCCATTCGTTTTTTTGTGTCTACTGAAGGAGGGCTGATCAGTCTTTAGGCTATGTAGTTTGGCTCTAACATTAGGTTAGTAAACTTTAAGTTTGGGATGCAAATTAGTGTGTGCGTAAATAATGAGAACGGTTTCGACAAAAAATAACATTATCCACGTCAACGCTGGCCGTGCCTTGTAAGACAATCGGTGCTAACTAGATTGCTACATTAGCGATTTTTGACCAAAATTAGCTGGAAAAACTAAATTAGCAAATCGTCAATAGGTTTATGACTAAATTGGCACAATTGAAAAGTTTAGGCCTCAATTGACAAATCGTTAAAACATTTAGGACTAAACTAGCCTAATTATTAGGAGCTAAAACATTTTTAAAAAAAAACTAGCCTAATTAAAAAATTTAGGAGTGAATTGTGCATGTGTGCAATAGAATTAGGATTTTTTTGGTAATTTTCTCATTCAAGTATGATCCTATTTGTCCTATTTCGGTTTTATACTTAAAAACTTAGTTTAGGCTATGTGTAAATAGTTTTGTAACGCTTACTTTAAACCAAAAAAAAAAAAAAAACAATCGAACACGTCTCATGTAGATAGTGCTGCTATAAAATAACTCCCCAGTCCAAAATATGTAAAACACACATTACATGCCTGTTTTGTGTCGATCAAATATTTGTGATTATTTAAATCATCTATATAGATGGAATACTATGTAGAATTTTATTTCAAAAAGAAATGAGCTACAGCTACCGAAGGCAATTCTTGTTCATGGTTTCACACCGTGTTAAGTCAATTGCACAATCAAATGACCTAAATAAGCACATCTTCCGTTATCATCATGTTACAATGATCGATTTATATAGAACACATTAATTATATAGTAAAGAATATGGCTCATTCCGAATGTCTTATCTCATTAATCACATGTGGGTCGATCACTCCAGCTAGCGAGTGATCCGTTGTTTGTGACAGTGTTTGAGATGATATACAACTTCTAAAAAAATTTCAGACACAAAAATCACGTGATATATGTGTATACTATATAAAGATCCAAGGAGTTGGGTCAGTGAGTGAACATGAGCACACCGGCATTTGCGTATTTCGAAAATTTAGTTTGTTTACATATTGTGACTGAAATTTCTATAAAGAAATTGAGTTTTGAATATTTTAAATAATATGAAAAGATGGAGATATCACGTATGAATTGTTTAAGTAAAAAGAAGAGCCAAAGTGAGTTGGCTCAGTTGGTAAGGTCCAAACTTTACGCGCACCGTGCCCAGACTTTCCATCACTCTACCAGCACTCGTCTTTCATAGGCAATATGTAAAACCACTATAAGACCTTTGAGGCCTGCGGCATGCACTTGCCTTGGGATGGAGTAATCTCCCCTCCTCCTAAACTTCTTCGTACCAAAAAAAAAGTGAAAAGAAGAATAAAAGATTTATTCAGAGATACTACTACCAATAGAAAAAAGGTTATAGCACCAAAAAACGACCAAATAAAAGGAAGGTGTAGCTGGAGCTCGACAGTCGACATTCTATTATGTCAATTGAGTAAGGCCAGTGGAACTTCGAGTGAGAACTAGACAAAAAGGTTTTCAAGTTTCCTTAAGGTTAATATCATAAAAAATTCCAAATTGATACACATGTGATAAATTTACTAAAAACTAATTTTTTAATCACGAAAAATTCTAAACTGATATACTCTTAACAAATTTACCCTCTATTATTTTCTGTTAAATTTTACCCTCTATTTATCGCAGGTGTACTAATTTGTGATTTTTTATATTAATCCAATTTAATAGAAACTATAGGAGAGTTAATTTATCACAAGTGTATTAGTTTGAGGTTTTTTATGGTTAAAAAATTAATTTGAGATAGATTTATCATAAATATATCAGTTCAAAGTTTTTCGTGTACTCAACCTTAAAGAAATTTGTGGCGTGAATCTCGCTTGAATTTATGGATGGTCACTTTCATCATTTCTCCTAGATAAATTTTTCCTTGAAGACCCTTGACCCCAAAGTTGCTTTATCAAAGCTCAAAGACGAAATTTTAAAAAAAAGCATATATTCAATTATTAAAATTTTAAACATGGGAACGTTGAAATGCCCCTCAGTAGACAGTCATTAGAGGAGAAAATATTGGGTAAACCTAATGGTGCCATATCAGCAAAATCATAATCCACTCAGTGATGGACACGTGTTGCCGGGCTCACCTGTGTCAACCAAATTTTCAGCCAACCTCTTTTTTGTCAATCTCTCTCTTTCCCCTTCTCTCTCTCCTTCGCTTCACCTCTTTTCCCTTGTCTAACCTCGAGCCCTAGCCACCGCCATTGTTGGCCACGGCGAAGAGGACCCTCGGAGTCTCCGGCAACGGGCTCACCGCCAATGGATACTTGTCCCTTCGTGTGCCTCATGGTCGGGAACCTTGCGCTGAAATCCCCGTCGCCGCCAAGCCCGCCCGCTCCACCTCTACCCATCGTCCTCCCCTTGCTTCTACAAAATCAAGCTCAAGAGCTTCCCCCTCTAAACCGCCATGGTCGCTTGAAAACAAGCTCGTGACCATGGTTACTCGAGGTCGAGCTCCATGGCCATGGTGGCCCCGAGCCTCAGGCTAGCGCTCCGGTGCCAGGGATGGAGAAGACGTCAGTGACATCAATTTGGACGAGCAGTTAAGAGGCACACCGTCGTCGTCTGCTTTTGGTTTCCAGGGAGAAGATAAGGAATTGCAGAGGAAGTGGTAAAGAGAAAGTGAAGAGGGAGTCTCGTGAGGGACACGAGGCGAGAGAGAAAGTGGGCCCCACACAAGAGAAAATATCCTTGACAGTAGGCCCGAGCGACACGTATCCATCACTGAGTGAATTATGATTTTGCTGACATGGCACCACTTAGGGTACCCAATATTTTCTCGTCATTGGAGGGCTAGAGCAGTATAATTCTTTGCTAACACCAAAAGAAATTTATTGCCACAATAGAAGAAATAGTAAACCCATTGTAATAAGCAAGATGATTGAGCGCATGATGCCCTTGTCTTAGCCTTAAACTTGGACCAGCTATTCAAAGGTGTTCATGGCCGAGAGTGGCAAGACCAACACCACCGCGATCCCCTCCTTCCTTTCCCCTTCTGGCATGAACAGGCACAACTCCCTCCCCAGGTTGCTGCACCCGAAATGCGACGGGTTGCCCCCACCCGAAGTTTGACATGCCATAGTCGAATCTCATCCACGAGCTGATTGTTGGAAATATGGGATAAATTGATGGGTGAATGAATGAGAAATTGATACTCAAAGAACACCCTTGAGTTGAAAGTGGGAAGTGGATAAACACTAGTCCCACATTGGAAAAAAAGAAGGCTATAGAGTGCTTTATATACAGTTACACTTATTTAAAGTGGTAATTATCATAGCACAAACTCTCTGTCTCGCGCGCAGGCGCAGGGGGGATGCAAATCCGATGCCTGACAAGCTGAAACTTGAGCGCGAGCGCACATCCTGGGTACACGATTGCAGGACCGAAAAGTGGGTCTTGCGACGAGCTCAATTTTGCCTTTTGATTTAATTTTTTCAACTCAAACAGTTACGAATTTCATAACGTGCGGCGGATTTAATCAGCCGTTATGCGTATTGATTTTGTAACGACGGATTTAATCGGCCGTTATGTGTATTGATTTTGTAACAACAGATTTAATCGACCATTATTCTCGATGCATATTGATTTTGTAAGCCGTTATTATTCCCGAAATACTTTCCCCCCTATATTCTATTTATCGAAATCACTCTTCCTCTGTTTGAAGAACATTCTCTGCATTTGCATTGTTTTCAATAGTGTTCATTCTCGAAATTTGTTCAAGTTTGCTGGAAGCTTTGAAGTGCTTATTACTTCTTTGCCGTCTGCCGTTGTATCCTGGGAGACAGACGTTCACGAAACCTCAAACGCGTGCTAGTGGGAACGAATCTGTTTTAAGGAAACTGTGTCAAACACAGGCTTTGGTATTCATTTGTATCGATTCCGACTTTGTTATTATAATTTCGTTTTCTTTACAATTATGTATTGTTTGTAATATTTATACTGATGCCAATTTGAATTGTACACTCAACAATCTTAAAACAGATTCGACCTTTTATACATTCAAATGGCTACTGGAAAAGAAGTTGTGGATGTCGGTGCTGGAAACTATGGTGTCGATGTGGCTGCTGACAACATCACCAAAAACACTGCCTATGCCTCAACTGTCCAATTGCCTGGCTCATCCTCTGTCCATCCTGCGGTTTCTGTCCACCATGATGAGAAACCTGAAAAGTTCGACGGCCTGAACTTTAAAAGGTGGTAGCAAAAGATGTTGTTTTATTTAACAACTTTGAATCTTGAGAGATTCTTGATTGAGGAAGCTCCTAAGTTATTTGAGGGAGAAACGGATAAGCAAGCCTTCAATGCTGTTGAAGCCTGGAAGCATTCTGACTTCCTGTGCAGGAGCTATGTCATGAATGGTTTACATGACTCGTTGTACAATGTCTATTGTACAAAAAGGACGGCAAAGAAATTATGGAAAGCCTTGGACCGAAAATATAAAACAGAGGATGCCGAAGCAAAGAAATTTGTTGTTGATCGATTCCTTGATTATAAAATGGTGGATTTTCAGACTGTGATCAGTCAAGTGCCAGAAATTCAAGTGATCTTGCATGAAATCCTAGCTGAAAGAATGAACTTGAGTGAAACCTTCCAAGTGGCTGCTATTATTGAAAAGCTACCTCCTGGATGGAAGGATTTCAAGAACTATCTCAAGCACAAGCGAAAGGAAATGAACCTTGAAGAGCTGATTGTTAGACTTCGAATCGAAGAAGACAATAGAGGATGTGAACGCAAGGGGTTCAATCCTACTACAGCTAAGGCAAATGTTGCCGAGCTTAGGCAAGGCCACAAGAATAAGAAGATTGCAAAGCCAAAGTTGGGATCAAAAGGAGGAGTTTCCAAGAACAAGTTTTAAGGAAAATGCTTCAATTACGGTGAGATGGGCCATAGATCTGTGGATTGCTGACTTTCGAAGAAGAAGAATTATGAGACAAATATGGTGAATGGCATCGCTCAAGACGTGTCAAACATAAACCTTTCTGCAATGGTTTCTGAAGTAAACCTAGTTGGGTCCAATCCGAAGGAATGATGGATTGACACTAGTGCCACTAGGCACATATGCTCTAACAAGGACCTATTCACAAATCTTGAACCAATTAATGGGGAAAAGGTTTTTATGGGAAACTCTGCCTCTTCTGCTGTCGAAGGCCAAGGGAAGGTGTTGCTAAAGATGACTTCTGGAAAAGAGCTGACTCTAAACAATGTCTTATATGTGCCAGAAATTCGAAAGAACCTGATTTCTAGGTCTCTGTTGAATAAGCATGGATTTCGTATGGTGTTTGAGTTAGATAAAGTTATTTTGTCAAAATTCGGAATGTATGTGGGGAAGGGATATGTAACTGATTGGCTTTTTAAGCTCAATGTAATGACAATTATCAATAAAGATAATAAGTCTTCCGTTTATTTGCTTGAGTCTTCCAATTTATGGCATGGTAGACTAGGACATGTTAATTATGATACATTGCGTAGATTAATTAACTTGGAACATATACCTTCATTCCAAATTGATTCAAAACATAAATGTGAAATTTGTGTTGAGGCAAAATTAATGAGATCATCATTTCAAACACTTGAAAGAAACACCGAACCTCTTGAATTAATTCATAGTGATGTCTGCGATTTGAAATTCATTCAAACGAGAGGTGGTAATAAATATTTTATTACTTTTATCGATGATAACACAAAATATTGTTATGTGTATTTGCTTAAAAGCAAAGATGAAGCCTTAGAGAAATTTGTTCTCTATAAAAATGAAGTTGAAAATCAACTCAATAAGAAAAATTAAAAGATTGAGAAGTGATAGAGGTGGCGAGTATGAAGTACCAATTCGTGAATTCTATGCACAACACGGAATTATACATGAAGTAACTGCGCCTTACTCTCCTCAATCAAATGGTGTTGCAGAACGTAAAAATCGCACATTGAAAGAAATGATGAACACGATATTACTAAATTCAGGTTTGCCTCAAAATATGTGGGGAGAAGCTATTTTGTCAAGCAATTACCTTTTAAATAAGGTACTTCGAAAGAAAGAGGATAAAACCCCTTATGAGTTATGGAAACGTAGGAGACCATCCTACAAACACTTACGAGTGTGGGGTTGTCTTGCAAAAGTGGCGGTTCTAACACCAAAGAAGACAAAGATAGGTCCTAAAACGGTGGACTGTGTCTTTATAGGCTATGCACATAAGAGTAATGCATATCGATTTCTTGTACATGAATATAAAATTCCAGATATACACAAGAATACGATAATGGAATCTAGGAATGCATCATTCTTTGAAAATGTATTTCCTTATAAATCCAATGATGGATCAAGTTCATCTAAACGAAAGAATGAAACTATGAATGAAGAAAGTCATAATTCGACTCTTGAAATTCATGATTCAGATCATGAATTAGAATCGAGACGTAGCAAAAGAGCAAGAGTGGAAAAATCATTTGGAAATGATTTTCTAACTTATTTGTTAGAAAAGGAACCATTAAATTATGCAGAATCTATAAATTATGAAGAAAGTCATATTCTTACAAAAAAAAAAATTATGCAGAATCTATAAATTCTTCTGAGGGACCTCTATAGAAAGAAGCAATAAAAAGTGAAGTTGATTCTATTATGCAGAATCATACTTGGGAGCTAGTGAATTTTCCTCTTGGTTGTAAACCTTTAAAGTCCAAATGGATTTTTAATAGGAAAATGAAAGCAGATGACTCCATTGATAAGTATAAAGCCAGACTTGTGATCAAAGGATACAAACAACGAGAAGGCTTAGATTACTTTGATACTTATTCTCCTGTGACGAGAATAACCTCCATTAGGATGATAATTGCAATTGCAGCATTGCAAAATCTAGAAGTACATCAAATGGATGTAAAAACAGCTTTCTTAAATGGTGATTTGGATGAAGAAATCTACATGGAACAACATGAGGGTTTTATGGTTCCAAGATAAGAAAAAAAACTCTGTAAACTGGTAAAATCATTATATGGCCTAAAACAAGCACCAAAGCAATGGCATGAAAAGTTTGATAATGCAATGATTACCAATGGTTATAAGATCAATGAATGTGATAAATGTGTCTACGTTAAAGAGACAACAAATGGCTATATCATTTTGTGTCTTTACGTAGATGACATACTAATTGTCGGTAGTGATGATAAAATGATCAAATCTACCAAGTCTATGTTGAATTCAAGATTTGACATGAAAGATATGGGACCTACTAATATGATTTTAGGAATTAAAATCACAAGAACGTCAGAAAGTCTTATTTTAAACCAGTCACACTATGTAGACAAGATTCTTGAAAAATTCAACATGAATGATTCCGGTATTGCTAGAACACCATTAGACAATAGTCTTCATCTATCCAAGAATAGAGAAGAGGGTATTTCTCAAGTAGAGTACTCTAGAGTTGTTAGAAGTCTAATGTATTTAATGAGTTGTACTAAACCAGACGTTGCCTATACGGTTAGTAAATTGAGTAGATATACGAGCAATCCGAGTGCTAGCCATTGGAAAGCAGTAGTGAGAGTACTCAGGTACTTACGATATACTCGGAATTATAGCCTGCATTATACCAGATACCCAGCTGTTCTGGAAGGATATAGTGATGCGAACTGGATATCTGATATAAAAGACTCAAGATCTACTAGTGGATATGTATTCACACTAGTAGGAGCACCCATATCTTGGAAATCCTGTAAACAAATTGTTATAGCCAGATCCACAATGGAATCTGAATTTATAGCTTTAGATAAATGTGGTGAAGAGGCTGAATGACTATGCCATTTCTTAGAGGATATTCCAAAATGGCAAAAACCTGTGCCACCAATAAGTATACATTGTGATAGTCAATCTGCGATTGAAAGAACACAGAGTAATATGTATAATGGTAAGTCTTGACATATACGTTGTAGACATAATACCATTAGACAACTACTCTCAATAGGAATTATCTCTACTGACTACGTAAAGTCAAGGGATAATATTACTGATCCGCTAACCAAAGAGTTAAACAGAGAGTTGGTTGAGAAATCGACAAGAGGAATGGGACTAAAACCCATGAAAGAATAAGTTGGTATAAATGAAACCCAACCTAGTTGACTGGAGATCTCAAGATCTAGGTTCAAAGGGATAACCTAATTATATAAACTTAGTGATGTCACTGTGGGGGTTATTCCTAAAACCATTCCTATATAAAATATCAGTGATATTGTAAAAGAAAAGGATAGCAATTTTGCTTTAATGATTCTTAAGTTGAGTAAACAAATTACTCATAAATTAAGTAATCACCTATGTGAGAGAGAAGTGGGGCCGCTTCAAAGGAGAATTATTTAAGGGCTAAATTCTTTATAAACTCTTGCAGAACCATGTTGATATTCATGGCCAAAACGAACATAACTATGAGAACTGAATAAACGTTTAGATGATTCTTGTGTGAAGTGTATGATTCATTTACATAAGAAAGCTGGACAGTTCAAGGATATCATGTCTACTGGACAACTAGTAAAATAAATATACTTTCACAAGGGAAGGTTCAAAGGGTAACACCTACCTATCCTATGCAGGTTTCAATTATTGAACACTATCACAGAGTCAAAATTAAAACAATTTTCATTCATGTGGAGGATTGTTGGAAATATGGGACAAATTGATGGGTGAATGAATGAGAAATTGATACTCAAAGAACACCCTTGAGTTGAAAGTGGGAAGTGGATAAACACTAGTCCCACATTGGAAAAGAAAGAAGGTTATGGAGTGCTTTATATACAGTTACACTTATTTGAAGTGGTAACTATCATAGCACAAACTCTCTGTCTCGCGCGCAAGCGCAGAGGGGGTGCAAATTCGACGCCCGACAAGCTAAAACTTGGGCGCGAGCGCACATCCTGCGTACACGATTGCAGGACCGAAAAGTAGGCCTCACAACGAGCCTAATTTTGCCTTCTAATTTAATTTTTTCAACTCAAATAATTACGAATTTCATAATGTGCAGCGGATTTAATTGGCCGTTATGTGTATTGATTTTGTAACGACGGATTTAATCGGCCGTTATGCGTATTGATTTTGTAACGACAGATTTAATCGACCATTATTCTCGACGCATATTGATTTTGTAAGCCGTTAATATTCCCGAAATACTCTCCCCTCTGTTCTATTTATCGAAATCACTCTTCCTCTGTTTGAAGAACATTCTCTGCATTTGCATTGTTTTCGATAGTGTTCATTCCCGAAATTTGTTCAAGTTCGCCGGAAGCTTTGAAGTGCTTATTACTTCTTTGCCGTCTGCCGTTGTATCCTGGGAGACAGACGTTCACGAAACCTCAAACGCGTGCTAATGGGAACGAATCTGTTTTAAGGAAACTGTGTCAAACACAGGCCTCGGTATTCATTTGTATCAATTCTGACTTTGTTATTGTAATTTCGTTTTCTTTACAATTATGTATTGTTTGTAATATTTATACTGATGTCAATTTGAATTGTATACTCAACACTGATCACCAGCGTGCCAACCGACGAGAGCTATGGCCTACATGTATCCCCGAAAGCCATCCTCATGCACACACTTGATCGCCTTTTGTATCTACTCAACGGCGTACGAGATTGGCCTCTTGCACAGCTCCCCCGTGGAGGCAAGGCCTGCAGTCGTGATCTCGGCATTGCCGAAATAATTCTCAAGCAACGGCTTCTCAAACTTGGTCCTAACGTTGGCCAGCAAACGGAGCTTCGTCAATTGGTGAGGCTTCATCTTCAGTGTCTTGCTCCGCATGTGCCACACCAGCGCCGAGACGACAGTGAAGCTAGAGCAGCTCTTTAGCTTTCCATCGGATAATGCAAACTTCTTTATTGCTGCGATCTTCTCAGTGTCGAAGGAGAAGAGTTTGTAAACCATGGGATCTTGTTGGTATAACTGCTACTTGTCTGACGAGTCGGTGATCTCGACGAAGTCGTCGTAGGGGTACTTGATCTAAGCAGGCACCTGTGATTTCAACAGAGTCCGGTCGAGAAAAGGGATGGCGGATACCGGCTTCCCCCTCTTGATTTTGGCCCACGAGTTGATGAAGTTCATTCCCAAGACGCCATTGACCAGGCTGTGGTTAACTGCGACACCTAGAGTGAATCCACCGCACTTGAACATCGTCACCTGATTTCAAAAAGTATAATGCAGATACACGTTATGGATACATATATAGCACAATGCAAAGTATCTGGATTGAAGTGACATTGTCGTAGGTTGTTCTCTTGACCTATGCAGATAGCAATGGTGTTTCAAGTATGTTTTTGGCCTTGGGATTGGAGTAAAAGAGCTTGCTCGTGATGCAGAATTTATTAATGGTGCGTTTCTGGACTGGTTGGACAGACATAAATCCAAACGGAAGGTGAAACGATGATGCGACTAGAACTGGTGAACCCTATTGACGACATCGGAACGGGCTCAAATTCAGTTGTTTGAAGCGAAACGGCGGTTTGAACACAACTCATCACCTTCGGCCGTGACTAGGGGTGTCAATGGGTCGGGTCGGGTCGGGTTTTCATGATACCCGACCCGACCCAAATATTGGACATATGTGTTCGACCCGATCCGAGACAAGACCCAAACAAGATAAAGCTACACGATCGGGCCGGGTCATATCGAGTCGGGTCGGGTCGGGTCGGGTTTTGTGTTTCGAACAATGAATTCAGAACCCTGTTCTCATCAGGATGCTAGCACTCAACTCCAGTGAATCGACATATGAAGCCCTCAGTGGTGTTCTCGAAATTCCATGTATAGTTCAAGTAATTTAGGGGATCCTTCAAACACTTAATATCGGTCACAATGCAGTCGATCATGCAACAACTAAGCAAGGCCTAGAGAAATACCGCCGCCCTAAGTCTCAAAACTCGATTCTGCAGCTCCATCCCCCGCGAAGAAGCCTTTCGAATTCCACAAACGGACACCTCAATTCGCTACTGCCACATGCTGAAATGGCTCGATTTCGGACACTCCTCCCACTACGAATGCAACCCAATTAATAAAAAAAAAAACCAAGAAACCAAATCAAGAGAAGCAGGATATCCAATCCAGATGCACCGTTTTCTCGAACAAAAGCACTTAATAGGAGACATATCTCAACCATCGGAAGAGCTGCAAAACCAATTGGCACACAGATACAGGAACAGAAGACCTCCCAGGGACGACTCAAACCAAAGACCCATGACCCCAAAAGTCGCCGACCGTACGCGAATTCCATCAGTTCAAAACATAAAAGACGAAAGAAGCCGTGGGGGACGGGGGAGTCGGGGGCGAGGAGGAGGCGGTCGAGGTGGACCAAGTGGCCGAGTTGGAGGTTGTTGGAGAGGATGAGGTCGGCGTCACGGTCGGAGAGGGAGACGTAGGTGGAGTGGAGGGAGTCGGAGAGGTGGAGGAAGAAGCCGTTGTTGGGCCAGAGGAAGAGGTCGCCTGCCGGAAAGGGGAAGTGGTCGCCGCCGCAGGCGTCAGCCGTTGATCTCGGCGACACCGCTGAGGATGATGTTGCTGGCGGCAGCGGCGGCGGAACCCGGGGAAGAAGTTTGCGGCAGAATCTTGGGAGGAGGAGGAGGGATGTCAAGGGTTTTGGTTATTTTTTGGGTTGGGTTTGGGTACCCAAGCCCAATTATTCAAATAATACCCAATTTTTTTTATTGTTACTCAAACAAGTTGAGATTCAATCCGACCCAATAAGAAAATTTCGTGTTCGGATCGGGTCGAGTCGTGTTTCGGTTCGGGTATTGTGTTTGGTTTTGACACCCCTAGCCGTGACTAATGATGGATTTTAGCGATTCATGATCGTTTACATGGATTTTTCTATTATTTTAATATTTTTATGGGTTTTAATTTTAAGGGTAGTTTTGTAATTTTGATATTTTGTACTTTATAGTCCTAGTAGGGTTTGGTTTAGGGATATATAAGCTTGTTTTAGGGTTCTTTTTTAATAACAGAACATTGTTATCAATATTGAATTTCGGGATTTCTCTCCCTAAGTAAGGTTTTGCTTGAATTATTCACTGAACGCTACGTCAGGTAGTATCAGAGCCTATGGCGACTAGTGGTGGTCTTCGTGACGATGATCAGGAGACTAGAGCCCCAATCCTTAGGGATGACTCGCTTCAACGTTTGGAGCAGCGTTTAATGGAACGCTTGGATCAACGAATTGATCAAAGTCTTCGTCGTTTCGAAGAATAATTTGACGAGTTAACAGATCAATTCGAATGTCTCGGCGTTGATGTGAATTGAAAATGGCGAAACAGCAGAAGACCGGGTGCAGATCTTGCTCGAGATGATCTTGTTGATAAGCATGTTCCTGTCCGCAGGCAGAATAACCCTTTGTTTTCAGAGAGTTCGGAGGAAAACGAAAACAATTATTTTCATGAGGATCGTGCTGATTATGGCAGCAAACATCATCATGGAGGATTTCAAAGAGGATATGATAGGAGAGATGGAATATGACATTACGACGATCGTGAAGTTAACGACTTTAAATTGAAAGTCGATATTCCTTATTTTAATGGAAGTCTGGGCATAGAAGAATTTCTAAATTGGATTGCTAATATAGATAGATTTTTCGATTATATGGAGACCTTTGGTGAGAAAAGGGTGCAATTAGTAGCCTGTAAATTAAAGGGGGGTGTGTCTGCATGGTGGGAGAGATTACAGAATGAGAGGAAGCGAGAAGGGAAAGAGAGAGTTCTAACTTGGACTAAGATGAAGAGACTGCTGAAATAAGAGTTCCTTCCATCCGATTATGAACAGATTATTTTTCAACAGTACCAACGTTGCCAGTAGGGCAATCGGACTGTACATGAGTATACGGCCAAATTTATGAGATTGACGGAGCGGAATAATTTATCGGGGACGGAGGGACAACAAATGGCCAGATATCTCGATGATTTGAAATCCTTCGTTCGAGATAAAATTGGGGTGTAGTTTCTACGAAATTTAAATGAAGCGAAGAATATGGCGATGAAGATAGAATTGATGCAACAAGACAAGAGAAAAAGAGCATACGAAAATTATCGAGATTTCAGTTTGAGCAGTTCGATAGAGAAGAGCGGCTTCATTAACCGCAACAACCTAGGGCGAAATCAAAAGGATAAGGCATTAGAAATGCGTCTTATGAACAAGCCTAGAGATAAGGGAACGCAAACACTGAAAACTGCGAACCCTATCCCTTATGCTAAACTAGCCGCGATAAAGTGTTACAGGTGTAATCAACCTAGACACCGATCTAATGAATGCCCCCAAAGAAAAACCGTAAACATAGCTGCGAGAGATGAGGAAGAAGATGAGTATTGCTGTGAGCCAGATGGTGAAAAAGACGATTTTCAAGATGAAGAAGGGGAAGTAAATTGTGTGGTGCACAAGATGATGTTTGCCCCAAAACAGGAAGATGATTCGCAACGCCATTAGTTATTCCGAACTAGGTGCACTACTCTGGGAAAAATATTTACTGTGGTTATTAACGGTGAAAGCATGGAGAATATCATTGAAAAAGAGACAGTGAAGAAGCTGGGGATCCCTGCGAAGAAGTATCATAATCCCTATATGTTAGGGTGAATTAAATCTGGAGAGGAAAGCATTCAGGTGACTGAGCAATGCAAGATTCCATTCTCCATTGGAAAATATCATGATGAACTATATTGTGATGTAGTAGACATGGATATATGTTACGTGTTTTTTGGGAGGCCGTGGCAATTTGATGTAGATGTGCAGCATTCAGGAAGGAGTAATCAGTATAACCTCGTGAAGGATGGAGTGAAGTACACATTGCTACCGCCGAAGAATAAAGGAAAACAAGCTGCTAAAAATAATTTTCTTACCCTTAAAAGGAAATTTGAAGCTAAGATTAAGGAAACCCGACAGATTCACGTGTTAATAGTGAAACGGGCATTCGAGTTAGAGGTTGAATTATAAGTGGATGAGTAGCCCAAATCAATTAAGTCTTTATTGAAAGAGTTTAGTGAGCTGATGCCTATGGAAATCCCAAATGGGTTGCCGCCTATGCGCGATATTCAACACCATATAGACTTAATTCCTGGTATTAGTCTGTCTAATTTATCGCACTATAGGATGAGTCCTAAAGAGAGAGAGATTCTAAAAGAGAAGGTGGAGGAGCTGTTGCGAAAGGGCCACATTCATAATAGCATGAGCCCATGTGCTGTTTCGACCTTGTTAACTCTTAAGAAAGATAAAAGTTGGCGAATGTGTATAGATAATAGTGCCATTAATAAAATAACTGTGGGTTATAAGTTTCCAATTCCGAAATTGGATGACATGCTAGATAGGTTGCATAGTGCTAAGTGGTTCTCGAAGCTGGATTTGAAGAATGGGTACCATCATATTCGAATTCAGCCTAAAGATGAGTGAAAGACAACTTTCAAAACAAAGTAAGGGTTGTACGAATAGTTGGTAATGCCTTTCGGACTTTCTAATGCTCCAAGTACTTTCATGAGACTTATGAATTAGGTTTTCAAATCTTTTATTGGCAAATTCGTTGTAGCTTATCTTGATGATATCCTGATTTATAGTAAGACTGAGGAAGATCATCTGATGCACTTAAGGGAGGTGTTGATAGCTTTGCAGATTAATAAGCTGTATGTTAATTTTAAGAAGTGCAGTTTTTTAATTAATAAGCTGTTATTCTTAGGGTTTATTATTACCGTTAAAGGAATAGAGGTAGATGAGGCGAAGGTAAGAGTAATCAGAGAGTGGCTAACTCCTAAAACAGTTTTTGACATTAGGAGTTTTCATGGGTTGGCTACTTTTTATCAGCGATTTATTAAGAATTTCAGTACTATCGCAGCCCTAATTACTGAATGTATGAAGAAAGAAAAATTTCTATGGGGAGAGGAAGTAGAGAATAGTTTTGCTATTCTAAAAGAAAAGTTATGTACTGCACTTGTTCTTGCCTTACCTGATTTTGATAAACTGTTTAAAGTAGACTGTGATGCCAGTGGAATGGATATAGGAGCTGTTTTGTCTCAAGAGCACATACCAATTTGCTATTTCAGTGAGAAGCTTAGCGAGGCGAGGCAGAAGTGGAGCACTTATGGCAAAGAATTCTATTCTGTCGTAAGAGCTTTGAAGACCTTAGAGCATTATTTGATTGGGAAATAATTCATCATTTATTCTGATCGTAAAACTTTGAAGTATCTAAATGATCAGAAGAGGATAAGCAAAGATATACATGCGTGATGATGTCAATTTTTGCAAAAATTTCCTTTTAGATTACAGCAAAAGTCGGGTGTGCATAATGTCATAGCAAATGCATTGAGTAGGAGAGCTGGCCTATTGATTACATTAAGCCAAGATATTTTGGGGTTCGAGCAGCTGAAAGACTATTATACAGATGATGATGACTTTGGGCAAATTTAGAAGTTATATGCTGCTGGTCAACCTGTGCAAGAATTTTATGTGCAGAATGACTATTTGATGCATAGCAACCAGCTTTGCCTTCCTCGAACATCATTACGAGAGAAGGTAATTCGTGATTTACATGATGATGGATTAGCTGCATACCTAGGCCGTGATAAAACTATTACTGTAGTTCGGGAGCGATTTTATTGGCCCTAATTGCGTAGAGATGGTAGCAAGTACGTACAAAAGTATTATGTTTGCCAGACTGCTAAGAGGAAATCTAAGAATATAGGTCTGTAGATGACATTACTTGTTCCTGACAATATATGGAAAGATTTGTCCATGGATTTTGTGTTTGGTTTACCACGAACACAAAGAGGTGTAGATTCTATTTTTGTTGTAGTTGACAGATTTTCCAAGATGGTGCACGTCATTCCTTGTAGAAAGACTTCTGATACAATAAGTATGGCCAGGTTATTCTTTAAGGAGATGGTTGGTTTGCATGGTGTCCCTAAGTTTATTACCTCTTACAGGGACAGTAAATTTCTGGGGCATTTTTGGCAAACTTTGTGGAAACTGTTTGATTCATCTTTGAATTTCAGTAGAATAGCTCACTTGCAGACTGATGGCCAAACAGAGGTGGTTAATAAAACTCTGGAAAACTTGATTCGAAGCATTTGTGGAGATAAGCCGAAGCAGTGGGATGTTGCTTTATCACAAGCAGAGTTTGCTTGTAATAATGCAGTTCATAGTTCTATTGGCAGGTCGCCTTTTTCTGTTATTTATACAAAGGCGTCTCAACATACTCTAGATTTAGTACGGTTGCCTAAGCAAGCGGATAAGAGTGTAGCAGCATATCATATGACTAAAAAGATTGTAGAAGTGCATCATGAAGTCCAACATAAGCTGGAGGAAGCTAATCAGAAGTATAAAGCTGCAGCAGACACTACAAAAAAACATGAAATTTGCGACGGAATTTGCGACGGACGTAAGTTTCCGTCGCAAATTTGCGACGGATTTTGCGACGGCATTCTTAGCCGTCGCAAATTTGCGACGGAAACTTACGTCCGTCGCAAATTTGCGACGGAAAATAATACAGTCGCAAAATCCGTCGCAAATTTCCGACGGCAAAGTACTTCCGTCGCAAATTTGCGACGAAAACGTACATCCGTCGCAAATTCGTAGTTTATCAGCCCGACTGATAATCACTTTCTCTCTCTCGCTCTCTCTCGCTTTCTCTCGCTTTCTGTTGGTTTTCTCCCCCTTTCATGTCACTGAACTCAGCAACATCTACGGACGCACTTATTAATCTCGGTAAAGCTTTTGTACCGGTAAGTGCAAAATTGTTATCTTCGTCATTATTTGTCGTTACATTGTAATTTTTTTTTAAATATATGTTTATATTTGTATTTTTTTCTTATCTGCATCACCGGTTTAACGACCGGTTTAATGACCGGCGACCGGTTACACGTCGCCGGCCTTCGGATGAGCCGAAAGGCCGCGCCATTTGCGACGGAATGAGGTATCCGTCGCAAATTTGCGACGGAATGTCATGAATCCCGTCGCAAATTTCCGACGGACACTAGTTTCCGTCGCAAATTTGCGACGGAATGTCATAAATCCCGTCGCAAATTTGCGACGAAAACGAGTGTCCGTCGCAAATTTGCGACGGACACTCGTTTCCATCGCAAAGTTGCGACGAATAAATGCAAATTCCGTCGCAAATTTGCGACGGATTTTGCTTTTATTTGTCGCAAATTTGCTAGGGATGAATACCGTTTCCATCGTACTTTAAAAAATATTACAAAATAATTCTTAAGTGATTATTTTTTTTTGGGTTTGTGCCTAATTGAAGGTCTCGCAATCCAAGTGGACTTTGCAATTCTCATCCAATTGATCACTTTGTCCTATCAATATTTCAGTCAAATTTTTGGGTAAGTCTTCTTTGCATTGTAAATTTTTCTATTTTTGCAATTTCATATTAATTGTTGTGTGAAGAAAAAAAATTCTAATTTCCAAAATTTTATAGTTTTAATTACGACCAATAGATATGATATTTTAAATATTTTACCAGCATTTATTATTTTAATACAGACATAATGCAAAGAGAAAGGGCTTAGATGTATAATAAGAACTTACCTGGACGTCAAGGATTGACGGATGAGTTTCGTACTGGGTTGGAACTATTTTTGGACTTTGCTAGTAGTAAATATGAGTTTATGGATGGAAATAAGTTAAGGTGTCCGTGTAAAAAGTGCGGTAATGGTAAATTCCAGAAGTGTGATCAAGTTAAAGAACACCTTATTAGAAATGGGTTTACTCCGAACTATTATAATTGGACTTCCCATGGTGAACCATTTATAGCTGATGAAGGATATGGAAGAAGTGACCAATTTTCAGTTAGTGAAGAATGTGGCTATTATGAGCAATTGAACCCATACGAGAGAATGGTGATTGATGGCGCTCGTTATAATTTTAGCACAGAATCAAATCATGCAAGTACTAGTTTTTCTCCTACACGTGAATAATTGGGTAGTAGTCATGCTTCATAATTGGAAGATATAGGAGTAACGGGTTATGAGGAAAATGTGTATAATGAAACTTTTCAATCTAATCAGTTCTGGGATGTGTTGAAAGCAGCAGATGAACCTCTATGGGCAGGTTGTGAGGACCACACAAAATTATCGGTAACAGCCCGACTATTAAATATCAAGGCAGAGCATAATGTGTCTGCGGATTGCTTCAACTCTTTTGTTGAAGTAATGCGAGAGTCATTGCCTCATGATAACAACATGCCAAGTGATTTTTATGATATGAAAAAGCTAGTGGATAACTTAGGTCTTCCGGTTGTAAGAATTGATGTATGTAGTCGGGGTTGTATGCTATATTTGAGAGATGATGAAAATGCAGAATCTTGCAAATTCTGTAGCCAACCTAGGTACAAGATTAACAGGAGGCCGGTTCGTCATCAGAAGCGTAGAGCATGCAAGCAAATGTTTTATCTGCCCTTAATCCCCAGATTGCAAAGGCTTTATGCGTCTAAAGCCACTGCTGAACACATGACTTGGCATGCAAATCATGAAACAGAAGAGGGTCTAATGTGTCATCCTTCAGATGCGGAGGCATGGCAACATTTTGATAGAACATACCCTGAGTTTGCAATGGAGCCTCGGAACATCAGGTTAGGTCTCTGTGCCGATGGATTTGCTCCATTTGGGAAAACAGGAAGAAGTTATTCATGCTGGCCAGTTATCGTAACGCCGTACAATCTTCCACCTAGTATGTGCATGAAGACACCTTTTATATTTTTGACATTGATCGTGACAGGGCCGCAAAATCCGAAAAAGTTGATAGATGTTTATATGCAACCATTGATTGAGGAGTTACAGCGGCTTTGGGTTGAAGGTGTCCCTACGTATGACGTTTCTACTGATCAAACATTTGTCATGAAAGCTGCCCTTCTTTGGACGATAAATGACTTTCCAGCTTACGGAATGTTATCTGGCTGGAGTACAGCTGGGATCTTAGGCTGTCCGATATGTATGGAGAGGACAAAATCATTTAGATTAAAACATGGAAAGAAGCCTAGCTATTTTGACTGTCACAGACAATTTTTACCGTCAAATCATCCTTTCAGAAGGAATAAGAAAGAGTTCATCAAGAATAGGACTGAAAGAACGCGTCCACCACTGAGGTTAACCGGCGATCAAATTTGGGAACGTGTGCAGGACTTTCCAACTGTTATTGAGAACCCGCACGGCACGACTTTTGCGTACGAAAGTACACATAAGTGGACAAAACGCAGTATATTTTGGGATCTACCATATTGGAAGACCCATCTTATTCATCATAATCTTGACGTCATGCACATAAAAAAGAATGTTTTCGACAATGTCATCAATACTGTGATGGATGTCGCCGGAAAAACAAAAGACAACTTGAACGCAAGAAAAGATATAACAGATATTTGCGATCGGCCAATACTAGCTGTGGATGCAAGCAGCATGGGACCAAAACCGAAAGCAGTTTATACATTGGCTAAGGAGCAGAGGCGAGTTGTTTGTCACTGGTTGAAATCTGTGCGGTTTCCTGATGGATATGCTTCGAACCTCGGGAGATGTGTTGATTTGAATGAATGCAAGTTGACAGGTTTGAAGAGTCATGATTGTCACATCCTGATGGAAAGACTACTTCCAATAGCTTTGAAGGAAGTTCTACCGAACTTTATATGGGGCGCCATTACAGAATTAAGCAATTTCCTCCATGATATTTGCTCGACAGTGTTAAAAGCATCGCACATGGAAAAACTAGAGAGAGATATTCCAATTATTCTTTGCAACTTAGAAAGGATATTTCCTCCGGCGTTTTTTGATTCGATGGAGCATCTCTTAGTTCACTTGCCTTATGAGGCCAAAGTTGCAGGTCCCGTCCAATTTCGCTGGATGTATCCATTTGAGAGGTAATGTTTTTTTTTAAATGCGGTTCAAATTAGTTTATCATATAATATATTCCGATAAGCTTCTTGTTATTTCAACTAGATTCTTATATCATTTGAAGAAAAAAGTGAAGAATAAGGCATGTGTTGAGGCTTCAATTTGTAATGCATATATTGTGGAAGAAGTGACAACATTTGCATCATACTATTTTGAGCCGCACGTTCAGTGCAAGAGGCGGAGAGCAGGCAGAAATGATGAGGGCCCCATTGATCCCAATTGCACGGCATTCTCTATTTTCAATTATCTTGGTCGACCAAGCGGCGCATGTCAGTTTCGTTACTTATCAGGCGAAGAATTGCATACAGCCCATACTTATATTTTATTGAACTGCCCAGAAGTGGAGCCATACTTCAAGTAAGTGTAAATTTGCGAATATATGTTTTGCGTGTCAAATATTTGCTAATAATGATATTGTTTTTAATATTAGGATTTTCCAAACTTCAATATTTGGACTACAACCAAATGAGTTTGACCGTTTGTGCGATGAACAATTTGCAGCATGGTTCAAGACATATGTAAGTTGCCTGTGGATTAAAACCAAGTTATGAAAATTATATACATCATTTAAATAAATATATATTATTAACTTTGCATGTCTAACCTTAGGTTCATAGTAAGTATGATGAATTTGGAGGGCAAGGATTGCTATATTATCTGTCATGGGGTCCACAGTTAAGAGTTCGAAGTTGGCCAGCATATTTCATAAATGGATATAATTTTCATACTCAAGAATATGGAATGAGAAAATCCACAATGAATAGTGGTGTGTCTGTTCGGTCATCCAATAGTGACAGTTCGCAAGATGATTTTTATGGATTGTTGGATGAAATCATTGAGATTGAGTACCCTGGACCATTAATGATGCGGGTTGTGTTATTTAAGTGCACGTGGTTTGACCCCGTCAAAGGAATGAAGGTGCATACGAAGTTCAATTTGGTTGAAATAAATCACAAGAAAAGGTATATGAAGTACGAACCATTTGTCTTGGCACAACAAGCAATTCAAGTATGTTATGCATCATATCCTAGTTTGAAACGCGACAAAGCTGATTGGTGGGCGGTTTGTAAAATCAAAGCACGGAGGAAAATCGAGGAACACTGGAAGGATAGAGCCTACCAACAAGAGGAAGTGTGTAACATTGTTGAAGTTGAGGAATATGACATACCAACTTTACGAGATCCGTCCGAAGCAATGACAGATGTGGAACCAACAGAAATTTACGAATTAAATGTACCAGAATGTTCCGAATCAGATTTGCAGACAGATGACGAAGACGAGGACGAAGACGAAGACGAAGACGAAGACGAAGACGACAATGGAGACGAAGCCGACGACGACGACGACGACGAAGACGAAGACGAAGCCGATGACGAAGATTGACATTGTTGTGACAGAACACTACGGATGTGTAATTATGAATGCTACAATTGCTATTTTGGCTGTTATCATTATTGTGCTTTTTTATTATTGTTATTGTTGATTATTCTTTCTAATTTAATGTATCATCTGAAATTTCAGACTGAAAAAGAAGACAAGTAAAAAAAACACACGTAGCACATTTAGGACTCATACCAATGCGACGCCACATTTTTGTGGATTAAAACTGGTCCGTTGCAATTTTTGCTATGGAATTTCTACCGTTCGAAATTTTCGACTGACTCAGACCTGGCTGTTGCAAATTTTGCCAGGGAATATTTACCGGTCGAAATTTAAAAATTTATATCCGTCTCAAAACTCAAGAGTGTGTCCGTCGCAAATTTGCGACGGACCACTCTTGTCCGTCGCAAATTTTTCCCGAGATTTTTTCCCGGTAGAAATTTGCAAAAAGTTGAAATTTGCGACGGAAGAACGCGGTCCGTCGCAAAATTTGTCGGTGACAAAATTTGCGACGGACGTTCGTGTCCGTCGCAAATTTGCGACGGACGAACGGATCCGTCGCAAATTTGCGACGGACGAACGGATCCGTCGCAAATTTGCGACGGACGAACGCGGTCCGTCGCAAATTTGCGACGGACACGTTTGTCCGTCGCAAATGTTTGTCACCGACAAAATTTGCGACGGACGGAGCTCGGTCCGTCGCAAATTTGCGACGGACCAACGTGTCCGTCGCAAATTCTTGCATTTCTTCCCTGTCCTCCCCCTTTTCTTCGCACGCAGGTTCGTCGCCGTCGCGCCCGCTGTCCGTCGCCGTCGCCGTCCGCCGTCGCCCTCGCAGGTCCGCCGCCCGTCGCCCGCCCCCGGCCCCGGCCCCGCTCCGCCCCTCCGCCCCGCCCCTCGCCCCCTGCCCGCCTCCTGCCCCGCCCCCACCCCGCCCCGCTGCCCCCTCCGCCCCTCTCCCCGGCCCCGCCCCGCCCTCCACCCCGCCCCCTCCGCCCTCTCCCCGGCCCCGCCCCGCCCTCCGCGCCGCCCCCTCCCCTGCCCCTCCCCCTTCGGCCCCGCCCCGCCCCCTCCGCCGCACCCCTCCGCCCTCCGCCCCGGCCCCGCCCCCCTCCGCCCCGCCCAGCCCCCGACCCCTCTGCCCCGCCCTCCGCCCCCTCCGCGCCCGCCCCCTCCGCCCCTCCGCGCCCGCCCCCTCCGCCCCCTCCGCGCCCGCCCCCTCCGGCCCGCCCCGGCCCCCTCCGCCCCCTCCGGCCCGCCCCCGGCCCCTCTCTGCCCCGGCCCCCCGCCCCCTCCGCCCCGACCCCGGCCCCCCTCCGCGCCCCCTCCCCGCCTCGGCCCCGTCCCCGCCCTCCGCCGCTGTCGCCCTCATTGCCCACCATTAGCGCGCCGACGCTCGAGCCTGAGCAGCCCTCGGCCGTTACCGCCCGCACTGGAGCACAGCGACCGTGGTCGCACTACAGCCGCTGCCGACGCCGCAATCACCATTGCCGCCGTCGCCCACGCCCGTGCCGGATTCGCCAGTGTCCATTTCGCCGGTTTTTGTTGTGCTTGAACCAAGTAAGCCAACTCTTTAAGCACTAGTTAGTATAATTAGGTAATTAGTCGGAGTTGTTTAGGGATTATTTAGGATAACTTATCATTAGTTAAATTACGGGTCGATTTCAGGATTGCATGTGGCATTGATCGATGGTCGACTGTTTAATTTGTTTATTATGTGGATGATTTAGCGTTAATTAGGCATTTTCACAAAAAATGCTCGAAAATTAAACAAGTCTAAAAAAATTCCTGCAAAATTATGGAAAATTTAAAAAACGGTATATGTTGACAACAAATATGAAATTTGACCGTAAAAGTTTTTAAAAATTTATAACAAACTTAAATTTCTTTAGATGGCCATCAACTTGTAGTGAAATTTAAATTTCTTTAGATGGCAAAAAAAATCATAATTTAAAAATTTTCAACATTTCACGGAATAGCTTATAATACTTGTGGCCACCCACTTTTAGTTATATTTAATTGTTTTAACGTGCCCTAAAAATTATTAAAATAAAAAATGACTTAAAAAAATTGGAATATTGTATCTAATAGCTTAGACTACCTGTGGCCACCCAATTTTAGTATGGAAATTTTTTTTCCACGGAAAAATTTTATATTAACTTTCATAATTTATAAATTGTTAAAATTTTAAAATTTCAAAAATTTTCACAATGTCTTAGAATATCGGTGGCCATCAACTTTTAGTGAAATTTTTTGTTAGGTCCCAAAAAAAATTTAACAATAATAATAATAATTTATTTCTTACAAAACTTTACAGAATGACTTAGAATATTTGTGGCCACCCACTTTCAGTGAAATTTATATTTTTGTACGTGGTTAAAAAAATTTAATCAAAATGAATGCGATTCATATAGTGATGTTTCATACCGGTGGCCACCCATATCGTGCTCATACATTGATGTTTCATATAAAAAATGAATTGAATTTTGAGTATATTTGTTTGTAGGAAATTGCACGTCATAAACACTCGACATTGGCTCATATCAAGGAAACTTTTTCTCAGTCATTCCATCAAAATGGTAAGCTTCGTCATCGGTAACATCATTATGTGTTCGTAATACGAGTCAATAGTTCTTTACATATTCGCATAACTGTCCTACTTGTCAGTATAAACGTGGAGGTCACATGCCTAGAAGACAAGGCCATTCCTCCTCCTCGTCCTCGTCCCCGTCCCTTTCCTCTTCTCATATCCCGGCATCTAACCCTCAACCACAATATGATCCTACGCAATATGGGCAAGTTGGCCCTTCCTTCCACACTAAACAACATGTTACGGGACTTGACCACATGCGAACTGAACGTTCTTCAGTTCAATCTCCTTTAGCTCCCTCTCTTTCCGTTCCACCCAATTATTCGGCGGAACGATCGAATATTGACGGAAACATCGGTCAAGAAGATAACCGATTCTTCATATGCCCATTTGGAGATTTGTAAGTGTTTCATATTTATTTTAGTATATGTCATATTTAGGGCTTTAGATATTGATGTCAACTGAATTGTCCATGTTGCACAATATTCGTATAAATGCAGATTCACGGATGCTACGTCTGTTGTCAAAGAATTGAACAAAATAGTAAAAAACTTTTGGATGGGAGAGTATCTTAATTACAGAAGTGTTCCACAAGAAGCGAAAGAAATGTGGTGGAATGAGTTCAAGGTAAGTTTTACATATTTTATTTGCTCGTCAATTCAGTTTAGTGTAGTATATTGATGGTCAAGAATGATGTAAATGGACCAGAACAACTCTGTAGTTCTCGATACCTAAAGGACCGGATAGTTTCCCGACATGAACTGTACAAGATATTTATATGTGTCTGGTTCATGATTATGGATATGTGATCATCAACATAATTTTCAATTTATGTTTTTATTTATTGCAGCGGAGGTTTAAGTGGGAGGAAGCGGAAGACAATGAAGTGAGAAGAATTTTCGATAGGAAAATAAGTGATTTTATGCGAAATGTCATGAATAGAGCGAAAAGCCGGCGTGCGAAGCCGACGTGCGAAGCCGTCTTTCTTCACAGCTGACAATTGGGTGGCAATTACCAGATTTTGGGAATCTGAACAGAGTCGGCAACTCTGTGAGCAGAATAAGAAGAATCGATCTTCTAGTTCTAGTGATGGGTCAGCCACATATGCCGGGGGCTCTATCAACATTGCGGAGCATCGCAAACAATTGGTAAGACTGTTAAATGCGTTATAAGTTAATTTAATTCAATTACTGAAAATTACATTTTGTAGGCACAAGAATTGGGGACGGAACCGACATTTGCAGCTACATTTGAACGCACATTTCAAAAGAAAGATAAGACATGGACTGGCGAGCGAGCAAAAACTGTTAAGGTATGTAAAGTTATACTTTAGCTTATATATAAACTACAAGTTTGACCGTGAATGCTTTGCTGATTGATGGTATATATATATTATATAGTTATTTTACTTTCATTTTCAATTGTTAATGTAGGACAACTATGATAAACTTGTAATGAGCACTGCTAGTAGTAGTGATGATTGTCCTGAGTCCCGGCCACCAGTTGATAATGTGGCATTATGGATGGAGGCAACGGGTGGGGTGAAAAAAGGGAAAATATTTGGGCTGGGATCGTTGTCAAGGATGTTCATGCCGAATACTCCTGGAAGTTCATCAGGCGCTGGGACTAGTCGAAGGAGGTCACAACCAAACGCGCAATTGGCCCAAGAAGTGCATCGTCTGAATGATTTACTTGTTAAGAAGGATGAACGAATATATAACTTGGAAGAACAAATGAGAATGGTTATGCAACGCCTTAACATGGATCACAATTACGGTCCTCCTGTACCTTCAGCCAATCCAATAGGTGATGAGCACAATGATGACCAACCCATTGATGCCGGGAATGCTGATGCTGCTGATGATGATGCTGATGATTATCTCGATGATTTGTAGTTGACGTTTTTAGGTAAGCAATCTTGGTTTTTCATAATTTCACTCATATTCATATGTATGAACATTTATGTTCGTTCTGAAACGTATTTATGTTATTTTACACCTAGTTACTTCCACATCCATGCATAATTGCTTTTTTTAATATTCTAGACTGATTTATATATCGACATTTCCTCAGGTCTCGACGGAGGTGACTACTTTTGATGTCCTGCCATCGTACCAAGGCAAGGCTGCGTCTTCTTCTGTATGGTTTTTGTTGCGTCTTCTATGGTTGTCCCGTCTCTTACTTCATGTTTTGAATGTATTGTACGATTTGATATCAAATAGCAAAGTACGTCAGACTATAAAACTTTCCTTCTGTTATTTGTTTTAATTATATGTCGTTGTGGCCGGTTTGTCAGAATGTATGTTTTGTTCGTTTTTATGTTTCAATTATATGTCATTGTCTATTTTGATTGATATGGACAATAATTTACGGCCGAAATGATCTAAAAATAACGAGGAAATCTCCAAGCCGAATTTTGCTATTATTAAAGTTTGTCGCAAATTTGCGATGAACTTCGCGACGCGTTTTCCGATGCAATGCATGACGAATTTTCCGACGGATGGAGGTCGTCGCAAATTGCCGACGTAATTTACGACGGGTTTTTGCGACGGAATTTGTTCGTCGCAAATGTGCGACGATTTTGTGACGGATTTTGCGACGAATTTTGCGACGGATTTTGCGACGAATTTTGCGACGGATTTATAAATTCGTCACAAATTTGCGACGAATTTTGCGACGGATTTTGCGACGAATTTATAAATCCGTCGCAAATTTGCGATGAATTTTGCGACGGATTTTGCGACGAATTTTGCGACGGATTTATAAATTCGTCGCAAATTTGCGACGAATTTTGCGACGGATTTTGCGACGGATTTTGCGACGAATTTTGCGACGGATTTATAAATTCGTCGCAAATTTGCGACGGATTTTGCGACGGACATGTTCCGTCGCAAATTTGCGACGGACTATTTGCGACGGATTGTTTCCGTCGCAAATTTGCGACGAATTTTGCGACGGATTTTGCGACGAAATTTGCGACGAATTGTTTCCCGTCGCAAATTTGCGACGAATTTTTCAATTTTCCGTCGCAAAAATTTGCAACGCACTAGTTGCGACGGAAATTTTTCCGTCGCAAATTCGATTTGCAACGGATTTTTGCGAAATTTCCGTCGCAAATGCCGTCGCAAATCCGGTGTTTTTTTGTAGTGAGATAAGCACAGGCGGAAGCAGATATTTGCAGTAGGTGATTAGGTCATGATTTTTCTTCATAAAAAGCTATTACCAGTTGGATCTTATAGCAAATTACAACAAAAGAAGTATGGGTCTTACACTGTCAGCAAGAAGATTAACGATAATGCTTATGTTATAGACCTTCCACATAGTATAGGCATATCTAATCCTTTCCATGTTACTGATTTATCACCATTTCATGAGTTCACAGAGCCATTATATTCAGATCTTGATTTTAACTGGAGGACATGTTCTTTTCAAATGGAGGAGACTGATGCATAATCTATTAGTGGTGCGTTTCTGGACCAGTTGGATAGACAGAAGTCCAAATAGAAGTTGAAACAGTGATACGACTAGAACCGGCGGACCCAGTTGATGACATCAGATCAAGCTCAAATTCGATCGTTTGAAGCGAAACGGCGGTCTGAACACAATTCATCGCCTTTGGCCATGACTAACGATAGATTTTAGCAATTCGGGATTGTTTACATGGGTTTTTCTATTATTTTAATATTTTTTATGGATTTTAATTTTAAAGGCAGTTTTGTAATTTTGATATTTTATGATTTATAGTCCTGGTAGGGTTTGGTTTAGGGATATATAAGCATGTTTTATGGTTCTTTTTTAAGGACAGAACATTATCGTCAATATTGAATTTCGGGATTTCTCTCCCTAAGCAAGGTTTTGCTTGAATTACTCGTCGAACGCTGCGTTAGCTCGTAACATGGGGATTGGGAATGTGAACGTCCCCGAGCGCATCCATGCTTCAATCGGCCTCCGCCTCTACGAACGGCACGCCCTTTTCGGCCAAGTCCGCGACGAAGCTCTCTTGCGGGCTTATAGCCATGGACCCTGCAAGCGGGTAATAATGAACCAAAGCCTTGGACAGAACCTGTTTGCTCACGTCCCCGGCGTTGTTGCCGCCTTTCTCGTAGCGGTAGATCGTTTTCATGGTGAACGGAATCGCCTGGTCGAGACTCGACAGGAAGTAGGACCTGTCCGGGGTCCTAGCCTCGGGTTGGACCATGTCGGGCTCGGACTTGCGCATGGCCAACTCGCTGCCAATGATCGTCAATGCTTCGGTGGCTGTTGAAAAACCTGCACATCGATGAATACCACGAGTCCATTACACAAAGGTCCATCGAAGAAGAGGAAATATTGCACTGATTTATTCTATTGATCATACAATGCGACAACAGAACCAATCACATTCTGAAAGTTGCATGAGAATTCGTGTTTTTTAATAAGAAAAAAAATGTGAATCCCGTGAATTCTTAAGCTGAGATGTTTCTATCAAACGAACGTTCAAAATAATTTGAGGAAGTTGGTGAAGTGCTGTCACGTTCGCATCACCAGTCGCGTAGGAGACGAACAAGTCCGCCTGTAGATGTGGACGTACACAACTAGGAGTTGTACCTGCTCATTTAGCAGCATTCATTTATCTTAGGAAAAATACCACCAAAAATCTCAAATTATATCATTTATGATAATTTTACCCTAAAAAATTTTTTGTGACATGAAAAACCTTAAACTATGTCACTTGTGACACATTCACCCCACAATACATTTATCCATGGTCATTTTCGTCTTTTTCTTTTTTCTATTTTTTTCCTTTTTTTTTTCTTTTTCCTTCCCTTGGCTGTGGTCGGTGGAGGGAAACCAGCGAGGGCAGCTCTCGCCCGATGCCAACGAGGGTCGTCCTCACCAAATTTGGCAAAGGCTGCCCTTGCCCGCTTAGGGGAGGGCGACCCTCGCCCGACGCCGCGAGGGCGACCCTCGCCCGACGCCGCGAGGGCGACCCTCGCCCGACGCCGACAAGGGCCGCCCTTGCTGGCTTTCCTCCGCTGGCCACGGCGAAAGGGAAGAAAAGAAAGAAAGAAGGAAAAAAAATAGAAAAAAGAAAAAGACGAAAATGCCCATAGACAAATGTTTTGTGGGGTAAATGTGTCACAAGTGGTATAATTTTAGGTTTTTCTTATCATAAAAAAAAGTTTATAGTAAATTTATCATAAGTGATATAATTTGAGATTTTTGGTGATATTTTCCCTTTATCTTAAGGAACATTGACCTAGATAAAATTATCATTTATGTGAGTTCTAGACGTCTACCGTCATCATTCTTAGTGGGCTTATCTAAATAATGTTTATATGACTGATGCGAAAATAATGTAATTTACTTTTCTATAGCACGAACCATAACGTGGAATTAGGTGATCGTCTTAGATAATAGATCGTGCCCATCGTGACCATTTTGCAATGATGGTGCTTATACGGCTAGTCTCTATGTATCCAGAATATTGGGAGGCACAAAACAATGTTAAAAACATACAAAAACTATTAAATGAAGTTTTAGCACCATCGTGACCATTTTTTATAAGATAGTATCTGTTAAAGATATCCCTTAATCAACAATCCAGTCGAAAGCCCAGATTAACCCATATCAGCAAAAAGAACCTTAACTTTACCAATGATACCTCACATTTTATGAGAAATCACACACACACCAACTAAAATTCTAATCCTTTCTAACTCTCCCGTGAAACTTGATTGAGGCTACCATCAAAGGTCACGATCTTTCTGCAGCTCGCTCGCACGAACGTCGCTTACCTTGCGCGAGCATATATTTGTGTCCACACGAGCGAATTGACGAAGGTTTGCAACCTTCACAACCGACCGTGACTCTCTCTCTCTCTCTCTCTCTCTCTCTCTCACGCACGCACGCACGCGCGCACACAAAAGAGTCATATAAGTGAGGGCGGTGGCGGCGGCGGCAGTTACAAGTGGGGTAGCATTGGCGAGATATAGCGGACAAAATCAATAGCAAGAGTAGAAAGATGTTAGCGGATTTACCACATAAATTGCAACCATTCCTTGACCTCGCCAACAAAGAAAGAAGATATATACACTAGACCTTATGGAAACACAACAACAACAAGAAAATAGACATGAATAGTTAGCTCCAAGAGCGTGATTATAAGAGAAGGAGAAGAAAATTAACCTCGAATTAACAACCGGCCCGGTTGACTTGACCTCTGGGAAACGATATGGCGCAAAATCTACCAAAGAAAATCAGCATAAGTATAAGAATTCAGAAGATATACGATCTCGGGTATTTGAGCCCTTGATTATACGTGTGGATTCTTACCGTTTGCGAAACCATGTTTGATTCCTCTGCAGCGGGATGTCAAACTTCTGAACAGCACGATCTCCTCGATCATTCTGATACTCCGCAAAGATGGAACTAAATAGATCCGTTAGTCAGAAAACCTTAAAACAAAATGCAGGCAACTGTTCAATCAGACGTTTATGTGGATTACTAGGGTTTCATGAATTCACCACAACGCGACAGTTCATCACGACATCGCTTTTATACTTGCTTCAAACTGATCCCTCAGCTACCTCAGTGTCACCGGGCTTTGTAGTCCGACCTTCTTTCGACTTTCATTCATTTTTCGGTTTGGATTTTAAAGACAAAAAGGAGAAACGATCACACGATCTTTCCCTCCATTTACTACTGATAGCAAACACCCTCTCTTTCAGTCGGAATCTTCATTTGCAGACACTCTAACCTTGCCCTACTGATCATCCTATCATACTATTCTCTATGTCTACGTGACTGTACCAATCCCAAATGATGGAAATTTCCAGCAAATGACCCTTATACTTCATGGTTTTTTGGCCAAAACTGCTTCATCGACCGATCTAGAGAATGCTAGGATAATCATAGTCCAAAACCGATCTAAAGAGATGAGGCAATGAGATGCTTGAGAGAGAGAGAGAGAGAGAGAGAGAGAGAGAGAGAGAGCTGGAACCTGAAAGCTTGAACTTATGGCTTCACTTCCATGTCGAAGAGGAATATGGGGGACCTTAAATAGAAGTGGAAATTTGTTGGCTTTATAGCTTGAACGTTTGGCTTTCTTTTTCAACATATAGATGCACGAATTCTTAAATTGTCATTGGGTCAACATGCTTGATGGTGGTACCTAACGATGCACGAATTCTTTAAATTTTCCTTGGGTCAACTGCAACTAATGCATACGTTGCTACAAAAATCCCTAGATTGTAACCTGTTCATGTGTTACCTCGAGCTGGCACCTTCTTTCCCGTCAACCGTCACATGGCCAAGTTGCAATTATTAAGCATCGTATGAAATAACAAAACTACAGAAATAAGTTGCAATTATAATTAGCAAAAACAGAGGATGCACCGCCAATGTAAAGCAAGTTTTACACAAGTGGCCTCGTCCAACTTTGTTCGAGAATTGTAACTACCGATTCTCCCAGATCAATGGTGTACAAGACCGCTTGTGTAAATATTAGAATTACTCAATCTTTTAAGCAACGTTGGCCAAGAAGAGTCTCAGTTAATCTGCGGAGCGCAAATATATGCTCATTATAATATTTGACAGCTTCGGTAGCATGTTATTTCTATTGTTGGAAGAAAAAACAAACAAATTTTGAAATCTGGTAAACGTGTTTTTTTATGTTAATGTGACGTCGAAGGTGGTATTTGTTTCTACCTAATTCTTTTTTACTATGAATTGTGTTAATGAGTATCTCCTGGATACTTATTAAGCACTCAATTAAGAAAATTATATAGATTCCCATTTACACTTAAATATTGGCAACCAATTTAAGTATTCATTGCATAGAAAATTAGGGATCAAGCCCGGCCCCTAAACCAAGATATTACTTAAACTGTATTTAAATTAGGAGCATAACATTAATAGTAATAGGCTCATATAGCTGTATTTAAATTGGACCGGCTGCGGATAGATTTGAATGGATGATTCTTAACTTAATTAATAAGCTGGACCGAGCCTATAAGAGCATGGAATTATGGCCAAGACCATGGGATACATATATGGCTGAAACTTGAATTACAAAGCCAAGTTGGAAGACTTGGAAGATAACTCATTCTACGAAAATTCAACTATTGAAAACAATAAGAAAATTGCCTAAGTTGGATATCAAAATGAGGAAATAAGATATCTTTGCTCTTGTGTGAAACCCTAGGAGTTGAGCCTATATAAACGAGTGAGGTTGGTAACATTGAGGGGACAGCCCCAATATAAAAAAAATCAATAGAAAGCCGTGAGGAGGGAGGCACGATACTGAGAGAAAATAGGGAGTGGAGAGGGGATAATATTCGGTTGGGAAGGAAGAGAGAAATGCTCTCGGCGTCCCCTTCCACCATTGATCTTTAGCCATTGTTCTTGTGACAGCCACTACCTCCTCACGTGCACACTACCGTCGTGCCGCGCTCTTGCATTGCCGACCTGCTGTTGTGCACTTGTGGGTCTTTACAGCGTTGACGGTTTTCACAACGAAACCAGCTATCTCGGTGGTCCTTTTAGCGTCAACGACACCCGGCGTTCGAGATAGTTGGCTGCTGTTTCCTTTTTGGCGGTGAACCCAGCAGCTTCCGCAAGCCTCTGCAGTGCCTTTTCCGCTTCAGTCGAGCATCCCCGCCGCACCTCAAGCAATCTTCACTTGCGTTTCCAATCGTAGAGACGTTCCTGGCAACACTCACCTGTATAATCCAGCAAGCAACCTCCAGCTGTCGGCAAACCCGACGCCACAGCACCTCTTTGGCGATTTCACCGAGTTACTGCAGGCCTTCTGGCAATTTCTTGCAGGTTCTCCAGCGACTCGCCTTCAAGCTTCCAGCGACGTCCTTGCCCTTTCACAGTCACGCCACAGTCCAGCCCAGTGACAGCGATAGTTTCTGCAATCTCTAGTCCAACGCTAGCTCCGCACCATTGCTTACTGACGTGACATGGTCTGATCCCGTTGAGTTCCCAGCGGTTTCTAGTTGTTTAGCGAGCCCTGCAGCTACGCATCCGGCTTTCCATCGCTCCAGACCAGTGCCGGAAGGTTTTTATGGCTGAAATTGGCAACCCCAAGACCACCACAATGCCCTTCTTCCGTTCCCCCTCCGGCAAGAACAGGCCGAGCTCCTCCACTAGGCCACCGCTACCGAACTGTGCTGGCGCTCCCCAGCCGAAGTTTGCCGCACCCAAAGCCAGCCTCGTCCACGAACTTATCACCAGAGTGCCAACCGACGAGAGCTGAGGCTTATAGACATCCTCATAGTCGATCCTTGATCGCGCGTAGTCCTCTGTCACAGACCCGACGGCATTCTTTATTTGCCCGACAGTGAAGATGGGCCTCTCTGCCAGCTCGCCGGCCATGTAGAGACAGCTCGCGGTGGTCACGGCATTGCCTAAGAAACCCACCGGCAATGCAGTCATCTCAAACTTCGACCTGAAGTCGACCATGACGCGAAGCTTCGTGAGCTGTTGTGCCTTCATGTTCAGTGCTTGGCTTCGCGCACGCCACACGTGAGCCGCCAAGGCAGTGAAGCTCGTGCAGCTCGTGACGTTGTCCCCGGACATGGCCGTTCTCTTGAGTGTTGCAAGCTTGTGGGAGTGGAAGTGGAGGGCTTGGTAGATCGTGGGTTGTTGCTCGAACAGCATGGCCATGCCGGAGACGTCGGTGATCGAGACGAAGTCCTTGTAAGGGTACTGGATCTGAGGGGGGACGCGCGATTTTAGGATCGTCCGGTCATGGAAAGGGACGACGGTGATGGGAACACCTCGGGCCCATCCTGCGCCGTCGGTTACGCAGTGGCTCATGGCGATCCCCAGGGTGAAACCTCCACATCTGAACCTCGTCACCTTATCGAGAAGCAAAGATCAAAGAAGAAAGATCATTTAGGAAGTATCTACAGATACAATAATGTAAATCAAGAGAGCAGAGATAAAAAGATTCGATATCCTATAAAAATTTATATTATATGCCTACCGTTTTATTTATTGAAGTTTGAGCTCTTGTGTAGGGTAAATTTCCCACTTTGATTATTGAGCTTAGTTGACATGAAACGGCTTGCTAAATCGAGCTTGAAACTCGCAAACTCATGCTCAATCGAATTTAAATTACATATAAGAGAAAAATATTTACAAATAGACTCGATTTATGTAGAGCAACACCATAATAGTTATGTTAACGTTAGGTCTATATGTAATAAGTCTATGTTTCTATGAGTCTCCATGTTCGAGTTTAGGTGTCCATCACTGAGTTATTTTGATGATACTAAGCCTAAACTCATGCAATTATCGTATCTGTATGGAATGTGTGAGAGAGGAAACTCATAATTCCAATGATCTCTGACAAATTATTAGTTGACCTGTTACCTAAAAAGGCACAAAGAATCTCTGAGAGGACAAATTCATAAGTCAAATGTAGAAACTAAGTTGCAATTTCTATATAGAATGTCACTATCTTTAGATATCCCGTCCCATGCCGGTTGAAACACAAGGCAAACGACAATTTTAATTGGGTAACGATTGTGGCACAATGGATATTGGGGTGTGTCGCCTTCTCTTTCCCAGGAGCTTAAGATAATCAACCTAATTTTCTTAGATAATTATTGATTAATTAATGAAGAACCTATATCACAAGCCTAGTTAAAGTAGATGCATACAAAACCAAGATTCTTCAATACCTAAACAGTCAGAAGGGGAACTTCTAATAAATCCGTGATGGAAGGATCCGTGTAAACGAGCTTTCTTGAAATGTCCGGATCGGGAACTCGAACATCACCCAACATGTTGATATCACAGTTGGCGATGGCCTCGATGAAGGTCGCGCCCCTTTTGGTGCATGCCACGGCGAGCTTATCTTCAGGAGTAGTAGCCAACTTCCCCGCGAGCGGGTAATAATGAACCAAGACTTTGGCTAAAGCCTTTTTCAGCACATCTCCGACGTTGTCTCTCGTAGCAATATACTGCGTGCATGGTGATGGGAATGGCGTGGTCGAGGCTGGACAGGACGTAAAATCCATTGGGTGTGGCCGACTCCGGTTGGACCAAGACGGGTCGTGACTTCTTCACGGTCACGGCACCGCTGTTCTTTATCACGGATGCCTCCATCGTTGCAGCTCAGGAACTCCTTGGATGAAAAAAGAACTGCATGGGATGGAAGCAACATATATTTGGTAAAAAATAAAAAGGAGTGCTCACTCTATGCAGCTGATATACGACGGTTTGTTTGATCAAAATGTTAAAATAAACATAACGTTGATGGATGGAGTTCGTTATCATCATTTTTGGTCCATATATACAGCGTGTCGAGGTGTTCTTGTGAAAGAACTAGTAGACTGGAGGCTAGGAATTTCTTCCATAAAGTACGTCTAAACTTTGAAACTAAGTAACCTTACCAAAAAAAAAAAACTTTGAAACTAAGTAGGTATCTTAGAATGGGTAATCCTGAAATAAGTTTATTCTATCGTCTGACCACAAGAAACTATTTGATGGACATAACCCACTAATGTGTTGAACCGAATCGATTGCACTGCACTATGAGATGGATAGAGTATCGTAAGGAGGAAAACGAACCTTTATATTTGCCTTTAAATGTATCAATTTGGATCGATTTATCGAATCACGTATCAAGGAGACACGATTATTCAATACATATGCTCGCAGAACGAGATCCTTATAGATTATAGTTCTTCTATCAAAACCGAGTGAAATAAGAAAAGAACAAGGAAAAAGAAAGAACGAATAGCTCTAAAAAGAAAAATGAAAGAGGCATGCATACCTTGGGAAGCTTCACTTACTGAAGGTAACACGAAAAATAGGCCTTTTGCATTGCACGTCTCCGAAGACCCGACCAGCTTATATAGAGACATTTCGTGGTCTTGTTAGAAATTAAACCAAATTTGTTGGTACTTGTTTCCTTTTTAAGTCTGTTCATATTTTCATATTTTGATTTTTCGTGTTTTTAAGTACTAATTATAGTTTGAGCCTGAAAGAAGAAAGTTTTCTAAGTTAATTAGATTTCCTAATTGAATGGTTTCCTAATCGGAATAGGTTTTCTAATTAAAATAGGTTTCCTAGAAAGAGGTTTCCTATTTCGAATCAAACTATGGCCTATATATAGTCTATTTCTCTTGTAATTTAGACATACAATAGAAAGGCACGAGTTGCGATTGTTTCGCCTTCAAAAAATTTCTTTCATCAAATCAAGTTGTTGCCGCGTCTCTAACGCTCTACAAATTGGTATCAGAGCTTACAGTTCATGATCATGGCCTCAACGAACGATCAGCTTCCTCTTCAATACCCTCGTCTTACCAAAGAAAATTATGGTAACTGGGCTGTTAGAATGAAAGCTCTACTTGGTGCCTACTATGTGTGGGAATTTGTTAACACTAGCTATGATGAGCCAGAGGATGAAGCCACGTTGAACCAGAATCAAAGGAATGCCTTAGAGAAGGTTCGTACGAAAGATCAATATGCCCTGTTGATCATCTATCAAGCGTAAGATAATTCTATGTTCGAAAAAGTTTCGAACGCCACTACCGCCAAAGAGGCATGGGAGATTCTTCAAAATACACATCAAGGAGTTTAGAAAGTTCATAAGATTTGCCTTCAAACCTTAAGAGGCGAATTCGAGGTAATTCATATGAAAGAATCTGAATCGATTACTGATTATTTCATGAGAATTTTGCAATTGTTAACCAGATGAAAAGAAACGGAAAAGACGTTTTCGATGTTCGTATTGTTGAGAAAATACTTCGATCCTTAGACAAGAAGTATGATCATATTGTGGTTGCAATTGAAGAATCCAAAGACTTGGATGCCATGACGGTTGATGAACTTATGGGTTCATTATAAGCCCGTGAAGAAAGGTTTAGAAAGAAAAAGATTGAACCGGTGGAGGAAGTTCTCCAAACGCAATTGACCATTCAAGATGAGAAAGAGCAAAGAAGAGATCCCCCGCAAAATCGCGGGACAAATCAAGATCGTGATCGAGGTCATGGCCGAGGTCACTTTCAAGGAAGAGGTCGTGGACGAAGCAGAGGAGATCTTACTCAAAGTGATGGAGGATACCAGTACCAAAGAGATGTTCGTGAAAGAGGAAGAAATTCGACAAGCCAATGGTATAATAAATCTAAAATCTGATGTTATCATTGCAATAAACTTGGCCATTATGCTTCTAACTGCTAGAGCAAAGAAAGTAGCAGAGCAGAAGAAAAGGCGAACTTGGTGAATGATGCTGATCAAGTTCTCTTATTGGTATTCAAAGAATATGAAGAAGGTCAAAGCAATACGTAGTATTTGGATACCGGTGCAAGCAATCACATGTGTGGGAGAAAGGAGATGTTTGCCGAGTTAGATGAGACAATTAAAGGGACTGTCTTCATTCGATGATAACTTTAAAATTCTTGTTGAAGGGAAAGGTACAATTTTGATTCATTTAAAGAATGATGCACATCAGTTTATTACCAATGTTTCTTATGTTCCAAAAATGTCAAGCAATATCTTGAGTTTGGGACAACTTCTAGAGAAAGGTTATACTGTTTATATGAGAGATCTTAATCTTATGTTGAGAGATCGAAATAATAAACTGATTGCAAATGTAAAGATGTCGAAGAATAGGATGTTTATTCTTAATATAAAGAGTGAGATGTCTCGATGTCTAAAGGTGTGCGTAGATGATCCTTCATGGTTGTGGCATTTGAGGTTCGGCCATCTCAATTTTGGCGGACTCAATTTGCTTTCTCGCAAGAAGATGGTTTATGGCTTACCATATATTGATCATCCCGATCAATTATGTGAAGGGTGTATTATCGGCATTCCAAAACTAGCTTTCCGAAAGAGGCGACTTATCGAGTGAAGAAGCCACTTGAGTTGATTCATTTTGATTTGTGTGGCCCGATCAATCCTCACTCATATGGCAATCATTGATATTTTGTTATTTTTATTGATGATTTTACTCAAAAAACTTGAGTGTATTTTTTGAAAGAAAAGACAGAAGTGTTTGATACTTTCAAACAATTCAAGAACTTGGCTGAAAAGGAAAGCGGCTATTTTATCGAGGTTTTGAGGACCGATCGTGGTGGAGAATTTACCTTAGCTACATTCTAGGGGTGTCAATGGGCCGGGTCGGGTCGGGCTTTCTTGATACCCGACCCGACCCGAAACCTACAGGGTCATGCTTGACCCGCCCAGACCCATCCAAGACCCTGTTCACCGCAGACCCCAAGGGCAAGGCCGGGTCGGGTCGGGCCGAGTCGGGTTTCGTTTTTTTTTTTTTTTTTTTTTTTTTTTTTTTTTGCGCGGACAAAACTGAATCATCAAACGACTAATCAACTGGGTCTGCCTTCTCGCCTGCAAAGCTGATAAGTTATATTTAGTAAAAATAAATGGACAAAGATCGTTTGCCAATCTTCTCATACATCGGACCCATAACAAGTAAAGCAATTTATCAATCTCCAATTCTCCACCTTTGTTTAAAATGTTCTAATTAAAATTACAAGAAATAAAAACCCTGGTCTATTAAGATTTGGGTTTCTGAGCTCTCACTGCTGGCGTTGCTCTGGGTGACATTTCTTGCTTCATGGCTTCAAAGTTCGCAGCTTGACCTATGAGATCTATGTTGTGAGGTCTTCCCTTCAGCAACTCCCACGCCTTCAAACCATCAGGAACAGCTGCAACTGCTCAACAAAAGGATAAAGTCATTTCCATTATGAGGGCTGACATGTTAAAATGCATAGAGACAGAAGGAAATTCTAAACCTCAGTTCTAAAAACCTGTGCATAACTCGTAAGCATGAAAATACAGTTGAAGATTGATTAATTAACCTCTTTCAGGGCGGACAAAACGAGTCTACATCAACAAGACATCCACAACTTAAAAGCAAATCACAACCTATTAATGCATGTCTTGGTTTGTGCAGGCAGTGAAAACCAATGTTAATCAGTACGCACTATCAAAAATGGCACAAGACAAACCATGTATTCCATATTTCACTGCACTAATGATCCGACGGCGAGAAATATCTCGCCCAAATGCGCGCGCGCAAAATATCTCGAGTAAAAACTGAAAAGTTACCTAAAATGGCAATTTCCAACTTCATCAATCATCTAGAGAAATTGATATCGAGTTTGGCTCCATGGTTGTAGTTGGCAACTCTGCATAAAATTCACAATAAAAATGAGAATTAACATATCCATTAAAACATAGAAGGGTATTAATATTCGACAACCATATTTTTTTCACCTGACTCAAAGATTTCGAGTTCTTCTAAGTCCTCTTCAATCGAACGTGAAAGTGGCGCAGATCGTAACCAATCTTGAGCACATATAAGAGCCTCCACCATGTTTGGGGTTAAAGAGCTACGAAATACATCAAGCACACGACCTCCTGTGCTAAATGCAGCCTCTGATGCTACAGTTGAAATGGGCACGGCCAAAATATCTCGAGCAATGGAAGAAAGAATAGGATATCGTGAAGAATTTATTTTCCACCAACTTAAGATATCAAACTCAACGCTATAACGTTCACATCCTTCCTCCAAATACTTGTCCAATTCAGATTTTTCTTCCAAATATTGCTGTCCGGTTTCGCTAAGATACATTGCAGTCATAATATCAGCACCAACCACTGGAGACTTTGACACGTTAATCATCCTTGTGCTCTTTAGCCTCAAGTTGCTTTGGGGGCATACACCAGTGCGGTATTGCTCGAACAAAGACATCAAAGATGTTATTACTTTATCTTGTAAAGTTTCCGCTTGTTTGCTTTCATAAACACGATTAATCATCCACTTCACATATTCCCACTTATGCCGCGGGTCAAGTATGCAAGCAATGAACAAAGTAAGATTGATATTGTTCACATTGCCAAAATACTTATTGAATTTGATCTTCATTCTCTTAGCCATTTCCTGTAAAGTCGGGTCCTCATTTTCACAACATCTATCAATCATGATATAAATCCCATACACATCCTTTGCCATATCATTACTAGTGACATAAGAAGAACCCGAAACTTTTAAAGTTGTATCAAAGAATAACTTTAGAAAAGGAAGAAAGTGACGGGCATACTCCCAATCATCACTAGTGGGCAATCCTTTCACCTTGGAAAGCTCTTCAACAAATTTGCCATCTTGAAATTCCAATGAACTAAAAGCTGTTTGAAACTTCAAAGCTGCTTCCAACATTATGTATGTCGAGTTCCAACGAGTCTCGACATCCAAACATACAAGACTCTTGGACTCAATTTTTTCTAGCTCAATACAACCTTTAAACCGTCTTAACCTCGCAGGAGAAGACCTCACATAACGCACGGCCGAACATATTCTAACAATCGAATCATTTATGTCTTTCAACCCTTCTCTCACAATCAAACTCAATATATGAGCACAACACCTCATGTGGAGCAACTCACCTCTCAATACCAGAGAATTCCGAGAGGTAAGTCTCTTCTTCAAATATTGAATTCCCAAGTCATTTGAGCTAGCATTATCCACAGTGATAGAAAAAATGTTTTGAATCCCCCAATCAATCAAGCATTTCTCAACCGCTTTTCCTATTATCTCGGCAGAATGACCCGGGATTTGACAAAAATTTAATATTTTCTTATGCAACTTCCAATCGGCATCAACAAAATGAGCAGTGAGACACATATAGCTCAAATTTTGACAAGAAGTCCATGTGTCTGTTGTAAGACACACTCTTGGATATGTCTCTAAGAAATATTTCTTCAGCTTACTTCTTTCATCCGTGTATAAATCATAACATTTGCGCCTTAAAGTGTTGCGGGACGGCATTAAGAAATTTGGCTGGATTTTATTTACAAATCGCCGAAATCCCTCATGCTCTACCAACTTGAAAGGCAATTCATCAAGAATAAACATGATCGCTAATTCTTTTCCACTATCATCTTGATCAAATTTCCAAGGACCCGAGTCACTTTTTTGCCTTTTCTCGACATTTGCATATGGGAATTCCTTACATCTAGCTAAATGACGATGCATTGAACTGGTCCCTTGACCACTAGCACAACCAATACAAGCCCCACAGTATATACATTCAGCCTTTTCTTCATCAGGAATATGTTTAAAGTGTTCCCATACCGAAGATCTCGTCCTTCTTTGTGTGACACTAGAAGCACTTTTCTCAGACATTTAGCAATTCTTCTATCTATGACACTTAGAACCTGGAAAGTATTACTATAATCAGAAATGTAGTCCTCAATATACTCTTGACAAATACAAATGGTGTAGTAATGCTTTCTATAGTTCATATACTTGCCAAAATATTTACCAACTAGGTTCTAGAGAAGATAAACCATGCAAATCTAAAAAAATCTGAAATAGGAAAGTCTTATTCAGATGATGCAAGATGACCATTTGACAAGTGCATTATTATTGAAGAAATTGCATCACTGAAGAACTAAAAAACATTCACTCTTGCACCTTTACAAGTTTAAGTGACATACCTCTAGTGCTCTCTGCAAGCTTGCGTCAATTCTTCTGACTGTTCTGTTGATTCTCAGCAATCCTCAGCCCTTGCTCATCCAATACGCTCTTCTCCTTCTCAAGATCAAACTCTACAAACAGGAAAAGAAGGGGGAAGTTGATAACTTGATTCGGACAAAAACAGCAATACATAAAACAAAACGCGATCATTACTACATAATGCTTAGCTCGTAAAAAGGAAACTTTAAAACAGTGTCATCGAGAATCAGTGATAACATTTTCACATAAGTTATTAGGCCAAAGCGGGAAAGTACCCAATAAAGAAGACTACATGACGATTTGTTCCAGTAACTGGCACACTAATTTGGTAATTCAATCAAACTCACTCAGTTTAACATCACTCAGATGCGCGTAAATGCATCACAAGGGCAAGCATCCACATGAAACGTAATGAAGTTAATATCATTGGCCCTCACTAGCATTGATAAGATAATGCACGATTTACTGCCATGTGTATGCATCAGATGCACATGAATGCATCACAAGGACAAGCATCCACAATGAAACGTAATGAAGTTGAAGCTAAACAAGAATTTTAGGAGAGAGATGAGAGAATATGTCGAAAAACTGAAAAGAAGGAAATAGTTGCAAAATTCCAATCACTTGTGCAAGGTTCCAAAAGCACCATAAACTATCCAAGGAAAATATTAAGTCTAGTCTAACTTACAAATGCAGCGAATTCATAGTCTTTGCTCCCCTTTGAAGTGTTATCTCGTATGTACGGTCACAAAGGTCTTGCAAAAATAATTCTAATGCTTTAGCTGTAACAACATCAAGGATGACCGTGAGCACCAGAGCAATCTGACAAAGACAGCAGAGTGAACAGCATGTATGCTTCTGTACTTACAGACTAGAACTGGAACTGCTAATGCAATTTTTCCTACATCTTCATCTGCTTGCATTATCTTCTTGATCCTTACCTGCAACATCATAATAAAAAAAACTCAAACAAACCACAACGAGGATATATTGACCAAAAAAAGGCGTAAGTCATCATTTTCATATTATCTTCCTGCGCATGAAGACCACCAGTTATCAAGGTTAAAAAAACTCTCTTCAAATACTCAAAAATGGTCAGAAAACTGATCCCTAAATCAAGTTCACCGAACCAAATTTAAAATAAATTAAAAAATGTCACTTAAACATCTGAACTATTTTTTCCCTCCTGCACTTGACCTGATCACCTGATCGCACTCTCCTATAACACAAGAACACATATTATGTTGAAGAGCTCCAGAGTTTTCAATGCTCGTGCCAAGCTTGTATAGATAAAAGTTAAGTATTACAACAACATTAAAGCATTTCGGCCTCAAAACTCCGATTGAAGCCCCAAGTTCCCCAGGAAGAAGTAACAAATAGATTACTTCTTCCCAGAGACAAAGCCAATAAAGTGTATCCAAAATTATGCCAATCAACGATAAATGCTGAATGCCTTATCCAGCTGGCCCATGCAACAGCAGTCAAGGCTGGAACTGAAGGTGGATTCTGTAAAAGCCAATCATATAATAAGTTCAGAAATGGAAACACCTCATTGAGCAGTTCACCTATCATCACGACGAGCAAACACCTCACAAAACAAAGACAAAAGCAAATTGGGCAGTACCCCCAAAAAAAACACCGACACCGCACGATCGAACACGTTCCGACCACTCCATCCACCTAAACCGATAAAAAAAAAAAGAGAGACCCAGACGATTTCGCTGTATAGCACAGACAGACGGCGAACTAGAAATCGATTCCGAAGCAATAAGATTCAAAGCTGCGAGAAACCCGAAACCAACCACGGAGCAAACTAGAAATCGCGAAATACCTTCAGAAGAGCCGAAGTCGCGGGGCGACTGATTTGCAGGGCAAGGCCGAGGATGAAGCAGAAGAAACCCTAACCCTTTGATTTGTAGGGCAAGCCGCGACTGATTTGGACTCTACCGCCCTCGGATTGAAGGAAAGCGAACGGTGATGGACGCGATCGATTTTCGTCGCCGATCGGTGAAAAAACCCTGGGTTTTTTCGTCACGCTCTGCACGCAGAGAAAGCAGAAAGGCAAGAGAGAATGGGAGAGAACGGGTCGGCCCAGAGCGTCAATGGGTCGGCCCAGATAACCCCAACCCTTTGATACCCTAAACTTTAGGGCCATATTCCAAGAAAATAAAGACCCGACCCTAAAATACCCCAAATTTTAGGGTCGGGCCGGGCCGGCGAGGGTCGGGCCGGGCCGGCGCAGGTCTTTTTGACACCCCTACTACATTCAACAAATTCTGTGAAAATCATGGTATTCGACGTTTCTTGATGGCCCCGTATTCTCCTCAACAAAACGGTGTGGCTGAACGGAAAAATAGAACCATTCTTGATATGGTTCGAAGCATGTTGAAGAGCAAAAATTTGTCCAAGAAACTTTGGGCTGAAGCTATTTCGTGTGCCGTCTATCTTCAAAATAGATGTCCCACATATGAACTTGAAGGCGTAACTCCACAAAAGGCATGGACCGGGAGAACACCAAGTGTTTCGCACTTGAGAATTTTTGGGAGCATTGTCTGTGCTCATGTCTCGAACAAAAAAAGATCGAAATTTGAAGACAATAGCAAAAAGCTCATCTTTATCGGGTATGACTCATCATCCAAAGCCTATCGATTATTTGACCCTAACACTTTGAAAGTGTATGTAAGTAGAGATATCAAGTTCAATGAAGATGGAATGTGGGAAGAAAATCTAAAAGAAGAAGCGAATGTTCATGATGATTCCGATCAAACGGAGTTGAAGGATCAACCTTCACCATCTTCTCCAACATCTTCTTCAAATTCATCAACACCATCCTCTTCAAATAGTGTCGATGAACCGTTAGTGCCAAAATCAAGAAGATTGTCTGAAATTTACGAAGCTACCGAAGAGCTTCATCTTATATGTCTTTTTGCAGATTATGAATCACTTACTTATGATGATGCGGTCAAACAAGAAAAGTGGAAAAAAGCCATGAACGAACAAATTGAAGCTATCGAGAAAAATCAAACATGGGAGCTTGTTGATCTTCCGAAGGACAAGAAATCGATTGGTGTTAAATGGGTGTATAAGGCCAAGAAGAATGAGAAAGGTGAAGTGACAAAATACAAAGCTAGATTAGTCGCAAAAGGGTATAAGCAAAAAGCTGGAATCAACTATGATGAAGTTTTTGCCCCTGTCATCCGCATGAAAACTATTAGATTGATTATTTCCATTGCTGCTCAAAATAATTGGCGGATTTATCAAATGGATTTCAAATCAGCATTCTTGAATGGCATCCTTGAAGAAAAAATTTATGTCGAACAACCCAAGGGGTTTGTTGTGAAAGATCATGAAGACAAAGTGCTGAGGTTGAAGAAAGCTCTATATGGGCTTAAACAAGCACCGAGAGCATGGACTTCCAGAATTGATGCATAATTCAAGGCGAATGAATTCTCTTAATATCCATATAAGCATGTACTCTATTTGAAGCAGGAAAAAGGTGATATTCTGCTCGTCTGTTTATATGTTGATGATCTTGTTTTTATAAGAAATAATTTAGCGATGATTGATGCTTTTAAGGCATCAATGGTGAAGGAATTTAAGATGATCGATAATGGTCTCATGAATTATTTCCTTGGTATTGAAGTGAAGTAAAGTGCCGATGGGATTTTATTTCCCAAAAAGGATATGCAGAAAATATCCTTGAAAAATTCAACACGAAGAACTGTATGCCGGTCAATACACTAATAGAGTGCGGAACCAAGCTTTCGAAGTTTGATGATGGTGCCGATGTTGGTTCGACATATTATAGAAGCTTGATTGGGAGTTTGAGATACTTGACATGCACAAAACCGGATATTATGTATAGTGTTGGAATTGTGAGTCGACACATGGAGAAGCTGAAATCATCTCATCTTAAAGCTGCAAAGAGAATATTTCAGTACATCAAATGTACTATTTCTCATGGCTTACACTATTATTGCTCTAGATTTTTCAAACTTAGAGCTTATTCGGATAATGATTATGGTGGAGATATCGACGATCGAAAAAGCACCAGGAGATTTATATTTTTCTTGTGCGACACTGCTTTCACGTGGTCATCAAAGAAGCAATCAAGTGTTACTTTGTCGATATATGAAGCTGAATATATAGTTGCATCTTCATGTGTTTGTCATGCAATATGGTTGAGAAGACTACTTAAAGATATTCTTATGGAGCAGAAGAAAGCAACAGAGATTTTTGTTGATAATGTTTCTGCTATTGCTTTGGCAAAAAATCCAGTTTTTCATGAACGAAGTAAATATATCGATGTTCAATATCACTTCATCCGAGAACAGGTTAAAGAGAATGAAGTTGAAGTATTGCATGTGAAGATCGGAGATCAAGTAGCAGATATTTTTACTAAACCTCTCAAGATCGATGCTTTTCAAAAGTTCAAGAGCCTACTTGGAATGATCGATGGAAGAGAATTTGGTTTAAGGGGGAGTGTTAGAAATTAAATCAAATTTGTTGGTACTTGTTTCCTTTTTGAGTCTGTTCATATTTCCATATTTTGATTTTTCATGTTTTTAGGTACTAATTATAATTTGAGCCCGAAAGAGAAAAGTTTCCTAAGTCAATTAGATTTCCTAATTGAATGGTTTCCTAATCGGAATAGGTTTCCTAATTAGAATAGGTTTCCTAAAAAGAGGTTTCCTATTTCGAATCAAACTATGGCTTATATATAGTCTATTTCTCTTGTAATTTAGACAAGCAATAGAAAGGCGCGAGTTGCGATTGTTTTACTTTCAAAAAATTTCTTCCATTAAATCAAGTTGTTGCCGCGTCTCTGATGCTCTACAGGTCTAACATTGGAACATATATATGAACTAGTCCAGGAAAAATGGCAAATTGGATCCCATCCTGTTGTCGTTTGTCTACACTAAAAATAGTACACTTGAATCTCCAATTAACAGACCCAAAAAAAAAAGAATCTCACATTAACTATAATTAATAGATAGCTAATACTTGTGGATTAATGCATGATTTGTTGGTGAAGGTTTTTTTTTTTTTTTGGTAAAGATTGGTGAAGGTTTTTAAGTTCGCTATTAAGCCAAAATGCAGACTGCATACTCCATCTTCCAATCATCATGTTTTTGCCACTTCTAAAATGATTATCATGCCAAAGAGTGCAAATTATAATGTCAAGATTTTCGTTAACAAGTGCCGTGCAGATTTATTAAGCAATCGGATAAGATAAATTTGCAGTATCGGAGATTTGTTATATGTCCATGTTATGTGTACCCAGCAGTAGTTCGAAAATCGAAACGATTCCTAGTAAGTATCTTAAGACATCACGTTGATAAGACCGACATACTTTATAATATTGCCTTGGTGTTAGCCAGTTTCTTGTGAAATGGTGTTAGCAAGTTTCTTTGTTAATAGTGCGTGGTTGGTGAGAACGGAGCGAGCAAAGTCTAACTCAGATACTCCAACTACTAGATCTTTTGCCGAGAAGAAGTGCATGAATTTGGCTGGCAAAGTTAGATAGTTTACAAGGTAAACAACGCGTAAGATAAGGAAAAGAAAAAAAATGAATAATTGATCAAAGCGAAAAATATAACCATTAAAAAACAGTAATAATTGTTCACGCCACACCTCCCTTTCGATCCTCTTTTTAACTGAAAGGTGCATTTGATAATGCATTTGGAGAAAGTTTTTGAAAAATCGCAAAGGAATTTGGATGAAAAGATTTTTCCAAAATGCAAATAGTATTTGATAAAGTTTTTGCTAGTTTTTTTTTTAAAATATATCAAGTCTTAGAATCCGGCCAACAACTAGCCAGCGCTAGATTGGCTCGTCGACAGCCAGATTTGGCCTTGCCGGTGGCGTTGCATGAGTTGGGGACATTTTCGGAATTATGAAAGTTTAGCGGAGGCAAAGTTGGAAGAAAAAAATATATTTGCATTCCGAAAATGCTCAAAACTCCAAGCACCTCTATACCTACCTTAGGCTAAAGGCCTCTAGAGGCCATTGGAAATGCAATTGAATTTCACTAAAGTTATTCAAAAAATTTGTCAAATGGTACTTGTATTTGCCCAAGGGTCTTTAGATCCTAAGGGGCTTTGAAAAATTGATTCCCAAACACACCCTTCATCTGTTTAATTTTCTTCAAAAAGTATACAAATGAAAATTACCTCAAGCATGAAGACTCGACGGAAGAGGCAAACATAGATGTGCTGCTCTAACGCAAAATGATTACATGGTTTTAGCACACCCTTACAATTACATCGTTCGACCAATACGCTATTTTGCTCTGAAACAAACTCTAGTCCCTCGGGCTTGGTTTATTTATGTTGAGAATAAGTCCCAAGTTTGAGGACGAAAAGGAAATTATCCTAATCCGAATAGGTTTCTGATTGGAGTTGGTTTCCTATATGAGGTGGTTACTTAATTTGGGTAGGTTTCCTATTTTATATCCAAATCTCTTCAATATAAAAGGTAATTTTTCTTCATGAAGAGCATCCACGAGGAGCTTCTGATTGTGAAGTACATCCCAAGTGTTTGAAGCCAATAAAATCTTGTGTTAAGATTTTGTGTGATTTTTTTGTGAGATTTAGATATTATTTCGTGAAGAATTATGAAGCTAAACATTGTATGATTTATTGGCGTAATTTGGGGCTGTAGAACACTGAGAGTGTTTGAGTGACTTAAACGTAATTGTAATCTCCATTGTATCGTTTGATCTATAGTAGAATTCTGTGTTGCTTTTCTCGTAGACATAAGTCACATCGATCGAAACACGTAAATTTCGTGTCTGATTTATTTTATTAATTAATTTATTTTATTATTCGATCGCTTGTTTTTTGCAAGAATTAATATCACAACTAAAGCTTTGTTGAGTTAAAGCGAATTGGTAGCGACATAAGAATAGAAAGTGAAATCGACATATTTGATGGGAATGATTTTACTTTTTGAAAGATGCATATCAAGGATTATATGTATAAGAGGAATGTCGCAAATACCCCTATCTTGGAAGAAGCTTGGGTTGATGAAGCAAGCTAATTAAAATTTACATTCGGTTGATGTTATCTCGTAACGTCGTATTTAACATTACGAAAGAGAAGACCGTTATGGGATTGATGAAGGCCTTGTCGAATATATACTAGAAGCCCTGTGATCAATTAGGTCTACTTGATACAACGTCTGTTTCACTTAAAGATTGGCAAATATGTATCGGTACTGAGTATATCAATGAATTCAATGTGGTCGTTAGTCAATTGAGTTTGGTCAATATTGACTTTGATGATGAGGTACATGCTTTAATTCTACTATCCTCATTAACTAATAGTTGGAATACTACTATTACTTTAGTAATTTCTCTAGGTCAACATGTTTAAAGTTTGATGAGATTCATGATTTGATTTTTAGTATGGATATCCGTAGGAGAGAATCTAATTAATAGATGAAAGTAGAGGAAGAGCTAATACTTGTGTTAGCAGGAGTAGTATGAACTTGAATAGATAAAGTTAGTCTAGGTTTGATGGTGTGGTCTGTTGGAGTTGTGATAAGATGAGGCATCTTAGAAAGGATTGTGTTTAAACTAAAGAACGAGAAGGGAAAGTAAATTAGAGTTGTGTCTACAAATTATGTTATAATTATAGCTAATCGTGATTGGGATAGTGGTGATTATGTCTTGTCTATCATTAATGATTTGTCGTATGATGGATGGATTATGGATCGTGTTTTGTTTGTTTCATGCTACATCAAACAATAGCCTGTTTACTACTTATTAACGTAGGGATAGTGGTAAAGTGCAGTTGAGGAATAATGTTGAGTGTAATGTTGTGGATATTGACGATGTTAAAATCAGAATGCATGATGATATTGTGAGGAGATTGACTGGAGTGAGGCATATTCCAAAATTGAAGAAGAATCTAATTTCCTTAAGTATTTTGGATTCAGTTTATTGTTGATATACTTCGAAGATGGAGTTTTGAACATTGACTGAGGTGTCCTTGTGATAATAAGAAGAATTAAGCACAATGGCCCATATAAGCTTTAAGGTAAGAGAGTGACAAATTTTGCCACAGAGATGTCGGATGCATCTATTCGAGAGCTTGAATTGTGTCATATGCGTTTGGGACACATTAATGAGAGAAGCCTAACAATTTTGAGCAAAAGAAATATGATGTATGGTTATTGCGGTAAAGGAACAGAATGTATGCAAATGTTGTGACTTAGATCAACAACGGAAATTGTAGTAAGACTATTAGAGAAACCATGGGGATCGTATAATTTATTTACTTAATATTCTTAGGCTATCACTATTTCCTTTGATGAAAAATGTCAAATTTATGCAAATCATAGTGGATGACTAATCGAGGAAGACCCAAGTGTTTATGCTGAGGCCCAAATTAGATGTTGTTGTTAGGATCATACACTCGAGAGCTTTGATCGAAAATGAGATTAATAAGACGATCAAGCATGTACCGACTCACAATATGAATTCTGCTCACAGCTATTCAACAAATTCTACATGAAAAAAGACATAGTGAGACACCGCACTAGTACTATTAAACTACAACAGGTTACACAGTTGATAAGCAAAATGTTACTAGAGATGATCCATAAAATGTTCTCTAGTGTTGATATGGCTAAGAATTTCCTAACGAATGTGCTTAATACGGCAAGCTACTCGATGAATAGGTCCTCATTGATTGTGATTAGATGTCAGACTCTTAAAGAAGTATGGTCAAGTAATTTTATTGATAATTTTGTTATTAAAATATTTGGTTGCCCATTTATGTTTGAGTGAGTGATAGTAAGGTCGATAGAAGAGAAAGAGAGTGAATATTCTTGGACTACGCACAAGGTGAGCGAGGTTATCAATTGTGGTGTTCAAACTTAAATTCACCAGTTATCCGTAGAAAAGTTATATTTGACTAGTTTCTAGTACTTTTGGATAGGACTATTGCACAAATTTGGACAATGTTCGACTCAAGGTGAAGTTGCAACCAAAAACTTCTAAGGTAGAAGGTAGAGAGTGATAATTAGCACGAATGGTGCTTGTAGCAAGGTAGAGCTTGTAGAGCCAATAGTCATTGTAACTGCTAAGTTTAACAAGATGAGTTTTCAATCTTTTGATAGATATAGATGCAAATTTTTGCTTTATCTACGGTTAAGAAGATTGTGTTGAAAAATCCATTAGAGCAGTTAAAGATGTGTAAATGGAGATGGTATTTTGATGAGATCTACGATTATGGTAAAGTTCAAGTAAGGATTAGACTTGGAAAATATCTATAGCAGTTGAGCCCATAAGGGGCTGTAAGAGAGTAGAAACGAAGTTTGGATTTTCGGCAAAGCGATTGACTTTGTTCAAGCATTGAGTCAAAGTGGAGCTTGTTGAGAATATGTCTCAAGTTTGATCTCGAAAGGAAACTTTCCTAATCTAAATGGGTCTCTATCTGTAATTGGTTTCCTATTTGAGTTGTTACCTAATTTGGGTAGGTTTTTTTTATTTTGGATCTAGTTCTCTTCTATATAAGAAGTGAGTTTTCTTCTTGAAGAGCATCCAAGAGGAGCTTGTTCACATGAATTACATCCCGATTTTGTTTAAAGCCATAAAAATCTTATGTTAAGATTTTGTATAATTCATTTATGAGATTGAGCAATTACTTCATGAAAATCGTGGGACTAAATACTGTGTAAGTTATTAGATATAATTTGGGGTGTTTCAGTGACTTAAATGTGCTTGTAATCTCTCTTGTATTGCTTGATCTATAATGGAATTCTATATTACTTTTCACGTGGGTGTAAGTCACATCGGCCGAACCACGTAAAGCTGATGCTTGATATAATTCATTATTTTGTTTATTCAATCATTTGATCGCTTGTTTTTTTTGCAACAATTTATTTTTCCTCTCCTAATCAATCCCCTATTTTAATAGAGCACATTCCTTTTTTTTTGAAGTTTATATTCATATTTTATTATAAAAGATCATTCAAATACACTTCAAAATTGGGTATGTGCACAGTGCACGCAAAAAAGCTACTCTATGTAAATCGAACCACAGCACCCCAGGGAAAAAGGCAAACATGATATTCTGCGATTGGTCGAACAGAGAGTCGTGTGGTAATAACTTGAACGCAAAATCAACAGCAGAAGGATACTATTGGTGCCATAACTTGTATACGGCGATCACTTTGGTGCCATAACTTTTTTTCGGATAACTTTGATACTAAAATTGAAAAAAATAGATCACTTTAGTGATTTCGGTCAAAATTCTGACCAAAAAGCTAACGTGGCATTTATATTTTTTTAAAAACTAATTTAACTTGTACACGTGGAAATTGTGGCTTTTTTAATTTTTGAATTTTTTTCCTTTTTTATTTCTTTTTCTTCTCCGACGAGGGTAACCCTCGCCGGCATCCAGTAAGACTGCCCTTGCCGGCATCTGGCGAGGGCAGCCCTCGCTGGAGAAGAAGGAAAAAAATATAAAAAATTAAATTTTATGTGTTATTTTCCTTTTTTTTATTATTTTCTAAAAAATACACGTTAGCATTAAATTTTATTTTTAATGCTAACTGGACCTCTCCGGAAAACCATAGACCTCTCCGGCGAGCCATGTCAGCGCCATGTAGAATTTCTGGCAAGCCACGTCAACATTGATACCAAAGTGATCATTTTTCAAAAAAGTTAGCACCAAAGTGATCAGAAAAAAAGTTATGGCACCAAAGTGATCGCCGTACGCAAGTTATGGCGCCAATAGTGTCCTTCTACCCAAAATCAACATCATCATTTGTGTTGTACAAAGTGGTCACTCTAAATCGCCTGGTTTGTCATTTTGAAAGAAAAAAAAGGAAATGATCATTAAAAACAAAAAATTCCTGTTTCACCAAAATTGCTCCCGCGACAAAATACCTTTGATTGAAAACCGTTATTCGGCTTTTAATGAGAGGAAACGGATTTTGTGGCAATTCTGAACAGGAAATATCTTGGTAGACAAGAAATAATTACAAACTCTTACTTCGAACCAAACTATACGAACAAACCATGTTAGAATTTAATTGACGACAAAACTTGAAAATACGGCCACTTTTGCAAGAACACATGTACACAAACTGTGCCGGAATTTAATCGATGGAAAAACTTGAGAACGTTCGAAGATGTAACTCCGAAATTTTATAGATGCCGCAGCACCTGGGATATAGATACATACTGAAATTTAATTGACGACGTGAATCGGAAAGCTACAACTAAGAAAAAATAAAATGCAGTACGGGAAAGTAAAGATAATTGAACAAAAAAACATTTTGATTGATTTGTCCAGGGGGAGGAGGGAGGGTTTCTGAAGAGTACGATATTGTTATTTAAAGCCTACAATCGACAATTATCAACGGAGGTTACAAACAATTACTAAAGACAGAACATCCTAGCAATTTATAAAGAGAAATTACACATAGAAGTTACAAAAGGAGGTTACAAACAGTTACTACAAAGAAATAACTTTCTAGTGGTTACGAGAAGTTATAAAGAGATATTACAAAAAGAAGTTACAAACAGAGGTTACGAATATTTACCGAACGGTTATCGACGATGATGTAGACTCCACTACGTTGATGGTTGCTTTTTTTTATTGCATCCGATATTGTCGACTCCACTTTTTGTTGATTCCTTTAAGCCGCTGATTCTTCATATTTAACCAAACTCTGCTCTTATCGACTAAGTCTATTATATGTTGATAATAACAAAAAATTGATCATTTTTAGTGTAAACAATTCCGTTGAAAAGAAAAAGGATGGACAGAGTGCGGTTTAATTACCTACTCCTATCAAGTCGATTCCGTCCGCAATATTTCGAAATTGGATCGGTTCAGGTTCAATTAGCCATCATACTGAATCGTGTTCCCTCCTACAGCAGGGCATCGATGGGGTTGATGATCCTACTTAGTAATGAACCTATGATATCTCCCTCCAAAAAATAACTTCGTACTCTACCCGAGCCACCGGCTGATATAGAATTTGTTATAAAGTTTTCTTACTGAATTAAAGACTTGAATAGTCTCTTCGGTTTCAATGAAACCTAAGGTTCGAAAACGGGCATCGACCATAGGAAAGATGAAGACGAAGCCAGGCCGACGAGCCGCTTTCGCAGGGCCCAACTTCCAATCAACCTTGCCTAGAAAGAAAGTAATCCCGAAATAGAATTTTTTATCCACATGATGTCTTCAAACGAGGAGAAGGCGAACACTTCTCCCGCATTCTTAATACACATCCAAGTTTGGAAAGATCGATGTAGTTAGACATTTAGTGCCCCCTAATAATAAGTTGTGCTAGCTCCATCCATAGCGAGTGAGGTGTGTTTGTAAGAGTGATTACATGATCGGTACTCCATTCGCGATACATGTCTTGCTGGGATTGCTAAATTTCCTCTTACTTGAAAATCGAATAAAGTTAGAATCTTGATTATTGACTAGAATGTTAATAATGAGAGTGATGGTGCTAAAAATTCGTATACGGTTGTTTGTTGCCAGAGAGACGGAGAGAAGAGGGCACCAGGTAATGGAACCGCGAGGATCCGATTATCATGAGTCTGAGATTGATAAATCGAATTATAGCATGATAGACCATTTCCGTACTTCGGCAAGGATAGCTAAGGGGAGGGGGCAGGTGGCAATATTTTTTTCTGTTTTCTTTTTATAATTAGGAGACACAACTATTAGGGGTGTCAAAACCGAACCGAGATATGAACCGAACCGAACCGAACAGAAAATTTCGTCCATTTCGGTTCGGTTTCGGTTTCGGTTCGAATCATCAAAATAAACCAAAATTTTCTTTTTGGTTTGGTTTATTTCGGTTCGGTTCAAATCGGTTCGGATCGAACCGAACTAAAATAAACACTTCGATTTAGAACTATTTTTCCCTCTCTCTCCCCTTCTCTCTCTCCTCTCTCCTCTCTCTCTTTGCTTAATGAACTTGAAACCGAAAACCGATCCGAACCAAATCAAGTTTTTGGTTCAGTTCAAATTCGGTTCGGATCAAATTCAATTTGGTTCAAGGGGACACCCTTAATGGTTCGGTTCGGTTCGGTTTTCTCGAAAAATCGAACCGAACCGAACCATTTACACCCCTAACAACTATAGAAGATGTTATGTAAGGGTCGAAGAAATACCTTGCAAATCTCATAGATCACTTAAGATTTTTGTGTAGTACATTTGGCCCTAACATAAAGTAACTCGCATTAAGTTTGATGGTTTGAACAAGTAACTTCTAAATTCCGAGTTGGAAATTTTCTCAACTCAATTGGCTGTGTCGACTTAGGGGCTTGTTGAACGTGCCTTCATTGACTGGGAGCACAGGCCTTGTAGATTCTTTTTTATTGCGAATTTTTTTTAACTTTTCATAAATGTTTTTTTTTTTTGTTGATAACCCGGGAACCTCCCTTTCGCCCGATAGGCTATTCGGTACTAAACCCGGGGGAAGGCTAGCCCAGCAACCCACCGCCAGGACCCCCACTTCAATCGCTGACGACGCAGAGTTTCGAACCGCTCACCTCCTGCGATGGCGGGAGGGCCCAAACCAACTGCGCCACCTACGGGTGGGTACTTTTCATAAATGTTGGAGCACGTACACTCAAAAATCTTTTAAGAGAATTCAATAAAGACGCGTAGACTTTCAAATAGTTCCTTATAAATTATTAATTTTGGATAAAGCAACAAGTAAATGTCAAGAATAGATAATAAGAAGATAAACGACGCAAAAGCTTGAGCTATTTGGCAGAGCAAGATCATATATATATATATATAAAGAGGTATTTCAATAATTATATAATAGATTTACTGCTCTAAATACACACCTTAGCATGATCGTTGAATTTCCTTTCGCTTGAAAATCGAATAAAATTGGGACCTTAATTATCGATTCGAATTTTAATAACAGGAGTAATGATACACCATTACGTGCTAAGAGAAAGAAGGGGAGAAGGGGGCAGTGGGCAGAGAATCGCAAGGGTTCGAATATCACAAGTCTGACATCAACATCAATAAAGCATACTTTGACTGACATGATGGACCTTTTTCATGCTTTGGCAAGGATTGCTAAACCATCGTAGAGACATAATTTTTTTAAATAATTTAGAAACACGATTATAGAATCTGTTACATGAACGTCAAAGAAGCACCTTGCAAATTTCATGGACCGATTAAATTCAAACATTTGGTTTGTACAAGTGAGTCTAAGACAAAATAACTCGCATCCCATTTGATAGTTTGAATAGATAATCTCTAATTCTTGAATTGGAAATTCCACCACAAACCCAATTAGCCATGCCAACTTTAGGGGCTTGCTGATGTTTTCATTGACTATGAGCACAGGCCTTGTTGGTTTTTTTAATTAGGATTGATTTTTTTTAATTTTTCATAAATGTTGGAGCACTTGCACTTTAAAATCATTTAAGAGTTTTTTTTATTAGAGATGTCTAGAGTTGCGAATAGTTTCTTTTTTTTTTTGCTAGAAAATTGCGAATAGTTTCTTGTAAATTAGTAATTTTGAATTGAACAACAATTAAATGTCAGAAGTAGAAATAAAGAGACAAATAAATAAACAATTCAAAAGCTTAAATTATTGGATGGAAGATCACATGTGTACTAAGAGACATTTCGAAAATTACATAATCGATCATCCATTTCTAATACACATCTTATCGCGATCGTTAAATTTCCTTTCACTTGAAAATTGAATAAAATTAGGATCTGGACTATCGATTCAAATGTTAATTACTCGAGTAATGGTACTAGTAAATCATATACAATTGCACATTGTTAGAGAGAGAGAGAGAGAAAGAGAAGGGGACATTGGGTAATGGAATCGCCAGGGTACGAATGTCACGAGTCCGAGATCAATAAAATTGTACCGTGACGTGAAACCCATTTTCATGCTTTAGCAAGGATTGCCAAATCATTATAGAGAGAGGGGGGAACGATTTTTATTTTATTTTTAAATAATTAGAGGACATGACTACAGAAGTTGTTGCCTAAAAGCCCAGTAAAAAAACTGTGCAAAAATCCACTGAACCGATTGAATTTTTCGGACTTTTGACTTCTATAAATAGTCTAAACATAGAACAGTTTGCATTCAGTTGCATAGCTACAAGTAGCCTCTAATTTCACGGATTGAAAATTCCGGGACAACCCAATCGCGAGACGGTCCTCATTGATTCTTTCCATTAGGAATGGCTTTCATACTCTCGAAATTTTCATAACATCGGAGCGCATGCATCTCGACTTTTATTTAATCTGAAACACCTGGTTTCAATCGAGTCACGTAGGGTCACAAATAGGCTCTCCTAAAATTCCAAATTTCAAATAGAATAATAAGCAGAAGCGAGAAACAAAAACATGTATAATAAAAAAAAACGGGTGAATTCCAAAAAAAATCTCAATTTTAGATCAAGTCTCAAATTTACCCTGAACTTTTTTTTGTCTAAAAAACAATCCTAATCTTTAAGTTCGGTCTCAAATCTATCTCGAATTTTTTTTGTCTCAGAAAAAATCTCAAATTTTTCTACCCCTAGATTTGTTATCAACATGGAAGTGTTACGTCAAGTTGATATTGGATCACGGGGGTATATTTTTGAAAATAAATTGAATTTTGATGATTTTTTTACACAAAACAAATTTTGGGACAGATTTGGGATTGAATTTAAAGTTTGGGATTTTTTCTAAGGCAAATTTGAAATTAGACCTAAAGTTTGAGATTTTTTTCCGAGATAAAAAAAATTCGAGACAGATTTGAGACTTGACCTAAAATTGGAGAGTTGTTTAGGGAATTAGGCCTAGAAAAAACCGCGGCCTAGAGAAGACCCCGAATTTTTCTGCCCCTAGATTTGTTATTTATAGGGAAGTGCCACGTCAAGTTGAGACTGGATCATAGAGGTATGTTTTTGAAAATAAATTGAATTTTGATGATTTTTTTTACACGAAACAAATTTTGGGGCAGATTTTGAATTGGACTTAAAGTTTGAGGTTTTTTCTAAGAAAAAAAAAGCTCGGGATGTATTTGAACTAGACCTAAAGTTTGGGGTTTTTTCCTAAGACAAAAAAAATTCGAGGCAGATTTGAGACTTAACCTAAAGTTGGGGAGTTGTTTAGGGAATTAGGCCTAGAAAAAAATGTTGGCCTAGAAAAAACCCCAAATTTTTCTGCCGCTGAATTTGTTATCTACATGGAAGTGCTACATCAAGTTGAGACTGGATCACGGAGGTTTATTTTTGAAAATAAATTGAATTTTGATGAATTTTTTTACACAAAACAAAATTTTGGGCAGATTTGAGACCGGACTTAAAGTTTGAGGTTTTTTTTAAGATAAAAAAAAAGCTCGGGGCATATTTGAAACTGGACCTAAAGTTTGGGTTTTTTTTCTAAGATAAAAAAAATTTGAGACAAATTTGAGATTTGACCTAAAGTTGAAGAGTTGTTTAGGGAATTAAGCCTAGAAAAAACCACGGCCTAGATATTAGATAAGACCCCGAATTTTTCTGCCATTGGATTTGTTATCTACATGGAAGTACCACGTCAAGTTGAGACTGGATCACGGAGGTATATTTTTGAAAATAAATTGAATTTTGATATTTTTTTACAGAAAACAAAATTTGGGATAAATTTGTGATTGAACTTAAAGTTTGGGGGTTTTTCTAAGATAAAAAAAAGCTTGGGGCATATTTAAAACCGGACTTAAAGTTTGTAAATTTTTTTTAAAACAAAAAATTTGAAATTGGGTCTAAAATTGGAGTGTTAGCTAGGGAATTAGGCCTAGAGAAAACCGCCGGCCCTAAATTATCCATTGTTTTCAAAAACAGAAGAAAGAAAAGGGGTCGGGGGTCGCTTCCCCGTCGTTTTCGAGCTTTAATTGAAATACAATCGGGGAAGCAAATCACACGATTAATCCCGCCTGGTGGGTTTGTCTCTTTCTCTGCGGGTCAAAGGGACGATACCATACATCGGCTTCGATTAGAGAGGCCTACTCCTACACCTCCTACATCTCCTACTACTCTATACCCCCCCTGCTGCCCCTAGAGAGAGAAACAGAAGACAGACAGAGACAGAGACAGAGACATGGAGAGAGAGAGAGTGTGCGTCTGTGTCTGTCTTTTCTTTTGTACTTCGAAATTGGAAAAAAATAAAAAAATAAAGAAAAATTAAGGGAAAAGGACAAAATCTTCGAGCCCGAAGAGAATCGCTGATAAGACATGAGCATGCCCCCCCCCTCCACCCTCCCTCTCTTTGACTCAGAAAAAACCACGAAAAGGAATGAACGGTGGGCCCCGCTCCCTTCCTTTGTCTGGCCCCTCCCTCCCGCCTTCTCCCTTCACGCTCGCCTGCGGTCCGTGGTCTGCACGCTCCGGAAAAATAGGGTTTTTCTCCTACGGTTTTTTCTTTTTTTCCCCCTTCGACAAGCAACTGACAAAAAGGGAGCTCGATCGACTTGACATAAGCGAACTGGAGAAAAAGTAGGCTTGCTGCGAGCGTGATTGATTACGCAGTTTTTGAAGATTGAAATACTTTTTGATTAAGCATGCTCAACGATCGTTTCGGAAGAGCTTTTTACTTTGTTAATCGTAACGTACGAAAGTAGAGTTCTGTCTATTGTCCGAAGTAATTTATTGCGAAGTCAAATAATTACTGGATGGCAAGTCTGTTCACGTTTTTTTTTTTCGCTTGAGGAATGGTTACGAATGACCACGCCTTTATTCTCTTTACACATGGGTCTATGGCGTACCGATCGCACGTGGTACGATGCTTCTTGCATTTGTGCCTTTTCCGTGCGACTATTGTACTATGATGAATGTTGTGGGTTGATGACATGGATCGACTCCATAGTTAAGAGAATGCGTATAAATACGATGATTTGAATTTGGGTTTTGCCTATTTTAGAAGTCAACTTGTGAACCCGAAGTTTAACCATCGAAAGTGAACTTCATAAAAAAAACGCTTTTGACAAAAAAAATCCGTAACAAAAACACAAAAAACCGGGACTTGTTAAAAAGAGCCCTCTTCTAATGTAAGCACGACAGTTTTAAAAGATGATTAGCCTTTTGACGTCGAGATACAACGTCAAACCTCGAGAGTTTAAAGCAAAGCGTTGTCTTAAATGATGTACGAGAAACAAACTGATAATGCTAATGAAAAATTTCCCTCCTTTTTTCTTTACATGTCGCCCCCGAAAAAAGTTAGCGTACATGTCATTTCATCACATCGCGTGTCAGCAAAAACCAATAAAATCTCGTAATACTTTATAAATACGAACCTCATATATGTCTATCACACTGGGAGCAGGATTTTGTAAATGCTTTTTTTTTTGGCTGGAAACATTGACATGCTAATGTTTATTTTTCCTCTTTAGTGTATCTATGAGTACATATTCGCTATGGTCAAGTAACCTTTTAGTTGATTTGATCCTGTTTCCTACATAAGCGAGTACATATTCCCAATTCCATGCACACTCATCATCAGAGCACAGGAACTCACCCAGCAACTTGCGGCAAACCTAATAATCATGTAAATCATATGGACTGGTCAGCCGCGACATGGAAATGAGAGACAGCATCTGCACGCTTCCAACAGCTGCTGTCTTCATTTACGCCCATTTGTTTGGGGAGATAGCAGGGAGAGGCAAATCTGCAGCTGGGTCTTTATCTCTCTCTCTCTCTTTCGAGAGCCATCGAAACATCAAGAGACGATGCGACACAACTCGTTCTTGATTCACCTGTCGGTGTGGCCAAAAGGATGGACAAGGTCTCTCGATTCTAACGCTGTACTTACGCGACTCGGTGAATGGCGCAGGTTGATCTCTCTTTCGTGTTCGGAAGTATCGAGCATTGATTAGTTTGGTTTGCTTTCTCGGAAGCACAGGTCGAGCAGCAGCATGAGCATGGCTGTTCTGTTCAGTTTATCAATGCAAACATAATCCGACGCATTTTGCTCGAGCACAGCCCACCATCTTTTCCTCCTTGTGTGCTTGAAATACTGACAAATCTGATGTATTATTTCATTTTCCTACTGTTTATATCTTTGTCTTTAACGAGAAAAATAATATTCCTTTTCTTCCCACGGTCCGTATGGAAAGCGAACCCACCACCACCACTGCTCTTGCATGGAAAAATGCAACGTTATTCAATGATTTTCGGTTAGTTGCACTTTTTGTCTCTTTACCCGTAATTAATGAAAGTTTGACCTGTGCCAGTCAAAGAAAAGAGCTTTTTTAATTTGATCATTATTCATCGAGGCATGCTTTGCTTACCACCTGGAGGGAAAAAAAACTTTGCAGAGAAAAGTAGTCTCCAGGTCTTTATATATATATATTATAATTTAGCCTTTTCGCTCTCATGCTACCTTTTTGACTATTCGAGATAGTTTTGAAAATATATAGATATTTCTCATTTAAAGTGGCTTATCTTTTTCATATTTTTAAAATCTGCATCATTTTCTTCGTCCATGGAAAGTTCAAATGTAATTATTTGAAATGACTTTAGGCCAACTAAACAATCCGTGATGAGATGAACGACATAACCTGTATAACAAATCTGTTACGGTTGTAAGAAATATTGGTGATTATAAGTTATGGACACTGCTCACATACAAATATGATCAAAATTAAATACGATGGATGCTTATGCTTGTAGCCTACGAATCATAAATTCCAACGATAATTGCGCGAAAAAACGATTAATTTGACAATTGCTTTTGTAGATAAAGAGAGAAATCACCTTAATTTTTTCCTCTAGAAAACAATCTAGCCATATATATATAAAGTGAACGAGATCACGGCTTCTTTTTTCTATCTAAGTGGCTAAATGGAAAAAAAATTAACAAATCAATATGAATTATCACATGCTCTTTCTTAATCAAAGTATTTCAACTCACTCAGCTTTAACTACCAGAAATTATTACGATAAACAAATATCGACGCGTAAGTTGATATATATTCATCTATCATTTATTTATCGCGTAACTAATGCATTAAGAAAATAGAAAACTTTTTTGCTTTGCCTCGATAAAGTAGAAGCAAAGCGAGCAGAACCAACTGCGACAACATGGAATGCCCATCACTCACGGCCATCAGTCATCCACTCCCGCCGTCATTGCAGAGCGGGAAACCTCCAGAGCCCCCACCACTCATCACCATTCAAAGATAATTTCAATATATTACGGAAATTTGAAAAAAAAAAGATAAACAATACAAAAATGAAAATTACATACCTATTATATTTAAATTACATCGCAAATATTTATGTCGCGTTGATAAGTTATATATATATCCACGAAACCCATCAGCAACTTCTCTTTCTCGGGTCCCTCCCTCGGCGTCTTTATCCGAGAACCATCCTTTTCGTTCCCCCTTCTTTGAGTCCCATTCTCTCTCGCCAGCGCTCCAATGTCTTCAACGTCGTCTTCGTCGGAAGACGGCGGCGGCGGCGGGGCGGCGAGGAGGGGCGGCGACTACGAAGGCCCTTCGACCTCAAGGCGTCGTCGCAGCGTCAACGAAGTTTGGCCCGAGCCTTTCCTCGAGGCCCTCGCGGCGCAGGTCGCCATTGACGCTCGCTCCGGGGGACGTCTCTCCGTCGCTCCTGCGCTCGTCAACATCTTTCGGGTACGTACGCCCTCTCTTTCCTTCTCTCTTGTCTGTCGTATGGAGCTGAATCTGTTCGTGATCACGAGTGCCGTGAGCTAGGACGCAATTCTTGGTTTAAGTTTTATCGCTGGAGTCACTGTTTTTTCTTCGCATCAATCAGTGGATCCCAACGAAAAGAAGAAGAGAACGTAAAGTTCTCGGAACATCGCATTATTGACAAATCTCAAAAGATGTCAACCTTCTTGCTTAAGAATGAAGGAGAAAAGAAGGGGACCTTTTGATGAGTTCAGCATTAGGTATCAACAGTTGTCGAGTAGCAGAAACATCAAAAAGCAACAAAAGTGACCAGTTGACCAATTCTTCCACGCGACAAAATTCAAATGAGTACGGGGGGGGGGGGTGTTGCGATCGAGCTTCTATATGGAGAAGTTGGATTCGAGAGAATATAGTTGGATTTGGGATATGATGTTGATGTGTCTAGACATACCAAAGAAACTGAATTGGAACTGCTTTTTTCCTTTTCTTTCTTTCCATAAAGCGACTGGTTTTTTCCTTTCGATGGGTCCTTTTCTAACTAATCCATATCTTTTCTGAGGGTTGCTGTTTCTTCTTAGTAGAAAAATGGTGATGGGTGTTTTTTCCTTTTCCTTTGTCCTTTCCCTCTCTTGCTTTTCACTGCTTTAGAAATGCCTATTTCCGGGCCTCTTTCCGTATCTCAATGAAAAGGGTTTTTTTGGATCTGATTTTTTCCCTTTCCTTTTGTCTTTTTTTCCTTTGTAATTTTCCCTAAGCTCTAGAAAATCTAACTGCCTTTTGACTGAACTTTCTTGGTCCCTCCCCATTGAAGAATCCACTGGGAGATGCAGGAACTTTACTGTAACATGAGCTTTGTTGGGTGTTTTTTTAATGAGTGAGGCCTCGGACTTGTGTCTGTGCTCCATACTTACGTAAGTCTCGTTTCTATATTTAGTTACAATACACAAAACAGAAGCCTCTCTCTCCCTTTTCAACTTTGCACAATATGGTGCACAAATTCTCCAAGTACATCTTTCCATTCCGAATTGCCCCTATCACTCCATTTTGAGTAATTTCGAAATCCATTACCATAGATTTGGACTGTCGGAGAGCCTCACGTAGGGACCGGTCAAAAGCCAGCATGTGCAAGTGCAATGAGCAATGCCAAAAGGCACATGGAGCCCAATGCTTAATTTTTTGACGAGGAACTGGTTTTTCTCATGCATGATCCCCATATATCCTCTTTTGCCACCCTCTTCTGATTGAACTTATTACATTATTTTCTTCCCTGTGGAGTTGTGAGTAAAGCTTTCTTCGAAAAACAATTTATTGTTTGACAATGTTGCTCAATCTCTGAATGTTAGGGTTCCTTAAAATCTAGTTTAGTGGGAGAGAGATGTACACGTCGGGTGTAGGTTAAGCGTGTGACATATATAGGTTCGGTTCTCTACATAGTCAATACTTCTGCATTTGAACCATTGATCTGGGTATTGAATAGGGATGGCAAGGGATCAGGTTAACCGAGTTATCGACCCACCCACAGCATATGTCCGATTTGACGTCCCGCCAGAAAAAAGGAAATTCATAGAGGCATTAATGAATTTGCAATTTAATTGAAGGGCACCTCCCAACTCGAATCAAAGTACTCGTATTGCTAAAGTACCATTCTTGTTAAATGCACTAGATGGCGTAGGTACTTCTCATTATAATATTTTGATTAGGTTCTCCAGCCCTTAATTGAAGAACTCGTCTTAGATATGGATGGGTTGAGCTGTATTTAGGAGTGACTGGATTCGAATTTACAGATAATAGGGTTAGCCAGGTGAAGTATTTTGCGAGGCGGGATTGTCTTGTTTGTAAGTTGGATTTTCTCGTCATCGAACCCTTTCCCGCCCAAAGCATTCTTATTAATAAAAATCCTTCATTGTGTTGACAAGGGTGGATCACACTTACAAATTAAATGAATGAAAGAAATGGGAGGACACACAGGTGAGGAACAGTGGGTAGTTGTGACTAGTGTCAAAAGAGAAAGGGTGGAAAAAAGGAGCAAGTTGGAGGGAGAGAGGATCATTGAAGATTCGCTGCTTTTAACGAGAGACACAGGCCTTTTGGGTTAACCCACTCCTTTCTTTCTTGGAAATGAAAGAGAGAGAAAATTTGTAGGAGATAAGAGAGAGACAGAGAGAGAGAGCACGCTTTGTGTTGCATATATCTAATCTTTGCGCACGCTCTGACTCGCTGTCTCTCTCTAAATCTCTAGAAAATGCCCTGGTATTTCGCTTCCCATGTATACGAACATATAAGGGACCACACCGACAGTCCTATTTTCGAAGAGGTCGTGAATCATTGAGATCTTCCCACATTAGTTTAACTCAAATGGGTTGATCTCTTTGATAAGGTCTTCGTGAGACGTGCAGCTCTCGCTTCTACTTTGTTGCGGTTTTCTTTCTGCATCGTGAGACTTCGGTAGTTCCTTTCCATGAATTTTTTAAGGCTCTCTGAACCTTTTTCAGATCTCTCATGCGCTCCTTTAACATAGTGCAACTACTATGTATGGCCATCAAAAAAATAAGTTTTGTGAATGATCTGAGACGGATCTTGAATGAGTGTTGCATAGATATAAAGTGATTATTGCTTAATTGAAATGCGACTGGAAACATCAAATACCACCGTATATGTGTGGGTAGAGAACATGCCTCTGTTGTGCGGCTTGTGCCCTAGCGCTGTGCTTTGCAACTTTGTAGTACAGCACGGAGCGATTAAATGACAGTACTCAGGAAGGAGTTGTCACACTCTAGAAACTGAACTCTGATATATCGTAGCCACAGCTTATAAGATTACAGGGGTTGGATATTAGATATAGACAGTAGGAGATTGAAGGTTCATCGCTACAACTCATTTGTTCAGTCAAATATACAGAACAAGACAAAAAAAGATTTTTACAGTGGGAAAAAGTCATTTGTCGTAAAACCCCAACAACATAAACGTCTTTCGATGTATGTATTTATTAATCGCAATTCTGTTGCTTATTTTTTTGACTGACACAAATAAAGGGGAAGGCAAATCAGGTGGAAACAAACACCTGCCAAAAATCTGTACTGCGACTAGTACAAGACGATCGTACACACACTAGTTTCCTGCTGCCTCTAGTCCCTAGTCTCTCCAGTCAGTCTAGTCTGTCTCTTTCACAAAGAAAAAGAAAAAGAAAAACTCATTTAAACACTGTTTCACGCGCGTGCATGCATGCATTTTTTTGCATTTGCTATGTTCTCTATTTTTTTTTTCTTTTTGGGTTATCAGTTTTGAGGCATTTGTTGGTACAGTAAGTTCGATCTTCTAAAACATCTTTGGTTATCACATTGATGTGCAGCCAAAGATGATTTTTGAGGTGTTCGTACATTTCTCTTTTCTGTAACGTTTCCAAAGAGTGTTGACAAGTTTGCGACGGAAAAAACCTAGGCAAGGGTTAAGGGCTGAACAAAATACAAAATCCTTCTGCAGAAATGATTAGACAGAAAAACCCACATGGGAAATTGGTTTATAAATGACATAAACTATGGTTGTAACTCCTGAGTGATCGATATTTAGACAAAACATGCCGTCAATATAAAAGTTTAATAAATTTATTTCGTGATTTATTTTTAAAATTAATTTTTATTTGGTTTGTTTTTATTTGGGTGGAGGTTTTGGGTCCTGTCCAAGTGTCCTCTACGACATTTATTAATGCCCCAGGAGCAGCATTTCCTTGGGTGATCAAGGGTTTTTTGACCTTTTGACAGGCTTCGCTTTGCTTCGTCTCGTCTTTCGACTTCTGCCTTTTTGCCCCCAGCTGATGCCAACTTTAAGCTTTCTCCATGTCTTCTCTCTGATCGCTGGGATTTTGTATCTGATGTTGTCTTTGATTAATCTTGTGTTTTGCCTTTAGGGTTTTTCACTCTTTTTTACAACTGTCGCATGCAGTTCATGCTTTGTTGATTTCCTCATCAGCCAAAATAGAATGAAATGCTTTCAGACCCTTTCCTCGAGTTTAATGCCATTACTGAGCAATGTCCAGCCCTTTTCACTAAGCTCAGCACGGAAACCAAGTCCTTTAATCGTTATGCTTAAACGTCTCCTTTTCTAGATTTGAGGTTAGGATTATAAATTGGTGGTTGAAGTGCCTTAGGAGCATCCTTCAAAGCATGACGTGATTATTTCCCTCAAAGATTATTTGAAGTAGATCTGTCTACTTTATTGGGAGTGACCGTTATTCTTTTCAATTTGTTCGATATGCTTCTTGAATTTTTTTTTGTCCGAGTAGGTCCTTGAACTATATAAATTTCTGCTCGAGTTAGTCGTCCCGTTATGTCAGAAGTTAACAGGAACGCTAATTCGGCCGTTAAAGTGCTATTAAGTGCAACGGTGGCATCGCGGCTATTAAAAAGCTAAAATGCAAACCATAATAAATATTTTTCAAATTTTCAAAAGAAAACGATATTCAAAAAAACAAAATGAAAGACAAAAATGGATGAGAATGGAAAGGGCAAGCTACTGTAGGTGGCAGCGCCACCCACCACCAGCGAAGAGCCGGCATACCTAAGCCCATACGTCGCCACTTTCTGGCGGAGGATGATCCAAGCCTCAAATGCAGCCTTCTTGGTGGCAAATAAATGGCCACGAAAGCTGATAACTTTGTCTCACCATATTCATTCTCAAACTTCCATGGTCCCCAAAACGCCCACGTGCTTCACGCCAGATCTCACAGAAAGTCCCAAGAAGCTGTTTGTGGAATCATCTGGCTTACAATCTGTAGACTGCGACTGATCGACTTGGCCATGATTGCATGGCGAGCACGTAAATAATAGACTGCGACTCGAGCCATAGATCTTGCAAATTCTAAACAGAACTCGCCACTTCGACGGCTAGGGCTGCGTCCCTCACCAGAAAACCTGCAGGAGGGCAGACCTCGCTCAGATCTGAGTCAAGGGCACAACCCTTGCGCAGATCTGCCGCGTGCATTATATTTCACCTCTCCTCGTGTGTGTGTGGGAGGAAGTGCCGGCTGTGACGGGCCTAAGCAATGACGAGGGTCTGTGGACTTTTGCGGGTGGTGGGGTTCCGTCACCGTCGCCCAGCCACCACCTCCGTCTTCTTCTCTTCCACCGGCAAGCACTTCCTCCAACATTTCTGTTTCTTCTCTTTTCTATTTGTTGTATTTACTTTTAGTTCCACGTCAGCAAAGAGTCGGAGGAGCATAATGATGTGGCATGGCATGTATATGCATGTACTGAAGTGGTGTTGAGGTGGATCTTGGTCTTCAGCTTTAACATTTCCGTCCATGTATTTGACGGAGAGACTAACTTGAACAAAATAGTGTACAGTTAAAGGATTCAATTGGATAGAAAGAAAGTTAGGACGAGATTGAACAAATCAAAATAGTTTGGGGATTATTGCCTTTGTCCCTTATGCTAATTAATATATTGAGTACAAAATCTTCTCTCAGTAAGAAATTAATGTTTTGGAATGAAGATCGACCATGTTTTAGTGGGATCCACCAGCATATCTATATATGAAATTTGTGTAGTTCTCTAACAGTTTAAGTTCTTAGGGTTAACTTTAATACATATAAAGAAGAGAATATCCAACAAATGTGGAAAATTTGGAATCTGTCGTTTATTCTATGATTATCATGTTCGAATTTGGAATTGGCATTCATGTAGTTTTGCAAGAGTTCTGGGATGATATGTCAAAATAGTGTTCAATATAATTCTTATGTAATGATAATGGCAATTATCTAGATATAAGATGTGGTAGTACTATTTTCCAGACCTCATGCTATAAGCAAAGTGATTTCATCTTTATTTTATGAAGAGAATCTGCGGGTTCTCTGTCGACTTGTCTATGATTGAAGAATTACTAGCTGAAGATTGTCATTTGGATCGGGTGCGGCTGTCTTCGAACCTGAAATTCACTAGAGAGAGAAATGATGATTGATGAGTAGATTATAGACTCGAACCTTCCTCTGTGATAGTTTGGGTATATGATTAAATTTATAAGACAATCATTAATTCGTTTTAGTTTGGATATCTTAACAGATGAACTTACTGAACGATGAGATTGTGATTATTTGGGTGGAAGCACGATAGTTGTATGATGTTGGAAGGTCTGAGATTTAGGAGATTTTAATATCTTGACAATGTTTTAACTTAATTGAAATTGATAAGTTTCTTTTCTGAACATACCTAGCCTAGGTTCTGATGTTCACCTTAATGATTTTGTGTTTTGTACTGTGCGTGGAGAAATCGCATGCATGCATGATGTTTAGTGTTCTGGTTGCCCATGGTGCCGGAGCTCCATTGTCATCTCTTACGTAGTTATTGATACTTCTCAGATCTTTTTACGTAGCTTGATACCAGCCGTAACTTATATATGCCTAAATGCGAAGTGCAGGTGTGCTCCACGTGGCGAAATGTTTCCAACTCGGATCCCCTGTGGGCCCGTCTCACCCAATACATATGGGGCCAGACCCACCTCACCCATCCCACGTGGCATGATGAGTTCATCTTCCGTCATCGGACCGCTGCGAATTTCCGGTCTCGGCGATCTGTGTATGCCACCCTCCAATTCGACCCTTTAGACGTGAACGAGCATCCACATGGGCTTATATGCCGCTGCCTCACCCTATCCGACCTCCACCTTGCTTGCGGCTTTGCCGATGGGACTGTTCGCCTCTTCGACCTTGCCACGCGCCTCCACGTCACCACCTACCAACCCCTCCACCAGGGCGGACTAGGTCTACACCCGCGGGCAGTCTCCGGCATCATCATGAGTGATTTGCGACTCGTGTTTGCCACACTGGATGGAGATATCCATGTGGTCATGATTGATGGCAGTGCCCCATTGCGTAGGGCCCATGTCGGTGATGTGGTCAATGACGGGGCATTGGTAGACTTTGCGGGATGCGGCAGGTGGTGGGTGGGACTCTACGCGGGAGTTCCGGGTCGGGCCTTCCGCATTTGGGACTGTAATACGGAGGAGCTAGTCTTTGTGGGCGGGACATTGACCGATCCGGAAGCGCTCATGGGCTGGCAAATGCTGACTGATTTGACACAGTTCGTGGGTCGTCTCCGCGTTACACAGCAAGAATTGGCTGTGGCCAGCACGAGCACGAGGGTAATTATCATTGACCTGAGAGACCAAGGGGTGGTATTGCATGATCGGAGTTACAGGAGAAGAGGGCTCATTGTAACCTCGGTCGATGTCAACGAAGATGCCTACATTGTCGTCGACACGCGGGGGTTTGCTGTCGTGCGCCAAGTTGGCACATCGGAGGAGATATGCAGGTTCAATGTAAGGGGGGCATCGCAAGGTCGAGTCATGGGGTGCATGAACCAGGGGTACGCGTTCATGTGCGTGGCGGGTGTAATTAGGGTCTGGGAGGTGGAGCGCGGGGCCAACTTGTACAACCTTGCAGAGGGGATGGGTGAGGTCAACGCGATGGTGGCTAATGAGCGCCATGTGGCGGTGTACTCCAACGATGCCACTATACACCTGTGGGACTTCGGCGGAGAGTAATGTAGACTGTCCTAACACCTCAGGGGTTGTACTTGAGGACTGACCTAATGGGGGGAGGTATGAGCAAAAGTGCTACTGGGTTTTTGCTTACTTCGGGAGGGGCGCGTACGCTGTTTTGGGGAAGTGATTCGATTCTGTCCAGAGCGAGTGAGGTAGGAAGCGTTTGACACTCTTAATCCTACGGCTTTGCAAATTTGTGTAGGTAATCCTGTTTTAGCTTTAGGGGGGCAATAGAGGGCAATAGATACGTCTAGGTGGGGGTATTGTTTAGTTCTGCTGCTGAGGGGGTGGTACTGGTAGGAAAGCGTAGATCGAAATTTGGGAAACTAGGTGTAGTGATGTTTGTTCTACCGGCATTGTAGCTTTTTTTCTGACTTTCCAGTCAGTCTTCTTTAGGGTATTCTTTTCGGTAAAGCAAAGTCATTGTTGACTTCACATTTCTAATGGGTTTCATTCTTACATTCCATTTTGATTGATGTGCAAAGTCCTAACTTCTCAGCCTTCTCCCAAATGGAATGCGTGTGGATGTATTTGAGTTGCTGGGTTTTGGTCCAAATGTTGCCTAGGATCTAAGGGATGAAACAATCTTCGCCTCCGAGCTTCTGTCTATCCACCGTTCACAGTCTCCATGAACTCCGTTCGCTATCTGTAGTAAGGTGATCACTTCCGTGATTCGAACACTGATTACCTCCCTCTGAGATGGGAGGTAAGGAAAATCGATCCATCGGCTGCTTGGAGCGTTCACAATGAAAGGATGAGTGAGAATTCAACACGCCAACCTAATCTGAGCTCGTTTTTGCGTGTTCTGCAGCAAAGGTAAGCGCCGCACAAGAGGTCATCATAGTAACAGGACCATACGGTGGATGCTTCCGTTTTGCTTTGGCCTTCTAGAATCATCAATCGCCGCCATTTCACTGCACACAACTCCAGACAAAAGAAAAGAGGAGAAGTCGGTATTGCGAAGGAATGGTAAATGACGAGAGTGGCATGCATGCATTAACTACGAAAGAAATACTCAAAATGGCATCTGAAGTTGTTTTCTCGATTCTTTCATCACAAAAGCTTTCAATACGACAATACTCCGGATCTAGCCTCTTCAGAAGCTTTTGGCAAAGTACATTTCCAGTTTCTTACAAGACTGCCAAACGGAAAAAAGATAGGGAACTCTCGAATGCTTGAGACTTTGACTTCCTAGCGGGCGTATTGTAAACCATTGAATACTAAAAAAAATTGCTATCATAAGCAAACAATTGCCCAAACTAAACATCTATCTTCCCTCTGGCTGAAAACCCGAAAAAAAGATCCAAGAAAAAGAAGATGAAAAGAAAGCACAAGCTATTTACACATCAAGCATGCCCACACAAAATCATGCTTGAGTAATTCCTTTGGATAGAAACATATCATACACCCTATCCACTTTGCTCGGTTCCACTCTGAATAGGCCATGGGCATCTGTGTTTTTGGTAAGGTTGCCCCTCAACATCTCTATCGACATAACATGTAGCATCTTCAGATAATGTGCTGGTAAAATTCTGATCTCACCACAAAGACGTTTCTCCTACACGAAAGAAAAGAGCAGTCAGACAGTCAAAATTTCTGCTTAAGACGAAAAATTGAAAAATACTGGCATTAGGACAATATCATTTTTCTAAATTCTAATGTCCTGCTAAGTAAGAGGGATCCCCACATGGGAGTCGTGCTTTATGACAAAACCAAGAAAAGGTATTTGGTCTTTTGATGGGGGGAGATTCTCAAGAAACATAGTGTTGCTGCTAGTTTGAGAAAAGCAATTGGTTCGACAGTTTTCTGTAGAATCACTTCTCAAATGAAAATTTAAGATTTATAGTTCTCACACTCAGAGTACTTACAGTTTCAGATAATAGATCAGCTCCAGGAAAATCGCTGATGTCCCAACCATCTAGGGAGCTGTGTAGAGTATCCAGTGATGTCAAAGTTGTGTCCTTGCCACTGGACTGAAGGCTCGAGGAGCTCCTGACAAGTCCTTGAGGGCTGCTCTCCTGCTCAACTTTGACATGACTAGGCTTTGGAAAGATTTTACCACTCGGACCAGCCTGTGAAATTTCCTTCATTCTCCGGGCTCCTTCTGCTTCCTTCTCTCTCTTCCGCTCAATAAACTTATTCGCCTCTGCAGCCGTTCGACAGCCAGCAGCTCGGGCATCCTACATGCTCATTAAAGAATGAAATATGAGAGCGAGCACCACTCTATAAAGCTAAGCAGATTGAAGTGCATCAAAGTAAAAGTAGAATTGTAAAGATGCATCAGAATTTCCATCAAAGTTTGGTAAGGAGAAGAAAACTTCCAATCTAAATAAACTAGAGAAGATAAGATGTTTTTCCTATTCAACGAGAGTCAAAACTTCAACAAGTTCTCTCTGCAAATGGTGCATTTCCATTTTGGCATTGATACAAACTAATCTTATGAACTTCCAATGATCTGAGTTACTCGAACAATGTATAGCAAAGCTTGTGCAGTAATACAGAAAACGAAGAGCATAAATGCCAGAGTATTTAGGACCAACTGGCTTTATAGTTGCATATATTGCGTTTCAGGTGGATTATAGTGAAAGGAACTAGCTCAATGTATGGCAGCAGACGGACCTTTAGCAGAAAATGGTCAAGCTGCCTAATCCACCATCAACCAAGTTTGTCACTGAAAATAAACTTGACGAAGCAATAGAAGTTTCTAAATATGGCATGACACTAATGAATGTGCACGGGCACATCGGCATGTCATGGAGAAAGTACTTTTCCCATTAAAATTAGGAGATGCAGAACTGTAAAAAGGGCGTACCCACGTTATATACTATATTTTTTCGCTTTAAAATGTGGAACTCACAGGATGAATCAGACAATAAGAAAGGACGGGCTATTAATAGGCGTGCATCAGACCTGGAGTTCATGTATTCTTTTGACAATCCGATGTTCCTCTATTATACTCTTAACAAACTCTTCATGCTCTTCTTTTGAGTGAAACCGTGTGAAGACCTTGAAGCGCTTATATATCTCTTTCTCTTCTGGAGAGAGATTCTTCTCAAATGGGTCGGGGTAGAGCAAGTTTCTCTCCAGTATAAAATCCTTTCTACGTTTCCTCTCGTCGAGCCTGTCAAATATTCAAGATAAGGGCAAGAAAGGTAAATTAATCACCTCAAAACAATGATAAAAGGACACTTCTCAACAGAACTAGTACCAGTACAGAGATTCCACCAAAAGATGGTCAAATAGATAGTATCATTTTGTACTACATGTCACATAGAGTCCAATTGGTAAAAGGCAGGTTGCAAAATCATTTAGCAATTATAACCAAAAATGATAATAGCTGCACTAATGGAAAATATTCAACAAGAAACAAAAACTAAATCTAGGGTCAGAATCAATGTTCATACTTAAAACTTTAAATCAGTAAAATTTTACTATCTTAAATGTATATGGCTAATAAAAACTATTTGAGATGTGTCAAATTGCATAATCCATGAACCAAACTGTCCAAGCACCAAGGTAACATGTAAACAATAAAGAGAGTGGATTATTTCCAGAACAGGAGAATATATCAGGAAGCGTACTTTGTTTCATCAATACCATTCATATATAAGCTTCATATCTATTGTGTCACGTTTCCTGAAAGTTTATGCCTTTTAGAAAAATGATTTAACTATTATCAAAGCTTCGAGTGAATGTGGACACTCTTCTGGCCATTATGTCCGTTATTCCTGTTTGTCCCCCCCCCCCCTCCCCCCCCGTTGTCATTAAAAGTAACTACATCTACATCTTTTGTTTCATGTGTAAGGTCCAGCTTATGACAAGCTGAAGTGTAAATTCATTCGGCTGATTTATCATGGACACTTTTACAAATAACTTATACTTTTAGAAAAAAAATGGTTGTTCAACAAATTCTATTTTAATGTGAAAAAGCAATCATGTTATACAACAAATACTTTTGCGAAAACGGACGCTACAATATGATGCATGACTGAACCAGACACTAGATTGATGAATTAGTCGGCTCACGTGATGCATTCAATCATGTCATGACTCAAAGCATCTGTCAAGTTCAGTCAGTTATAGATTCATTCGGGAGATTTGGGCTGGGTATTTCAACAATTTGGTCAAGTCAAATTACTCAATACCAGATAATGCTTGCAATACAAAGTTTGATATCCATAAATTGCTCACCGATGTCAACAACATTATAAAGATTATTTCAACATGCAGTGCCCACTATAGTCATTTTGGAATTGTATGCTGTTTGAATCAGCCTCTCACAAGTGCATATCTAGCAACAAAATCCATCTAGCAGTCGTTATGGAGAGAGCACAGAACCAAACCTTTTTGAATAGATGCGTAGCACTTGCAGCTTCAATTCACGCTCTGCATCTGTATCAGTATCCCTAAATTCCATATCAGCTAGTAACTGCTCTGCATCATTGTCATATTCAACCTCAAATTCCTGCCTCTTGAAATTATAACCACTGAACTCTGCTGCAGATGGCCCTTCATCCCCAGAAATTCTAGGCTTTTTCTCTCCAATGCTCCTGTCTATTTGAGATTCTGTGAAACAGAAAAGAAATAAATTCTAAAGCCACATTGAATGAATCATTCTTAGGCATATTGTATCGAATTGAAATTAGAATTATCTAACCTCAGTAATCTATCTTATGCATAACAAGCAAACCAGATAAAGCACACAAAGTCATCAGCGTGGACTCAAATCTTACTCTACAAGAGCCCTATTCCTCGTAGTTCTTTTTCTACATGAGCCCTAGGCTATCTATCAAGTAACACTTTAAAACACTTCTTGAAGCCAATTGAGGAGGATGCTTCGTCAAGTTAACAAACAGCCAGGTCAACAAGTTCCATAAAAGTATTACCTTCATCTTTAATTTCTTCCTTAGTATGTGAGATGTTGCATCCCCTCTTACCAGCAATTGAGCCGGAAGAAAGTACATGAACTGGAATTTCTTTCAATGATTCCATGGATCTGAATGAGCACATACAGAAAAATAAGCAAACTGCGGTATAACATAATAGTTGACAAACAATAGTGTTTAGCCATACTTGAATTTTGTAGAAGAAGCTGACTCTTCTTTGACAGGCTCCCCAATTGAAGATGACTCTGTTAAAGAAGAGCTTAAGTCATGTGCAATTTTCGGTTCTAAGATGAAAAGCTTTTGGTGAATCTGTGACTGTGAGAAAGTATTTCTGTGGCCAGTATGTGCCCATTACTAATGGGAAAAGCAGCTGAGCTTCAAACATGGATATATGATTAAAGAGACCGTGAAATTCCGGCATGCATGAAATTGCCCATAATTGCTCTCTCTCAAGCTATAGCAGGACTGTAGGAGTCCTGTAAACCAGATTAGAAAACAATATCAATCAACTAATCCTGAAAGTACCTTCCTTTAATTCCTCTTGTCCTTTGGCCATAGCAAGAAGCTCCTCTCTGTTTTTGCCCATAACATGAGACAAGTCCTAGATGAATATGTGGAACATATCACAATTGGAAATGCTGTGTCTAAAAGGTATATTAGTGATTGAGTTATCATAAATCTACGCAACAAATCCTTACCGGGAGAGGCCAGCAAGGGGAGTTCATATACATGGCATTGTAATGGGTGATGCATTGTGATTTGCTTTTAGATCCAACATGTTCGGCAACTTCCGCCCAATTACCAAATCCATACATTTCAATGCCCTAAATAGGAAAAACCGCTAAACCTTGTGAATATGAAATGCTAAAAACGGTGAACTATTTTGAAGTAGAATAGAAAACATTAGTAACACCTCTAAAAGTAACATTTCTTCATCTGCATTCCAGCCTGGACATAGAAGTGGAAAGCACAAATTGTCCTGTTACAAAGAACAAAATCAAGATAAATAAACAAATGGATCAGAAATACTAATTTTTAGAAAGAACATTCTAGTTTAAAAGTGTCAGCACAATATACATTCCATCATCACTTGTGTAATCACATTTGGAAGAGAAGATGGAGCACATGACTTAAAGTCCAGAGACATTAGACAAATGTAACCTCTAATCTGCACTTTACTCCAAGCAACTCCTTTCATTCAACAGGATAGAGATCATTTCCAATTAATAGGGCTTTTTTTTGCAACACTAAAGTTTTATTCATGAATGTCAAAGCAGTATAAAACTATAAAGTAGGCAGCTCTCAGCTCTCTTCACCTGATTATTGTTAAAATTTAAGCAAGAAGGGTGTTTATGCGATCTAAACAATTGTAGACCGTCTTAATGATACAACTAGTGTGTTGTTCCCCAGCAGAGAAAAAAAAAACTTCTGTTTCAGAGTCTACATATTTTCTTAGGAAAGCACTTGAAACTGTTTTCATCTCTTTCTCAAGAGACCATTCTTTCATGGAGTTTTCCAAGAGCTATAAACGTTATTAGTCATGACCATGGGGCATTGCATCACTGAATCAGTATCTCAGCCACAAGTGCAAGTTTATCACCATCAAGTTACTAGCCATGAAAGGAAAAGAGTCACGAAACATTAAACACTGGAATTTCATGAAGTATGCATCAAGGAAGAGCAAGCCATAATTTCATAGAAAATTACGGGATTATGCATAGTAATTAAGAAATTTCAATCTGATTCAGACTCGAGACTGAAAAAGTTTATTTTGTAGAGGCAGACGGACCATTATTGTAATAGTGACGAAAAGAATTCAAGAAAGCACTATAGACCTGATTGATAAACTAAAACTAGAAAGCACTTTAACGACAAGAAATTGGAGTAGTGTCTTCATTGTCTAAGATGCTCACTTTCATAGAACAAAGGAGGAAACACAACAAATGAAAGATAACATAATCCTGGCATTCTCAATCAAAGGAAAAGAGATGGCCAACCATGACCCGATATGGATGATTGCTCTTGTGGGGGATAATTTCAGCTCCAACAGAAAAACATTCTATGCAAAGGTCAAAATCTGGACAGGCTGCACACTTAATACGAATTTTTCCTGATATATCCTTGTTGCAGTAGTTGCAGTGGTAGGAAGCCCCTTTCTCTTCATTTCCCTGACCAATAGCTACATTGCACAGTGGAGTTTTCAGCAAAATCAGAGACAGGAAATCTGTTTTGACCTACCTAAGAAGAAGTATGATTGTCAAGATTTAACCCTTAATAACGAGAGAAAAGATTGACAAGATTTAACCTTTTAAGAACGAGAGAAAGAACAAACCATTCAATTGACCACTAATAGGTTAACCCACTATCTAGCTCGTCATATTGTAAGGCCGTAAGACTTTGGTCCTTTTATTGCCTTTAGGAATGAATTCAAGAATAATCTATGAACAACCGATGCTTAACAATCGAAAAAAAATTTCTAAATCCCATAAGAAAATTGGGCACAACCGACTCAAACATTTGAGCAAGAAGCCTGAAGAATAAAGAGAGAATTCATATCCCCACAAAAGAGTTGAAAAGTCGCCGACAAGTACCTGTAGATGCAGACTCTCCATTTTCTGTACCAGTTCCAATCTTTTTCCTCTTGGATCTACCGGAAAGAAAAAGTTCAAGTGAGCTTCACCAGCAATACATAGCAACGCAAAAATGTACACTCCCTTGAATTAAGGCCACACGGAAACGCATTCGAATGAATTCCCAAATCTACCAAAAGGCACAGGACTAGTCGAAGTTGGTAGAACAAAGGGTACCCAACGAACGACCGCAGCTACGCGAGCAAGGCATCCTCCCAAAATGACCCCGGCCTCAAACTCGATTCTATCTTACAATGCTCACGATTATCGCCATTTATCCAAACTCTTCAAAGAAGTAAAAACTAGAACGAAAGCCAGTTGATTTCAGAAGCTCTAGAGAACAAAGAGAGCACACGGGTCCTACGCATTCGAAGCATGGAACGGCTCGCGAATCGTTTAAGCCTCGGCTCCCTAGCTAATCGACATCGTTGGAGCGTAAACGAACGAAACCAATTACACACCGACATAATCCCCCTAATGCCGGACTCTAATCCCGCGGAGACAACTTCGTACTCCAGAAAATTTTCCGCAACAATCCAAACACATCAGTCCTCATCTCATAATCACAACCAAACCTCGTATATCCACGAACACACACACACACACACACAAACCTCTGATTCGGATCTTCATCGGCGGGGCGAGAAGCCGCGCGAGAACGTCCCATCGGAGTCCAGACACGTCGCCCGTTCCCGGATCGAGGTCGCGCGGCCGCCCGAACGGTATCCCTCAGCCCGCGACCGCCGGCGCGGTGCGGATCGATCGAGCTCGCTCCGGAAGCGTTCGCATCGTTGCACGTGCTTCCGTCGATGGCGATCTCTGTTGTCGCGCTGCTCAGCCGCGGCGAGAGAGAGTCCCCCAGCCGATGGCAATGTCGCAATTTTCGTCTTTTGCCGGGGTTTTTCTTTATTAGTTTTTTTTGGCTAATTTACTATTCAAACGCGGATTTGGGCCTTTTTGGACTTGGTGATGTAAACGGGTCGGGCAAAAAAAACCGACCCGAATTGAGGTTTGGGTTTGGAACTAGGCAAAGGTTTAGATTGGGGTTATTAATTTTATCATGTTTGTGCTTAATTCGTACACTAGGTAATCATAAACCGCTTCGACTAAGTACGCCTCCCTGTACAATTAACTTACCAAGAATCGCGAGAGAATACGCGATGAAAAAAGGCGAGAGTTTTGGATACGATTTATTAGGATTAGTCCGAACTAAAGAAACACATTGATCGAAAAAAAAAAGGTGTCGGAGTCTTTGTTGAAGTTGCCATTATAGCTGAGCTGGCCTAGAACGGTGCGATGTATCAATACTCCAAATCGAGAAAAGCGGTCCTTCGTCATTGATTAAGCTCTAGGTAATTAATGTAATAAGATGGGCTAACCTATGTTCGAAAAGGAATCTGATCATGTATGGGGTGGTCAATTGGGCTCCTCAATAAACATAAACTGTGGATTCCCAACGCGTAATATGATTCCAAAGATTCGCTGGCCCAGCTTATCTCATTGTTCACGATAGTGTGTTGCCGTAAGTCTATATAGACTAGGACTATTGGGAGACCTGAAAACAATTTGGTGATTCATATCACATGATGAATTTGCCGGGATATTCAACTAGAAATAGGAAATTTAGTCTTCAGGAATTGGGCTGCGATAACAATTCAGAGAACTCGCATACAATTTAGAGATGTACGGTTTCGATATGGCTTTTCGAAACTCTCTATTGCTCTGGCTACCTCACTTTTTTCTCCTCGCACGTTCTTTTAGTCCTTTTCGTTCTCGCGAAACTTCGGGTCTGGCCCAGAATTCTATGCCTGGTGGCGAATTCGGCACCGGGGCCTAAGAGGCAGCCTCTAATGGGGAATTTGCATCAAATGCTCTCTTCCTCACCGCATCATTTGCTTAGAGACATCAGACATGGCAAGCTAGCACGGGCCGATCATGAGCCTCTGGGTGGGCGAAGTTTCAGCCCTGGTCTTCAGATCGGCAGACCATGGCAAAGAGGTGTTGAAGATCAAGGAGCTGGATTTTGCGCAGAGGCCTGGTAATTTAAGCTTCTCTGGTTATCCATCACGGAGGTTTCGTCTTGTTTTCTGTCCGTACGGTGAATACTGGAGACAACTCAGAAAACTGGCGGTCCTCGAGGTCCTGAGCAAGTGAGCAATAAGCAGGTTCAGTCTTTCAGATCAATAAGAGAAGAAGAAGCATGGAACTTCATTAGCTTGATCGCTTTGTCTCGAGGAGCACCAATCAACATGAGCAAGAGATTCGTTTCCTTCACGAATAACCTAATATCTTGGGCCGTATTCGGTGAAAAATGTACATATCAGGACAGCTTAACCTTGTTGCTCATCTAACTGTTCATGCTGTCTGGAGGCTTTGACCTACCCGATTTGAACTGCTCTCTAACGTTCCTGGGGTTCTTCAGGGATGAGAAGGGACCTGGAAAGAATACACCGGAAAATGGACAAGATTCTCGACGATGTCATTGCTGGTCACAAAGAAAAGAAAGAATCTGCCAACAGGAGGGAAGAATCGGGTGAGGAAGATCTAGACGACGTGATTTTAAAGATTCAGGAATCCGGAGAGCTCAAGTTTCAACTTATGGCAGATAATACCAAAGGGACCCTCCTCATCAGACCGAATCTTCACTTGCCTCTTAATCTATTTAGGCCTCTACTAAGATGAAATTCCATGGCAAGGCATAAGTGAGGTCTGTGCAAGCTTTAATTTGGATGCTTTTAGTCCAAGAAATAAGAAAATCAAATCAAACATTCTGGGACTCAGATTTGGTCTTGTCGGTGCTTGTCGGAAAATAAGTGCAGTCTATTTCATTTTTAGGAAGAAAACTCGGCAGTGCCGCATAAAAAGTCACATGAACTGCAAAAGGATGAATCCTCTGTTCCTTCGGGTGGACATTAAGCTTACAAAATTTTGTGACTAGCTATGTCGGAAACCAGAATACGCCTGCAATTACCGAACAAGTTGAGTGTTTACAATTCCTATACCTTGAGTCTGCACATAAATTTTGTGCCTAATTTTGCTGGAAATCAGAATATGCCTGCAATACTGAAGAGATCAACTTGCTTTGCCCACTACTAAATGTTAAAGTATGCTTCTGTCTACTCCTTTCCTCCACTTATACCAAATGTTGGTTCCCTAAAAAGACCATGCATTCGTCAGCCAGTATCGACACAACCAATTTTCATTCCTTTTTGGCAATTGATCAAACTCAAAGATCATGCCTGCCTTTCTGGGAAATATTCTTAGGTGGAAGCGCAAGTACATTGGCGACCCTGAAGTGGGCAACAGCGGAAATGCTGAGAAACCCAAGAGTTTTGGAGAGAGCACAGTCCAAGATGCGGCGAGTCTTTTCAGGAAAACTGAGAGTCGGCGAGGAAGACTTCTGGGAACTACAGTACTTGAAATTAGTCATCAAAGAAACTGTACGCGAGCATCCTCCCTATCCCTTCATTATAGGAGAGTCAAGGGACCTATGTGAAGTCCACAGATACGAGATACCACTAAAAACTAGAGTCATCATCAAGGCATGAGCACTCGGAAGCGATCCAGATCAATGGACAGGTGCTGATCGTTTTATACCAGAGATTCAAAGACTCTTCAGTTAGCTACAAAGAGACCAACTTTGAGCACATACCATTTGGGGCAGCTGTACGGGCACATTTTTTGGTCTTACCAGTATTGAACTCCCGCTCGCACAATTGCTCTACCACTTCAATTGGGAGATCCCTGGCGAGATCAAGCCAGAAGAGTTCAACATGACCTAAGTATATAAAGCAACCATTCGAAAAAAGACTGAAATGAACTCACTCGCCATTCCTGTCACTTCATTTCATTAGAAAAGTTATTTAGAGCGTTCCGGGTGTGTGTGTGTGTGTTTTTTTTTGGTCTGTCCCATCTCTAACTCTCCCCACTGTGACTTTTGCTCTGCCCCCTGCAGAGCACGAGAGTCGAACCCTGCATTTGTGATACTAGTATCCCCACTCCCCAATCCCTGTACCAGCAGGGTTACATGCCTATTAGCATGTTCCGAGGTGTGTTGAGAGAAGCTAAAAATGGCATGTTAATGAGGATCCAAGTTTAACTATTGAACCTCAATTTTCAGCGAAGGATCATGAATTCTCCTTGAACTTGACAATGTAATTGCCGATCATAAGGAGAAGAAAGAATTTGACAGTAGGAGGCAATGTGCTCTTAAAGATTCAGGAACCTGGGGAGCTCGAGGTTTATCTAACGACCAATCCCATCAATGCAATTCTCATGGTAAGACATAGACTCAAGATCCACTAAGTGAACTAACATAAAGCTTGTACACGCTTCAGAAGAAGATTGAGTATTGAACAATTCTAAAGGGTCCCATAGCCTTGTTCATCTTTTTCGAAAGACCCAACAAATTAATATGTTTTGTTAACCAAATTTCTTGGCAAGCGACAATTTCATTTTTCATACTACAGTTAGAAAATTCTACCTCGATGCTCCATATGCAGCAAGTAAAAAGTATGATCAGGTAGCCCCAGTAATTACTATGGCAAGTCCGTAATAAGGCTGTCCTTTGGTAACAACACAAGCTGTGATTATGTACCGGTATTCCAAGAACACCTCAGGTGATATGCCATGATATAGGACTTGCCTTTCTTTTCCCTTTCTTCTTCTTTTCCTTTTTATCTCTCTCTCTCTCTTCTTCTCTGTGCGCCCTAACTTTCCTTTATAGCGTCCACTTTTTCTTGCCTTTTGTTGACGAGTCAACTTTTTTTTCTGCCCAATCGACTCAGTCAACGCCACTATTACAACCACTGCCCATTTGCACGCGAACTGCCATTGCCGAGAGATATAGAAACGTAGTTATATGTATAACCGGTGTCCCATTTTGTATTTGCAGTTTGTAAAGAAGTTGTGATCAGACCATCTCAGCGAACAATTCAATGGAACTCGCAACGTAGGAACATCTTCATACGAAGAAAGAGATGTGAAGTGGGAACAACCTCATTTGTCCGAAAGAGATGACCTGATGTTTGGCCCAATCAATCCTCACTTTGCATCTCTTCCATCATTGCCGACCTGCAACTCCACAGAAAGTCTGAAGCTCTTTCTGCCGCATGGTAACCAGTTGAATGGGTTTTGTCATCTGGTCTCTGGCTGATCTGGTGTTCGATTGCAGAGAGAAACACCGCCTGACAAGGAGACCGCACAGGCGTATTTACTTTGTATTCAAGTGTTAAAAGATAAGAAATCCAAGATTACAGAATATTACACAACGAATATTGATATATAATATGATCCTACACCTATTTTCTAACCATTAAAATATCACACTTCTAAAAGCACGCCTTTGCTTAATAGATTAATTTTTTAAAATAATTGATAGTGGGTCTCATAAAATTTTATATGGTATTAGACCACAAAGTCTTAAGTTCAAATTTTTCATGACACTTTTTTAAAACATTTGTATTAATGTGAAATTTATATGTATTATGGGGTATTTATGTAATTATGCTTCTATCTGTACCCTTTCTATAATTACTCACTCCTATAAATATATATCATACAACCCCAATTAGGGTTGAGCCACCATAAACACTTTGTCGTTGTTTTCTCTCTGACTCTAAACATTAACAATTTGCAGTGGTCCCATAAAATTCTAAACTAACCGGTGAAATCCAATATTATATACTTTTATTTCAGCTTTTATTTGGAAAAGAAACGGTGTCGGGTGTATATGGTGCTAAATAATGACATTTCCGTATCTTGCATTTTCTAAGCTAGCGTGCTCTTTGGGGTGCAAGAATTCTAAGTCAAGAGACATCTCTGTCAGTGTCTTGTCATCCCCAACGATACGGCCCAAACGAAGTTCAAAAGAAATTTAAAGAATGACTTGGAAATTAGGAGGGAACAGCCACTCTTAAGACTTTGATTCATTCTTTTGTAGTCCACCCTTGGAAGAGTCAAGCAGTCCATATCTTGAGGTGTCATCTATAATGGAGGAGTCGAGTTTCGCAGTCAGTCCTAGGACTAGTTCATGAAGGACGACATGGACTGTGTTTTAGAACAGTTGCGGTGGTCTCACAAAATTCTACACTAACCGGGTGAAACTAAGTATTATATACTTTCGTTTCAGCTTTTATTTTGGGAAGAAACGGTATCAGGCGTATATTTTCAAAGTGCCTAAACAATGACATTCCGTATCTCTGCATTTCCTAAGCTAGCGTGCTCTTTGGGGTGTGCAAGAATTATAAGTCAAGAAGCATTTCAGTCCATGCCTTCTAACATTAACGCGGTACCCAGATCTGTTGACTATACTCACTGCAGTAGATTCATGAAAATGACATCGGAGAAGAACTTGGCTATATAACATCTCCATCATCAGGCCTCATGTACACCTGAGTCGGCAGAGTGAGTTTGAGAGTGCTACTAGATTTGCCAAGGTAACCATGATAAAAGAGTCATTTCACTTCAGCTATCTGATACTATTGCTTACTATTGTTGCTTCACACTCTCTTGCTTCAACCCAACTACGTTGCCGTGAAGACGAGAGATCTGCGTTGTTGGAGTTCAAGACAAACTTCTTTGCCAGAGAGCGTCCATGCTGTTACAACGAATACAGCGGCGCTCCAGTTGAGCAAGCAAAGATTGAATCCTGGAACGCATCGACAGGGGAAACTAAAAGCGACTGCTGTTCTTGGGCTGGAGTTGAGTGTGATAAGGTAAGCAGTCACGTGATCGGCCTCGACCTCAGTTGCAGTTGTTTCTCTGGTAAAATCAACTCCAACACCAGTATTTTCCATCTTCTTCGCCTAAGGAGCCTTAACCTTGCCTCGAATGACTTCTTTTGTCATATTCCTCCGGCAATTGGAAATCTTGGTTCCTTGACTGACTTGAACTTCTCCAGCTCTAACTTCATGGGCCACATCCCACATTCGCTCGGTAACTTAACCCGACTTGTCCATCTAGACCTCTCATATAATTGGCTGATAGGCACATTACCACCCCTCGAAAACCTGACCCTACTGACTTACTTAGACTTGAGTTCTAATTCATTAGATGGTACGATTCCATCTTCTTTTGGCAACATCTTGAAACTGGAGTATTTGAGTCTATCCTTCAGCGAATTTGGAGGTAAAATCCCATCTTTTTTTGGATGTCTTGGTCACCTGAAGCATTTAGATCTAAACGGCAATTCTTTAACGGGTGAAGTTCCATCTTTCTTGGGAAATCTGGTCCAGCTTAAGTATTTAAGTCTAGGAGGCAATATGTTAATTGGGCAAATTCCATCCTCTCTCGGGAGCCTCGTCCAACTTACTAGTTTATACTTAATGTTTAATCAATTAACTGGCGAAATCCCGTCTTCCATTGGAAATCTAGTTCAACTTGTCGATATAGATCTTGGATATAATCTATTAGTGGGTGAGATTCCTATCTCTTTCCAAAACCTCCTGGAGCTTAGGTTCTTAACACTTGCGTCAAATCGATTAAGTGGTAAAATTCCATCCTGGCTGGGGAGACTCACCCAGCTGATAGACGTTCAACTTTCATTCAACCAATTCCATGGTGCAATTCCAAGCACGATTTTCCAATTACAGGGTCTCAGCACTCTTCATTTGAATTCAAATAACTTGAGTGGCACAGTGAAGTTAGATAAGTTTTCAGAGGCTAAAAACCTTCGAGTACTTGTGTTATCCTCTAACAAACTGTCATTGATTGTCGAAACCAACATAACTCACCAGTACTTGGTTCTAGGTTTAGGTTCATGCAACTTAAATAGTTTCCCTGAGTTTCTACAAGAACAAAATGATTTGGGTTTGCTAGATCTATCCGACAATAACATTTCCGGTCAAGTTCCTAAATGGTTTCTGAATGTGAGCACAGAAAACCTCTTAAGCTTGAACCTCTCTGGCAACTTCCTAACAAGTTTTGCTCAAGATCCCGTTATTTTCAAGTGGAAAGAACTCTTTGTAGCGGATCTCGGTTTCAACGAGTTGCAAGGATCAGTACCTATTCCCCCTCTTGTAATCCAGCACTACTTCATGTCAAATAACAGGCTCTCTGGAGGAATATCGCCAATCATATGCAATCTAAGCATTGTAGAGATGATCGATTTGTCTGATAATAATCTGACTGGGTTTCTTCCACAATGTTTGGGTAATTTGAGTGTTACTTTGGAAGTAATGAGTCTACAGAGCAACAACTTTATTGGAAAAATTCCTCAGTTGAATGGGAACTTCTATATGATTGATCTAAGTTACAATAAATTGCAAGGGCCACTGCCAAGATCGCTCCGGAAGTGTAACAACTTGCAATTCCTTAATTTCGCAAACAATCAGATTAGAGATGTTTTCCCTTCATAGTTGGGCTCACTTCCACGATTGACGGTACTTATATTGCGGTATAATAGATTTCATGGATTTATTGGGGAACCGGCTGATAGAATTGAGTTCCCTTCGCTGCAAATCATTGACCTATCTCATAACAGCTTTTTTGGTAGCTTGCCGTCCAAATACTTCAAGCATTGGATTGCCATGAAAGTTTCTGAGACAGATTCGTCAGGCTACATTGGACATAGCAATGGGTCGGTCTGGAATTTCTCTCCATTGGTAACCTTTGACTACTCTATGAGGGTAATTGTCAAAGGAATCCAGACGAATTACTCAAAGATCCAAGAGTACCTCACATTGATTGATCTCTCGAGCAACAACTTCAGCGGAGCAATCCCCGAGACCATCGGAAGCCTAAAGCAACTAGAATTGCTCAACCTTTCCAACAACATGCTCTCCGGTCCCCTACCTCCATTCTTGGCAAACCTAACGAATTTGGAAGCATTGGACCTTTCTCAGAACCAGCTCTCCAGAGAGATCCCTCAGGAGTTGACGCGACTCACTTCGCTTGCGGTCTTCAACGTATCTTATAACCGTCTGACTGGGCCTATACCCCAATCACGGCAGTTTTCTACATTCGAAAACAACTCCTACAAGGGCAATTCGGGGCTATGTGGCACTCCTCTGTCTAGAAAATGCAGAGATCCCAAAGCGTCGCCGCCATCATCTCCAACGTCTGAAGACGATCCAGATTCGGGAAGTGCAATGAAATTAGACTGGAAGATCGTGTGCATGGGGTATGCAAGTGGGTTAGTGATTGGAGTGGTCCTCGGGAACAGCTTGATCACAAGAAGAAGAGCTCAGAGCCTTGTGAAGAACTTTGGCAGAAGAAAACGAAGGCGAAGAAGGTAGAAGGGATGGCCCGAAACCAAGGACTACTCGACGGAAATCTTTCGTCTTCTGTGTTTGAGTACCTGTAACTTTCTCTTAAGTTTTTGTGCTTTAGATATTAACTTAGTCCATATGCATTTTGAATAAAGCATTGTAATCATACCTGTGTGGGACATAAATGAGAAACGTCTATAAATAACTAAAAGGTCGGGTAGAATGAAACTTTTGAGCCACGTTACGTTATCACTAAACTCCGTTCCGTCCACTTCCTTTCATAAAACCATAAATTTTTACACCAATATGTTAAAAAGAAACTTAATTTTTCTGTTTATCTAACATTTATATCCCTAAAGAAATTCTTCAAAGTATGTAAAAGGGTTATTATTAATTGATAATATGTGTTGAATAATAAGCAATCATTTAATTAAATATATTGGCTCATAAAAAATAAAAAATGTAAAATCTTTTAATAAAGAAGATTAACAAACATACATTCCTATTTCTTATATGTTTTGGTCAAAGAGTACGCAATAAAAATATACAATAACACAAAATTCCACAATACCACTTTAAAACAACTATATGTGTCATTATAATTAGAGTTCACAACCAAATTGATGTAACGCTTTCATGAAGCATTTCACATTTTTGATTTGTTTCAGAAAGCAATTACTAAACTAAATTAACATTTCTTTAAATATGAAAAGCAATGCAAATCACAATGCGAATCCTAGAAATGAAAATGTAGTCAATGTCCGATCCAAGATTCTTTAAAACAAATGCTCCAGACAGTTTCACTTTCTTTCCAAAATACCATGTCATGCCATGCTTGTCTTATATTAGTTGGTGTTTTGCTTCCTCAGCGTTGAAGCTGATTCACCAATAAAGATGGCTGGCTGGCCTAGATTGGGAGATAGGAGATTGAGGTCCTGGGGTAGGAGTCCGCAACAGAAGCTGAGTGGATTTCAGGGCATTACACTGGCCAAGTACCAGATTGGTTCTTAGATGTGAGTAAAGAGAAGCTATCGGTTCTGAACTTTTCTATTAACTCCCTAATGGGCTTTTTGCAACTCCCTGATATTTTCTAATGGACAACGCTTAAGACTTTAGACCGCACCTCCAACGAGCAGCAAGGACCGCCTGAAATCCACCCCCCCCCCCAACAATCGTCTTGAACTTTCTTGTCTCGTATAACAGACTCGGGACAAGTTTTGCTGTCAATTTGCGAATTGAGCTCCATACATGCCCTCGATTTGTCTTCCAACGCCTTAACCGGTGTGCTTCCACCAATGTTTGAGCAATCTGACTGACGCTCTGCAAGTGATTACCCTATCAAGCAACAACTTCCAAGGGAGAATTTCTCAAGTCAAGAAAACGAGTGTGCAATTGACGATGATTGATTTCAGTTATAATCAATTCTCTATTTTTTTTTTTGGTCGAACAGTTACAATCAATTCAAGGGCCATTAGTCACTACCTAGGCACTCACAGGCTGTGAAGAGTAGTAGTTCCAAAATGTGCAAGATGACCAAATCCGTGAGATTTTGGTGGGATCACTATCAATTGTTTTAAAAGTTTAAACTTTTAGATGAATGCGTGGTTTGATATTTAATTACTCTAATATTCTCTCTCACGTTTAGTCTAGTCTTTTTTTGCCTAATACTAAGCATGGACGTATTAATTGGGGAGGCAAATAGGGTCCGAAAAGATTTGAACTCGGGACATGTGAGATTTGATGCCCACTACCAACTGTTTTAAAAGCTTAAATTTTTAGATGAAAGCGTGTTTTAATATTTAATTACTCTAACAAAAACAATGATACTTTTCCATCCTGGTTTGGCTCACTTGTCTTCATGCTGATCTTGCAAGCTAACAGATTCCACGGGGTGATTGGGGAACTTGGGAGAAACTATAGTTTACCGAGGCTTCAGATCATCAACCTATCCCAGTATAATTGCCGGTAACTTGCCATCTAATTACTTTGATCGTTGGACTGCCATGAAAGTTGCAGCAGTAGATCAAGCAGACTATTTGGGCTACACAAATCTGTAAATCATAAATCCCATCAAGAATCTCTTTCACAGGTTCTGCCCACGATACGCGCCCTTCGACTACTCTATGATAATGACCAACGTTGATCGATCTTTCAAGCAACAGTTTCAGTGGAGAGATATCCGAGTCTCTTGGAAGCCTAAAGCAGCTTCAGTTGCTCAACCTTTCGAATAACATTCTCGGTGGTCCCATTCTTTCGTCCTTGGCCAACCTAACAAATTCGGAAGCACTGGACCTTTATCGGAACCGGCTCTCAGGAGAGATCCCACAAGAGTCGACTCGACTCACATCGCTTGCATTCTTCATTGTGCCTTCAGACCATTTAACTGGGCACATACCACAGTCGCAACAGTTCCAATGCATTTGTGAACAACTCATACGTAGGGAACGTGGGGTCGTGCGATATTCTTTTGTCTAGGAAATGCGGAGAGCTCGATGCATTGCCGCCACCATCTTCAACATCGGAAGAACAGATGAAAATTCAAGGAGTCCGGATGAAATAGACTGGGAGATTGTCTCGATGGGGTATGGCAGTGGACTAGTGATTGGAGTGGGGGCTGCACACAAATGGATCGCGGAGCAAAGGGCTCCACGCATTTTGAATAATTTTCGCTTGATGAAGAGGCAATTTTCTCATTTATTTACTAATTTTGGATGGATGTTTCATATCTGTAGGATCCTAATCCACTAGACCAATTTAAAAAATGGGAGATTTGGGAAGACAAATTAAAAAAAAACTTAGTTTTCTGGTTCGAGCTCGATTACAAAGTTATCAAACTTCCACAACACGGGATACTATAAAGGATACAACTACGACTTCTTCGAAGACTTTAATCTATAGATGTCTTTCTTAGTCATATACATAGCTCATGGTCATAAAATTTGTTCAATGTCACGGAAAGATAGAATATCAATGGATGGACTATTACATGGAAGCACTTAAATCTTATCGAACCCAATTGCATTGATCATATTAAGATAACCATTTGAAGGGAAGGTACTCCGTTTTATTGTTGATTTGTTCTGTTTTCGCATTATCTTATTCACGCCTTTCTATTACGGCGTGATTACATCCGACATTGTTTCTCTTTACATGTAAGGCTCGACTAATACATATCCATCTGCATCCCTGTCAATTTCCCGAAAAAAAGCATAAACTTTAAACGCAATATATCAAATACAAAGCCAAGAAATATTCACAGTTTCTTTCATTGCTCGCTCGTGGCTAGAGGAGCAATTAGGGCACGAATGGTCGGTCTATACCCAAAAACAAACACAGCAACAATTCTTGAAACGAAACTCCTTTAGGGTTGTTTTTGTTAGTTCATGTTTTGTTTTTCACGGGAAAAATAATCCAAAAATATGAACCGATTGTACAGTTACCAATTTAGTCTTAAACCATTCAATTGAGCCAATTTAGTCCTAAATCTTTTGACAATTTGCCAATTCAATTCTAAACTTTTCAATTATGCTAATATAATCTTAAACCTTTTCAATTGTACTAATTTAGTCATAAACATTTTTAACAAATTATCAATACAGTCCTTTAGCCTAATTTTGACCAAGCATAGGGGACGTGGCGATCAGTCGGTGCTAGCTGTCCTATGTGGCGTGGATGGTGCTAATGTGAATAATTTTTTTATTTTGTGTAAATTTTTTTGATTTTTTTTATGAATTTTTATTGATTTCTTTAATTTTCTTTTTTTCTTTTCTTTTTTTTTTCTTTTTTTCTTCACAAGGCCATTGGCTACGGCCCTTGCCGGATCTAGACGAGGGCTCACAAGCCCTCATTGTGGCCGACGAGGGCAGCGACGCCCTTGACTCATCAAATTAGGCGAATTTTCAAAATGTTTATAACTAAATCAGCACAATTGAAAGGTTTAAGATTGAATTGGTCATCTTACAATAGATTTATCTTTTTCGACAATCTTTCCTCTTTTCATGTGTTGGTCCTTTTCACGTTGTTGTCGAGTTTATATCATCACATGCACGAAGTCTCCGAAAATATTTTCAATGCAAACCCAGCACTTCAATAAAAAAAAAGTGAAAAGTGCATCAAATGTCCTAAAACTTGTCGCGAAAGTGCAGTTGAATCATAACACTTTCAACTAACGCAATTAAGTCCTAAAACTTGTCAAACTGATGTGATCAAGTACCTCCGTCAACTTTGTCCAGCTTGATTAATAGAAAATGTTGACATGCCAATTCTATTATTATTTTTATATATACGCGGCACTGACGTGGCTTTGTTCATATTTCCTTTATTTCCACGCGTGCTCCTAATTTACTGTTCTATCTTGTGCTCCTAGATCTTCACGCAGGGCTTTCCGTGGGAAGTGTGGTTATTATTCGAAGATCTCGCGCCCAAATTGAAAAGCGAGTCGTAATCGAAGCCGCTCATGCTAGCCGGCAATTTCTAGGGGCTTAATAGATCCACAAACAGATCACCGAAGTCGTCCAAAGTACCGAAACCATGAGATTTGCTACTACCGTTGGAATGAAGAAACTCACAGCGGTCATCGGCAAAAGCTTGGTCACCAGAAATCGTATTCCAAGAAAACGCGGACTCGTAAGAGGAGGACGGATTGGTGGAAGTGCGATTTTGACCCGAGTTTTGAGCTCGAGCGACAGCATTGTCGATCCCGTCCGGTCGCTTCGATGCGGCCATGTGGAGCCGACTTTCCTTTGGGCCTCCTTCAAGCCGTACCGCTCCGTCAATGCACGGAACTCGTCCGTTTCTCATAAGGAATTGTTCTATTGATTTATATGAGAAAGTCAGAGAAAACTAGATCCGAACAATAAACAGGAATTACAGGATCAACATGTTAGCATCATTTTTGTTGGCAATAGAAATTATCTTTTGAGAAAAAACGCAGAATTTTTTGCTTGTGGTCTGAGTGGAAATGTCGGTTTGCTTCATCAGATATGGCTTCGAACTCCAGCTTCCAGGTCTAGTTTCAAGCTTAAACGGCTGTGGTCACAAGCTTCGGAGACAGATCTGGCCATGGCGGCAGCGAGCTTGGAGGCAAGGCTTCAAAGCTTGCGGCCACCGTTGCGCGGGCTGTTCATCAAACTTCACCATTGGCTGTTAATCTTCATGGCCGAGCTCGCTGCTCATCTTCACGGCTGTTCCTCTTCATGGCGGCTCAAACTACAGAAGATGGCCTCAAGCTTTCACCGTATGAGGTCAGCTCAACGCGGCGGCTGAGCATGCACGGAGGAGAAGACGAATACTGTAAGAGAAGCACGCGTGGAAAATAAAGTAAACAATAAAAGAAAAAGCTTCGTCAGTGCCCAGTGTCTTAAAAAAATAGTATTAAAATTGACACGTTGATATTTTCCATTAGTTAAATTGAACAGAATTAACGGAAAGACCTAATTGCTTCGATATAACAAGTTTCGGATGCCATTGATCATGGAGATTACCCGGAGAGAGCAAAACAAAAAAAAATCATTACACACGTCGACACAAAAAGTTTTCTGATGTGATCGGATCATTGGATTCACTATATAGAAAATAATGAAAAGGCATTGACCCTTGACATGTATTATATAGTACATAACTCACATTTGCCTTTCTGATAATTCTGTAAGGAAATGTCTTAGACATTTTGAGCACACAGAAGGTCTATCAAAACTTTGTGTACCGAACAACCTGTGAAGTGCAGCAACTTCAACGCTCGCTATCGACTCCTGATATGGCATACGAACTCTTACATTGTTTTCTTTTCCAAAGCTAAAAATGCTAAGTGTGATTTCCGAACTTAACAAGCAATTGTCGATTAACTTGCTTCTTCCCGTCATCTGTGCAATAGGAGCAATGAGTGTTTTCTCATCTTGGACCCGACATTTATTAACTAACCGGAATCTTCAAAGTTGTTCCCAGATTGTACATCATATATAAGTTACACGTAGATTCGTAGGTTTATGCTAGCAATTCTCGATTTCTCACTCAAATGCTTTGTAGCTATACTATTTTTCTTTTAAATGCAAAAAATCCATACATAACACATGTAGATATGTGGCCGAACTTTTACCCTTGAATAAGGGCATAAGGGAAATGGACATGGTTGACTCTCGATTTCTATCTTATTGATGCTGAGGATTATCGCCATTTCTCCAATCTCTTCAAGGAACTTAAAACTAGAATGGAAGCGAGTTGATTTCAGACGCTCTAGAGAACAAAGAGCACACAGGTCCTATGCATATAAAGCAGGGAATGGCTCCTGAAATCTTTTTAAGAATCAGCGCTCGAGCTAATCGATATCGCATGCGAAACATAACTAGAGTGTAATTGAAGGAAATCAATTACACACCAGCATAATACCCCTAATGCCGGATTTTAATCTCACGGAGACAACTTCGTACTCTAGAAATTTTTCACAAAATCCAAACACCTCGGTCCTCATGTCATAATCACAATCTAAACTTGTACATTTACTAACGCAAAAACGAAAAAAGAAGAAGCATGTAGGACTAGGAGCAAACGTAACTAACCTTTGATTCGGATCTTGGTCAGCAGGGCGAGAAGCTGCGCGAGAACCTCCCATTGAAGCCAAATACACCACTTGATTCTGAATCAAGGTCGCTAAGCTGTTCAAAGAATATTGTCAATCCACGACCACCTATACGATATGAATCGATTGGGCTCGCTCTCTAAGCGTTTGCATTGTTGCAAGTGCTTTCGTTGATGGAGATCTTTGTCGCGCTACTCGATCGCGGAGAGATTCCTCAACTGATGGCAACGTCGGAATTTTTGTCTAGACTGCTTTGGGCCTTTTTGGACTTGGTGATGTAAACAGGTATGAAAAAACCCGAATTGGTTGAGATTTTTTGGTTTTGTATTAGACTTGAATAATGGGGGAACAGGTATTGGACCTACAACCTCGTCTGTGATTTAAAAAATATTAACATTTTCACAAGATGATCGGGCCTGCATGGGCTTTTTAGGCCAAGGTGGATCGGCCAAGGTCCAAATAGACCTGTTAAACGGATGGGTCGGATCGGGAAAAGTGTGGGTGGCCCCAATGGGTGGGTTGGAAATGGGTTCTACACTCAACCCATTTAGACCCATATATGATAGGCTTAAATCTTTAAGACCCATTTAAGATGGGCTCTTTAAAGTTGCAGTGATCCATAAATGATCAATTTATTTTTAAATGGATCATATAAGGATTTAAGATCCATTTTAACTAGTCTAGGCCCAAGAGAAATTACATGCCTAGACCTGCCCAATTTGTACTTGAGGCCTGGGCGGGCCGCAAAGCCCATGATCAGATCCTGATTCAAATCGAATGTATTGATCATCAAACACTAATATTAAAGCTTTGAATACGTTGGCTGCTGCGTTCTAGGCGGGTTGGTTTTGTTCTTCAAAGAAGGCTGCAAGCATTTTTTTCAAGAAAGGTTGCCCAAGACTTCAAGGTGGATTGTTGTTTCTTGACTCCAAGAGCTGTTTTTGTTGGCATTTGTGTATAGGACAAAATCATGTGTTGCACGAAGCTAGGGATAAAGCATTTCCATAATGTTGGCCATTGGGCACGCGGCCCAATGGTAAAGGGGATCGCGTGGGGACGCGATCGGGAAACGAGTCCCGTGAAACCCATACACACAATAGCACAGTGAGAGATAAAGCATTTCCATAATGTTGGAAATCATGTGTTGCACGAAGCTAGGGATAAAGCATTTCCATAATGTTGGCCATTGGGCACGCGGCCCAGTGGTAAAGGGGTTGCGGTGGGGACGCGATCAGGAAACGAGCCCCGTGAAACACATAGACACACAGTAGCGCAGTGAGTGAGAGAAAGAGAGAGAGGAGAGTTGACCGAAATAGAAAAAGGGAAGTTCTATCTCCATTTGTGTATTTGTGTTTTCACTCCAAATTTCCAAAGTTTCTGCTAGTTTTCGGTTCCAATAGTCGGGTACTTTAAAAATGGTTTACGAAACTACAACATGATGGAAGAGGAGGAAAGAAATGGAGGAAGGGGGCTGAGGAGGCAAAAAGATTTAGATTGGGGTTCAATTTTTGCATCTTTGTCATGTTTATGCATAATTGTAAGTTAATCATTAGCCGCTTCAACTAAGTACGCTAGTACAATGACTTACCAAGAACGATGAGAGAACGTGCAATGAAAACGGAGAGAGTTTTAGATACTATTGGTCAAGCAAGATTAGTTCAAAGCACGGAAGAGCATCGGCTGAAATAGGGACGAGACTTTATTGAGGTTGCCATTATGGCTGGCCTCGAACGACGCGATTAATTAGAATCCGAGATCGAGAAAAGCAGTCCTTCGTCATAATTAAGTTCGAGATAATAAAAGTAATAAAAAGGGGCGGCCTTTGCTTGAAAAGAAATCTGCTCATGCCTCTGATGATCAATTAGGCTCGTGTATTTCGAACCCCCAAAAAAAATTAGGCTCATGTACTACCCTGTTTTACTACATAAAGTGATGTCGAGCTTAATCATGACGGATTTCTTTTCTCGATCTCGGAGTTTCATCTCTCGTTGTCGCCAATCATGATTCACGAATGAACCAATAGATCGTGCACCATTTTTTTTTTTTGTGGAAATAGTCCAAAAACCAGTCTCTTTCATTCTTATCATTTCGTTGTTCCTCACAGAAACCCTATGTTTGTTCTCTGGACATAGCAAGGACGAATTTCATTCGGACAAACGAACCTACTCTCTACGCTCCATCCGAAAGAGAGAAGTAGAGTATAATCCATTTCTGAGGCAAGTTAGTGATCAACGTCACTGCCAATTTGCATGCCTACTGCCAATGCCAAGAGATGTAGGAACGTAGTTATAAGAAGCCACGATAGTCGACAATTCATGCTATGAGACTGGTGTCCCATTTTGTATTTGTAGTTTGATAAGAAAAAATCATTTTCGTACGAAGAAAGAGATTTGAAAAGGGAACCATCTCCTTTTCGCCGAAAGAGATGACTTGACGCTTGGCCCCAGTCAGTCCTCAATCTGCACCCCTTTCATCATTGCCGACCCTGCAAGTCAGCTCCATAGAAAGTCAAAAGCTCTCTTTCTGCTGCATGGTTTCCAATTTAATTGGTTTTGCCATCTCGTCTCAGGCTGATCAGGCGTGTGATTAGAGAGAAAAACACCGCGTGGAGACCGCACACGTGTTTACACTATATTCAAGTGTTACGAGATAGGAAATCCAAGATTACATAATACGACATAACCAATATAAACATCTACTATGATCTTTATTCCTATTTCTACCCGTTAGAATATTAAATTATTGAAATCACGTCTTCGTTTAACAGCTTAATTTTTTAAAATCGTTGAGATTGATCTCGTAAAATTTTACATGGTATCAAATCAAAAAGCCCCAAGTTCAAATCTTTCGGGATCCTTTTCTAGAACAATTGCGGTCATCTCACAAAATTCTATATTAATTGGGTGAAATCAAGTATTGTATACTTCTGTTACAACTTTTATTTGGGAAAGAAATGGTGTCGGCATATATTTTTAAAGCGCCTAAACAATGACATTCCGTACCTTGCATTTTCTAAGCTACGTCCTCTTTGGGGTGCAAGAATTGTAAGTCGAGAGACATCTCTATCCATGCCTTCTAACATTAACACAGTAATAGGATCTGTTGACTATAGTCAACTCGCTGCATTAGATTAAAGCATGAAAATGACATCATAGAAGAACTTGGCTATATAACTAACCTCTCCATCATCAGGCTACATGTCCACCCGAGTCAGCAGAGTGAGTTTGAGAGTACCACTAGATTTGCTAAGGTAACCATGAAAAGAGAGTCATTTCACTTCAACTATATGATACTCTTGTTTACTCTTGTTGCTTCTCACTCTCTTGCTTCAACCCAACCACGTTGCCATGAAGACGAGAGATCTGCTTTGTTGGAGTTCAAGGAAACCTTGTTCACCAGAAAGTATCAGTGCTGTGACAGCGCCACTTCGGACGAGCAAGCAAAGATTGAATCCTGGAACGCATCAACAGGGGAAGTTAAGAGTGACTGCTGTTCTTGGGCTGGCGTTGAGTGTGATGAGGTAAGCGGTCACGTGATCAGCCTCGACCTCAGTTGCAATTGTCTCTCCGGTAAAATCAACTCCAACACCAGTATTTTCCGTCTTCTTCGCCTAAGAAGCCTTAACCTCGCCTTCAATGACTTCAATTGTCAGATCCCTCCAGCAATTGGAAATCTTGGTTCCTTGAGTGACTTGAACTTCTCCCACTCTAACTTCATGGGCCACATCCCACGTTCGCTCGGTAACTTGACTGGACTTGTCCATCTAGACCTCTCATATAATAGGCTGATAGGCACAACACCACCCCTCGAAAACCTGACCCTACTTACTCACTTAGACTTAAGTATTAATTCATTAAGTGATACGATCCCAACTTATTTTGGCAACATCTTGAAACTAAAGCATTTGAGTCTATTCTACAACCAATTTGGAGGTGAAATTCCATCTTCTTTTGGACGTCTTGGTCACCTGAAGCATTTAGATCTACGCATTAATTCTTTAACGGGTGAAATTCCATCTTTTTTTGGACGTCTTGGTCACCTGAAGCATTTAGATCTAGGCTCTAATTCTTTAACGGGTGAAGTTCCATCTTTCTTGGGAAATCTGGTCCAGCTTAAGTATTTAAGTCTAGGGAGGAATGAGTTAATTGGGCAAATTCCATCCTCTCTCGGGAACCTCATCCAACTTAATACTTTAGATTTAAGCTATAATCAGTTCAAAGAAGAAATCCCGTCTTTCATTGGAAACCTAGTTCAACTGAATGATATATATCTTGGAGGCAATCAATTTGTTGGCGAGATTCCATTCTCTTTCCAAAACCTCCTGGAGCTCAAGTTCTTAGGACTTTCGTCAAATCAATTGAGTGGTGAAATCCCACCTTGGTTGGGGAAATTCACCCAATTGACTGGCATTAGCCTTTCATCTAATCAATTCCATGGTGCAATTCCAAGCACGATTTTCCAGTTACAGGATCTCGAATATCTTAATTTGAGATCAAATAACTTGAGTGGCACAGTAAAGTGGGATATGTTTTTAAAGGCTAAAAACCTTCTAGTACTTCTGTTATCCTCCAACAAACTGTCGTTGATCCTTGAAACCAACATAACTCACCGGTACTGGGCTCTAGGTTTAGGTTCATGCAACTTAAATGGTTTTCCCGAGTTTCTACAAGATCAAGATGACTTGTACATGCTAGATCTATCCTATAATAACATTTCTGGTCAAGTTCCTGAATGGTTTCTGGATGTGAGCATAGAGAACCTACTTTATTTGAACCTTTCTGGCAACTTCCTGACGAGTTTTGCTCAAGATCCCGTTATTTTCAAGTGGAAAGAACTCAATATAGCAGATCTCAGGTTCAACGAGTTGCAAGGATCAGTTCCTATTCCCCTTTCTCAAATCGAGTATTACTTCATCTCAAATAACAGGCTTTCTGGAGGAATGTCGCCACTCATGTGCAATCTAAGCTCTATCCGAATGATTGATTTGTCTGATAATAATCTGACTGGGTTTCTTCCACAATGTTTGGGTAATTTGAGTGGTACTTTGGAAGTAATGAGTCTACATAGCAACAACTTTATCGGGAAAATTCCTCAGTTGAATGGGAACTTTTGTGCGCTTTCTATGATTGATCTGAGTTACAATAAATTGCACGGGCCATTGCCAAGATCACTCCGCAACTGTCATGATTTAAAATTCCTGAACTTTGGAAACAATCAGATTAGGGATGTTTTCCCGACATGGTTGGGCTCAGTTCTCAGCTTGAAGGTACTTATACTGCGGTATAATAGATTTCATGGACTTATTGGGGAACCGGGTGATAGGATTGAGTTACCTATGCTGCAAATCATCGACCTATCTCATAACAGTTTTTCAGGCAGCTTGCCATCCAAATACTTCAAGCATTGGACTGCCATGAAAGTTTTTGACATAGATTCGTCAAGCTACATTAGGGATGCTATTCTGTCGAGGGGGGGTGCCATTCCAGTTGACGCAACCTTTGACTACTCTATGAGGGTAATTGTCAAAGGCATCCAGATGAATTACTCGAAGATCCAAGAATACCTCACATTGATTGATCTCTCGAGCAACAACTTCAGCGGAGCGATCCCCGTGATCATCGGAAGCCTAAAGCAACTAGAATTGCTCAACCTTTCCAACAACATGCTCTCCGGTCCTTTGCCTCCATTCTTGGCAAACCTAACCAATTTGGAAGCATTGGACCTTTCTCAAAACCGGCTCTCAGGAGAGATCCCTCTGGAGTTGACACAACTCACTTCGCTTGCGGTCTTTAACATATCTTACAACCGTCTGACTGGGCCAATACCGCGGTCACGACAGTTTGCCACATTCGAAAACGACTCCTACAAGGGAAACTCGGGGCTATGTGGCACTCCTCTGTCTACAGAATGCGGAGATTTCAAATCGTCACAGCCATTATCTCCCACGTCCGAAGAAGATAAAGATTCAGGAAGTGCAATGGAATTGGACTGGAAGATCGTGTGCATGGGGTATGCAAGTGGGTTAGTGATTGGGCTGGTCCTTGGGGACAGCTTGATCACAGCAAGAAGGGCTCAGAGCCTTGTGAAGAACTTTGGCAGAAGAAAACAAAGGCGAAGAAGGTAGAAGAGATGGTCCGAAACCATAGAATATTCGACGGAAATCTTCCGTCTTCTGTTTTTGAGTACCTATAACTTTTTCTAAGTCTTTCTGCTATAGATATTAACTAGTCCTTCTGCATTTTAAATAAAGCATTCTATAATCATAAATGTGTGAGACATATATCAGAAAAATCTATAAATATTAAGAAAGTTAAGTAAAATGAAACTTTGCTCGGGGAAGCTCTACTCTGTTCCACTTCCTTTCACATTAATTACTTTTTTTTTGTTCATATCACATTAATTACTTAAAAAACCATTATATTTTTCACCAATCATATAAAATACACTTAATCTTTATGATTATCTAACATTGATATCACCAAAAAAAATATTTAATTTCATAAAGGGGTCATTACTTATTAATTATTTATGTGGAGTAATAAGCAATTATTTAATTTCATATATTGGCGCATAAAAGGACAAAATTTGAAATCTTTTAATATAGAAGATAAAGAAACATACATTCCTATTTCTAATTTGTCTTGGTTAAAGAGTTGCAACATAAATAAAGAATGGTGGAAAGTTCAAAAATTCCACTTTCAAATAACTGTATGGATCATCACACCTCACTGTAGAATCAGCGTTCACAATCCAAATCATTTATTACTGTTGCGAAGCATTTCGCATTTTCAATCCGTTTCAGAAAGCAATTATCAAACTAAGTTCACATTGCTTTAAATATGAAAGGCAACGCAATTCACAATGCTCATCGCAATTATGAAAATATAGTCAATGTCTGATCTAGATTCTATACAACAAATGCTCCGAACACTTTCGCTCTTTTTCCAAATACCGTGTTGTCCCATGCTTATCTCATATCGGTCGATGATTTGCTAACTCATCGTTGAGACTAGTTCAACAATAGTATTGGCCGGTTACCCAAGATTTGGGAGATAGGAGATCGAGGTCCTGGGACAGGAGTACGCATCGAAAGCTTAGTGGATTTCAGGGCTTACACTGGCCAAGTACTAGAATGGTTCTTGGATGTGAATTAAGAGAAGCTATTGGTTCAGAACCTTTCTGGCAACTCCCTGACGGGCTTTCCGCAGCGCCCCAATGTTTTCAAATGGACAATGCTCCAGACTCTATACCTTAGCTTCTACAATCTGCAAGGACCGCTTTAACTCCCCCCCGACAACCGTCTTGCACCATCTTGTCTCGAATTACAGACTCTCTGGACAAGTTTCGCTGTCAATTTTCCGAATTGATCTCCATGCATGCTCTCGATTTGTCTTGCAACGACTTGATCGGTGCACTCTCACCAATGTTCGAGCATTCTGAGTAAACACTCTCGAAGTGATCAGCCTATGAAGCAACAACTTCCAAGGGAGAATTCCTCAAGTCAAGAAAACGAGTGTGCAATTGATGCTGATTGAATTCAGTAATAATCAATTCCAAGGGCCATTACCCTGGCACTTGCAGGCTGTGAAGTGTAGGAGTTCCTAGATGACCAAATCAATGACAACAGGTTCCGCGGGGTGATTTGGGGAACTTATAAGCAACTCTAGTTTCCCGAGGCTTCAGATCATCGACCTATCCCAGAACAATTGCCGGTATCTTGCCATCTAAGTACTTTGAGCGTTGGACTGCCATGAAAGTTGCAGCGGTAGATCAAGCGGACTATTTTGTACTACACATATGTAAATCATAAATCGCATCAAGAACCTCTGTCACAGGTTCTGCCCACGATACACGCCCTTCGACTACTCTGTGATGATGACCAACAAAGGTTCCCGCAACTAAAGTAATCAAGGTTCTACGATTCTCTCACATTCATCGATCTTTCAAGCAACAGTTTCACAATAGACATGGTGGGCATTGGGTCAGAATATCCAAGTGTGAACACGTGACCTTGAAGTTACTCCAAATTATAAGAGCATTCATTACATTCCAAGACCATAAAAGATTTCTGTCAAATTTCACGCTCCACAATATCCTAATTTATCGTCTTCATGTAATTTAACAGCCTCACATCTCCCAAATCAAATCTCGCAATTTAAAATCACATGACTTCAAATTTATGATCCAACTCCAATAATTACTATGATTTGACGAGCAAAAGAGTTGAATTTTACGGGTGTTACAAAACGAAGTTAATCCAACTTGACGAAATCTCTGTTGCGTGTACGGGAAAAACCTTATATTTCTTCTTTTATCTCTTTTCTTTCTTTCTTTTCTCTGTTCACTGGACGAAGCTGCACTTTCCTCTTTCTTTCATCTCTCGTGGTCTTCTTTTTTTCTTTTTGGCCAACACTTTTTGACCGAGTCTAAGGCTGCGTTTGGGAACACTTTGAAAAAAAGTCTTTGGAAAACTGTAAAGGATTTTAAGTTGAATGATTTTAATAAAATGTAAATTATGTTCGGTAAATTGTAACTTAAAAGTCCATTGCAAAGAAACTTTGGATAAAATAGTGTTTGGAAAAAATTATATTTGCAAGGCACTTTTTTTTTATTTTTTTTTTGAAAAAAAGTTGAAACCCTTTGCCGGAACTGGTGAAGGGCAGGCGGCCGCCGGCGACTCGAATTTGGCCCCGACAACCGTTGTCTGAGGTCTTTCGACCTTAGACAACTGTCGTGCGGCGCCAGATTTGGGTCGCTAGCGGCCCTCAAAGGTCATCTAGGTCGTGCGACCTCAGGCTGCCCTCGCTTGGGTCGCATGGCCCCTCACGGTGGTCTTGCAAGCCTAGGCGACGGTCGCTGGGTTGCGCGACCACACCGGCCCCCCTTTGGCCTGTCGCCGTCCCCTCATAGCCACGCCGGTCGAGGTGTAAGCGAAGAAGATGATGAACAATGACAGACAAGGCCAAAACCGGAAAATCAAAAAGTAGATGAGGGTAGTTTTGGAAGAAATTTTTTTTACTTACCTGGGGGACATGCATGCCAAGAGAGCTGAAAACTCAAGGCAGCCTTCACGAGGCTCACTTTTGCTGACGGGGAGTTTTTAAAATTGTTTCCAAACACCAAATTTTAGCCCAAGGGGCTTTGGATGCCCAAAAGTCGCTTGGCAAAGCCAATTCCAAATGCACCCTATGTGACATTCCGAATTTCGACCCATTTTTGGGATTTATAAAACGTGTAATTCGTCAGTGTGCTTATAGTAAAATCTCGCCCGGGAACTGATCACTCCCGGTTATGGTTTTTAAAATTGAGATTTCGCTAGAATCGCATTCGATCGAATTTTGCCATTATTTAGAGCCCGAACTTTAGTGTCGAATTTTTCGGAGTTCCGTGACTAATTTAATTGGACGGTGTCGATATTATTGTGGCCAATCTCGAGTTTACCCGAAATAAGTGAAAAATGAATTTTTTACCGGGTACGAATTTGGACTAGTAGACCACCCTCATAGTGTTTTTATTATTATCCTCCGGCCAAATCCTAAAATTTATTAATTAGGATTTTTTGGGGACCGTCAGATCTTTTTCGGATTTAAATCGTGACCGTTGGATCGCAATTATTGCGATTCTGACTTGTCCTTTTTCCTCCCCCCCCCTCTCTCTCTCTCTCCTCCCCTCTTTTCCGCCGACTTCCCCCCTACGTTCTGACCTCCCCCACCAAACCCCATCATTTCCCCTTTTTCTTTCTTTTTCCTTTTCCCTTTTCTTTTCTTCTTCTTCCTTCTTCTCCCTTCTTCCCCGACGCTTCTGGCTTCTTGCTCTTGCTTCTGTTCACGTCGACCGCTTGCTCGTCGGCCCAGCCACCGTGCGCCGTCCGGCCGCCGCGCCTCACCCCCAGTCGCTTCCTTTTTCCCGACGCCGTAGCTTCCGGCCTCCGCTCCTCTGCAACTCGCCGGAACTAGCCGCAAGCGGGTCGCGCCTCCCGTCGGCCCGGCCGTCCACCGCCAAGCGCCACTCCTCCCCGCCGTGAACCACCGCCGTCCCAGCTCTCCCCTTGGCCTTGCGGCACCGCTCCCGGCCACCTGGAACCTCCCGTCGTCGGTTCGCCCAAGCCGCGCGCGAGTTACGTCACTCGCCGGACGTCCGCCGCCATCCAAGCCGTTGCTTCCGCCGGCCACCAGCTCCGTCGTCCACCTCCGACCGTCGTCGCCCCTGTCCCAACCGTCGGGAATAGCCCGGGCCACGCCGGAGCAGCCCCCACAGCAGCTGTCTCCCCTCGTCGCGCCCGTTCGTCGCTCGCCGGAGCAAATCCGAGGACACCGCGGACCGCCCTCGTCGCCGTCGTCGTCCTCGCGTCGTCGCCGGCGTTGGCCGAGTAAGTTAACCCCTAATCCCGTATTTAGGGTGTTAAACTTGCTTAGGGTAGTTTAAATTATATTTAGATTATGTTAATTATGGGTTAGTGTTTAGTTAATTGTGATTAGAGACTAAGTTATCAATTATTTTATTGCTATTGATTATTATATTAAATCAATTATTTTCGGAATTTAAATATTATTTTATTAGTTAATAAATTAATTCCGAATTAAATATAAATATTTTATTATTAAATAATTAATTTCCGAAAATTAAATGTTATTATTTTCGGAAAATTTCTAACGTCAAATTGTGATGCCAATGTTGGTTTTCGCCGTATAAGTTTGCGTATTTAGAAAATGATTTGAATGATTTTGATTCAAGGTAATAATTTGACATTTTGGAAAATTAAATTATTTTCGGATATTATTAATTAATTAATTCCGAATTTAATTTATTGTCATTTCGAAAAATTTGTAATTTCGAATTATGATTTCTAGTTTGAATGTTGGCGAATATACTGTGAATTGTCGTACCAAATTGATTTTTATGACAAATTGTTTCGATCGAAAGTTTTCAAGGAAAATTTATGAGGTTTTTGGAATTAAATTATTTTTATTGTTATGCCAAGTAATGTTAGTGATGCTTGTGATTGATAGTAGTGTTTGGTATCGAAGTTTGCGAGAATTTATTTGAATGATTGCATGTGTGACCACTTGACATGATTGTATGGCATTGGATGAGCACTATTCATGGATGCATGGGCTAATTGAGAAGATAATAATTGGCCGGAATGCTTGTGTGTTCGTGTGGTCACACGTTGGAGCCGTCTTGCTGTGTATCGCTTGACGTTGCCCGATTTATCGGATGCCTGGGGATAATCTGGAGTGCCGATACCCCGGATGCCTTGTCGCGGCCCGAGGCCGGACTTGATGCTCCTTACGGGATACCATCTTACTGCGTATCGTTTGATGTTGCCGTATTGGAATGCCGTCATTCTGTATATCGTTTGACGTAGCCGTGCCCGACGGGGCGGGACGGAGCCCGGTTTTTACCGGTAGACCGCCATCTTGCTGCGTATCGCTTGATGTGTGGTGGCCCCGAGGGGGCGTAATAATTGGAATCCGTGTGATGCATAGTGCTTGATTATGGGGTCGAAACTGCTAGGCATGGTATGGGACGTGCCCAAGTGGATTCTATCTTATAATCGAGACACGCGTGACTGTGTTGCATTAATGCATGGAAAATCTCGTTAAATGCTTCAAGTATGTGACATATGCATTTCATCAACGTGTGTACCAAAGCGAGGTAAGGATGCTTGTGGTTGTTAATGATGCTCTTGTTGCTGTTTTGCCTATTTAGGGACCCCCGTGCGAGTTGGCCTCCTAAGCGGGGCTTAGGTCGTTAACTTATTGAGACTTTGTCTCATTTATTATTGTTAACCCCTTTTTCAGGCCCTTAACGTGTTGACACACCCAACTTGGTTCAGGGTGTTTGGAAGCTGTCTTTTTGGGGATCGACTTGTTAGAGGGAGTAGATTAACCCGGCTTTTGTCTTTTGCTGACCTTTTTGTGGTAGCGCCCGATTCGGGCTTGTAAGAATGTTCTCAGGGGTTAATCAAGTGAAGATTAAAATAGTATTGTGTTTTGTTTTTCCTAACTATCCCTATTTATTGTTATTGTCCGGGGATTGTTATAATCGTTTCCGCATGCGTATTAAAAGATAAAATGGAGGGTCGGCGACGAGTCCTGGGACGTTGCATCTCAACGACCGAAGCGGGGTGTTGCGCGTCCATAGGGTCCGGGGCGTGACATCCCCGTCCGAATTGGTATCAGAGCAAGGTCAGCTCGATACAAGTTTGGTCGAGACCTGGAGTGATAAGGTGCCATGGGTTTTGGGATAGTGAGTTAGGAAAACACCTTTATGCCTGTGTTTGTTTGTTAGCTTTCTCGTTCATAAGCAAGTTGTTTAGGAATTCTAATTCCTTATTGGAATTGGAAAGCAGGTTTCTGTAAAGACCCTGCGAGATGGACAATCCTGAACCGAGGGCTCCTAGGAGAAGGGTCGAGCCAGGTCAGGCTGGTGCGCGAAGGAGAGCACCAAGGGATCCTAGATTGGACCAGATCCCGCAGGCTTTACAGATGTTAGTAGGGCAGCAAGCCCAGAATCAAGCTGCCGCTGCTGAGCCTGCACCTGCACCTGTGCCTGTAGATGTTCCGTTGGCTGGCAATGGAAATGGGAATCAGCCTATGCACAAGTTGGTGGAGCAATTTCTGAAGCTCAAGCCACCCAAGTTCACGGGCGCGGGTGATCCTGAGGCTGCAACCCTCTGGATCAGGGAGTTGGAAAAAGTTTTTGCCTTGTTGAGATGTACTGATGAAGATAAGGTGGCACTGGCAGTCTACCAATTGCAAGGTAATGCCAGTACTTGGTGGGAAGCTATCCAGAGGAGGGTATTTCCTGAAGGTACGGCCCGGGTGTGGGGTGCCTTTGTGGATGCTTTTTATAATAAGTACTTTTCAGATTGTGCTCGAGAGCAGAAGATGAATGAGTTTCAGCGTCTTCGACAGAACCAGTTGACTGTAGACCAATACGAGGCAAGGTTTGCTGAGCTATCCCAATATGCCCCAAGGTTGATTGAGGATCCAATTGATAAGGCAAGAAGGTTTAGGGATGGGCTGAAACCTGAGATTAAGGACCAACTGGTGCCCCTGAATCTGAAGAATTATGATGAGCTATATGAGAGGACACAGCTGATAGAAAGAAACCTGGCTGAGAGGACAGCCGCGTCTGGATCGCGGTTTGTGCCAAACAAGGATGACCGTCGGTTTGGAAAGAAGTCGATGGCAGGAAATAAGTTTTCCATCCCTCCTAACAAGAAAGGTGGTGTGAGGAAGCCGGTGTACAACAACAACAATGGCCCCTGTCGCTTATGTGGAAGGCACCATGGATCAGCCCCATGCCCTATGAGGACGGGAGCTTGCTTTGGGTGTGGCCAGCATGGCCACCATATTAGAGATTGTCCACGCCAAGTAGCGGGAGCGCAAAGACCAATGCAGCAGGTAGGACAACCTGCAAGTATTGCCCCGCCGAACCAGTTGAACCGACCGCAAGTGCAAGGAAGAGTCTATGCTGTCACAAGGAAGGAGGCAGAGGACTCGCCTGCCGTCATTACAGGTACGGTCTCGTTACACGACCATGCTGCCTATGCTTTGTTTGATCCTGGAGCTACGCATTCGTTTGTGGCTAAGCAATTTGTGGAATTAGTGGGGTTAAGTCCGAAACCATTGGGAGTAATTTATAGTATTTCTACCCCTTTAAAGGATAGCATAGTGTCTGTAGCAGGCTGTACTGATTGCAAGTTATCTGTTGGTGGTCGTGAGGACAGCATAGATTTGATTGTTTTGACGATGTTCGACTTTGACGTGATTATTGGAATGGATTGGCTCACCAAGCAACGAGCCACAGTAAACTGCTATCGTAAGACGATACAGTTTGAGCCAGTAGGGAGTGTTGGTTTTGAGTTTGTTGGGAATCGAGGAGGACCTTCTATCCCTTTGATCTCATCATTGGAAGTCACTCAGTTATTGGATGAGGGTTGCCAAGGTTATTTGGCGACTGTAGTTGACACTTTGGTAGAGGAACCAAGGATGCAAGACATTGCTGTGGTGCGAGAATTCTCGGACGTTTTCCCTGAGGAATTGCCTGGATTACCCCCAGAAAGAGAGATAGAATTTGTGATTGAGTTAGCCCCGGGAATGGAACCGATTTCTAAGGCGCCTTATAGAATGGCGTTGTTGGAATTGAAAGAGTTAAAGGTTCAGATGCAAGAATTGTTGGACAAAGGATTTATTCGCCCTAGTGCATCGCCTTGGGGAGCGCCAGTTCTCTTTGTAAGGAAGAAGGACGGGTCGTTGCGCCTTTGCGTCGACTATCGGCAACTCAATCAGGTAACGGTTAAGAATAAGTATCTGTTGCCTAGAATAGATGATTTGTTTGACCAACTTCAAGGAGCTTCGGTATTCTCGAAGATAGACCTGAGGACAGGTTATCACCAGTTAAGGATTAGAAGGGAAGATATACCGAAGACGGCATTTAGAACGCGCTATGGACATTATGAGTTTACCGTGATGCCGTTTGGTCTGACAAATGCGCCTGCAGCTTTTATGGACTTGATGAACAGGGTGTTCAAGGAGTATTTGGACAAGTTCGTGATTGTGTTCATTGATGACATTCTGGTGTATTCGAGGAGTGCAGAGGAACACCAACAGCATTTGAAGACAGTGCTACAGACTCTTCGAGATCATAAGTTGTATTCTAAATTTAGTAAGTGCGAGTTTTGGTTAACTCGCGTGGCTTTTCTTGGACACGTAGTTCCTGGAGAAGGAATTTCAGTGGACCCAACTAAGATTGAGGCGGTTATGAATTGGCCTAGACCAACGACGGTAACTGAAGTTAGGAGTTTCTTGGGATTGGCTGGTTATTATAGGAGGTTCGTGGAAAAGTTTTCTGCTATAGCCATGCCCTTGACGCGATTATTGAAAAAGGACACGAAATTCGAATGGACGGATAAGTGCGAGCGTAGTTTTCAAGAGCCTAAGCAGAAACTAACTACTGCACCTGTTCTAACGTTACTGTCTGGTTCAGGGGGATATGAGATTTACAGTGACGCTGTTGACACCTAAATTTTGATTAATCATTTAGGGTTTTATCGCGTAAAAATTAGGGCTTAGTTTTTATCCCCTAAACCAAAAATATTTTCACCTAAAATCCATGGCATATAGACATTAGATGCATTTACATTAATAGGGCTTATTAGGACATGTTCGTGTATCAAAAATCAAAAAAAAATAAAAAATAAAAAATAAAAAATTTTCACAAAGTCACAACCAAAAAGTGAGAAAAGAAAAGAAAAGAAAAAATCGCCGGGCCGGGTCCGCAGGCCCATTTCTTTTCCCCCTTTTTCTTTTTCTCCTTCTTTCCCTCTTCGCGTGGGCCGGCCCTCCTTGCCTCAGCCCAGCCCGCGCGTCTCTTTCTTCCCCCTTTTCCCCAGTCAACGTTGCAGGCGTGCAGAAGACAAACAGACGCAGCAGCAGCGGAAGACGATGCAGAAACAGACGCACAGAAGCCAGAAACAGAACGGCGCAGCAGCAGCGGACGATGCAGAGGCTAGATGCAGAAGCCAGAGGTCAGAACGAGACCTGCATCAAGAGGTTCCGCAGTCGTTTTAGACGAAAACGGGTCTACCTCGCCCCCGAGGAGAGGACCGGTTGATGGCAGGAACGCAAACGGGGAGGGTGCGCTGATCCACGACTCTCCTAAGCTCGAAACGGAGAGGAAATGTCGCCGGAGAGGATGGAGGAGGAGGACAGCCTTCCCCTTCTCCGAGTATTTAGCGAGGGAGAGACCGAGGGAGCGAGACGGAGACCAGGAGAGAGAGCGAGGGAGAGGTCGAGCGAGAGAGAGACAGAGAGCGAAAACAGAGAGAGATCGAGCGAGAGTGTTCGACAGAGAGAGCGCGAGAGAGAGAGAGTTCGACAGAGAGGTCCGAGAGAGAGAGTGAAGCCGAGAGTGTCGGCGAAGGAGACCCGAGGCCGGCGAAGCTCCGGTGAGCCCCTTTTTCCCGCGGTAGGTTTGGGTATTGTTTGGCCGTCTTCTTCGTTGGGTGCTTGAACCGAGGCCGATTTCCCGAGGATTTCGGTTCGGGGGCGTGCGAGGCAATCGGACGTACTCCGATCTGCCACGATTCGCCGCTCCCGAGCCGAATAGGGAGCGCCACAGCCCCTCTCCGGTCGGTTCTTCCTCCCCTGTTCTTTCCCTTCCCCTGTTCTGGTGCTCTGCTTTTGTTTGAGTTCACCGGCCGGAGCTCGCCGCCGTTCGCCGGCGCGAGTCCCGGCCCGTGAGGCCTGGTGTTTGTTCCTACTCCCCTCATCACCGTGTGCGAATCTCGGCCAGTGTCAAGCCTTGGTTGTGTCGGAAATGCTCCGTTTTTGCCGCGCACGCCCACTGTTCGACATTATGCTTGAATGAGCCCCCTCTGTATTTCTCTGTTTTATTCCTCTGGTGACTGTGAATGCCGTCCGACGGCCGAGCGTGGGCTCAGCGCCGGACCGAAGGTCCCTCGTCGGGGCGGTGACGCGAGCCAAAGGTCGACGGCGGCCGGGCGAGGGCTCGGTCGCGCGTCTGCGCACCCTGACCGCGGAGGTTGGGGAGCCCGGGACTCGGGCGCGAGCCGGTGACGGCTGCGGCGGCCGGGGCCAAGCCCAGCCATGGAAGCCGGGACTCGGGAGAGTCGACGACGGCCGCGGAGAGCAACGCCAGCCATGCAGGCTGGCGAGCGAGGCTCCGGCGCCCGTCGGACCACTTCCCCGGCCACGAAGGCCGGGTCTCAGCGAGCAGCGGCCGAGCAAGGAGCTCGGCTGCCGGTCCGGCGACCCCAGCCACGGGGGCTGGGGTTTGGAGTGCCGGCGTCCCAACCGGCCGGCGGTGACCGCGGGTGCGGGGCGAGGCCGGCGTTCGGCGGGCAGCGGCGGCCGGCGTGCGGCCGGCGCACGGGCTAGTCGCGGGGCACGGCCGTGGCGGCCGCGAGTCGGGTCGGGCGAGCGGGTCGAAACCGGGTAGGGTTTCACCCTAGGGTTTTGTTCTAATGGGCTAGAGTAGGTTTTGGGCCGGTGTTTTAGGGTTTTGAGTTTTTAATTTGTTGTTGGGCTTTTGCTTATTTTCTTAAAAAAAAAATCTCGGGCTGGGCCCATTCCAAAAAAAAGGTTTGTCTTACCGGGCTCAATATATGAGCCCGGTTCGGTTGTGGACCCGGGCCGGCGCGCCCGGGTCAGCCCCGACCCGGGTCGAGTGTTGAGACCCGACCCGGGGTCAAATTTCATTATTATTATTATTATTATTATTATCATTATTATTATTATTATTATTTCGAAATTTTTTTTTTTTTAAAAAAAAATTTCCAAATTTTTTTTTTAGAAATTCTGCAAAAAAGATCAAAAAAAAAAGGTTTCTTCGATTTTTTTTTTAAAAAAAATTTTCGAAAAAAAAAATTTTTAAAAAAAATTTCCGAAAAAAAAAAAATTTTTTTTTTTTTTTCAAAAATCCTTCAAAAGATCAGAAAAGCCGAAAACCAAAAAAAAAATTATTTTTATTTTATTGTATTTTTTTTTTAAAAAAAAAAATTTCGAAAATCAAAAATTGGAAGTTGGGTTTCGATTTTGCGTTTGATCGCAACTTGCTTGATTTGCATGCTTCAAATTGTAGGTTCAATTTAAATTTGCATGTAGTCAATTATGCATGTTAGGTAGTGTTTGAACAAGGTTAGGTACCGAAAGGGCACTAATTGGTTAGTTAGTGTAATCAAGTCCCCGTACCCATTGAGTCTCTGGTTCGTAGAAGTGAAGCATTCTCCCGTGGTTCACTTAGGTGTCTAATCAACCTACCAAAAATAGATTAGTGGCGACTCCTAATTGAAAATGATTTGCATGTTAACAACTTGAACTTAAGTCGCGAATTGGTATGGGCTTGGGAGAGCCCGAGCTAGGTTTAACTTAGTAATCCATTAGCCGTTAACCCGTTAGGCTTCCAGGCCGGTTCGGGAAGGTCGCGACAGCTTGGCGACTCCGCTGGGGACTTCTTAGTGGACTTAGGCCGTTTATCTTGTTTAAATACATCCCTAACGTGATTGTTCTTGTCATTGATTCCTTGTTTTGCAGGATTGAGAATGAATGCTTAGTTTTCGGATGCTTGAAGCATTGTTTGCTTATAAACTGTTGTGCATGCTTTGAATGTTTCAGCACTACACTTTTGCACACACAACCATGCCGCCGGTCCCGGGCCGCGATAGGGTATTTTAGGATGGTGCTAAGAAAGATACAACCTCGAACGCGAGACTGCGATGTAGAGGTTGCCTTTCTTTTCCCCGAAAAATTCTTTCTTGGTGTCTTAAGCATTTATCCTTGTCCGCGAGACCGCGTGACTATAGGATATTTCTTTTGACTAAGCCGGAGTTAAGAGGACCTGACACCAACGCGAGACTGCGAGGGTCAGATCACCCTCTTGGCTTCACCTCGTTAAACTGTCTAGATAGAAGTCAAGCTCCACTTTTCATGTGTGTGTCCTTGTGATTGCCGCGGTTCTCGATAGAGTAAGCCTTTTTCCTCCTGTTATGCAATTCATTTATTTCCTTTTGTTGGTCTATGGCAAATTAGGTTGGTCGTTAATCTCAATTTATATGCGATGGGGAGAACCGATGTCCAATTCATTTCCACTCCCAAGAAAGAGCTCATAGCATGGTGGGATCAGTTGGATCAGGATAGCCGAAGACAGGTCAAGGCGAGGATCGGCCGGCTCCTTCCGTTACTCAAGATCAACATCCATTCCGGAGTCATGCAAGCCATACCCCACTTCTGGTGCCCTCAGACGTCAACCTTCGTATTTGGTGAGTTCGAGCTAACCCCGACCTTGGAAGAATATAGCATTGCCATTGGAATGCCTCTTGGAACCGAGCTTGTCAAGCCACCCATAGGTATAGACCCCATGTCCGAGTTGTCGCAATTTTTGAGAGTTAGGACCGAGGTGGTAAGGAAAGTTGTCAAAGCTAATTGTTATGCCTGTCCATTATCATTTTTGGCCGAGTGTTTTTCAAATCAACCAATGGCTCAAAAGGGTAGGATTTTCATTCTAGCATTTGTCGGACTCATCGTTTTTCCTCATCGTAAGAATGCCATAAACCCTTCAATTGCTTGGGTGGTCAAACACATGTGTGCTGGATTAAACTATGTCAACATGATTTTAGCTGAAACATTTTTGTCCCTCAACCGTTTTAAACAAAACGGAGAAAAAACCATGCGAGCTTCCCCGGAAATTTTACAAATATGGTTTCTTTCTCACATAAGGGGGTTCGGGCACCTTATGCAATTGTTCCAAATAGATGAGTTTAGGCACCCGATACAGAGGTTCCAGGTCTTAGAAAAGCACTCCCCTGACAAGGAATACTCCCGTTGGATAAATTTCCTAAAGGACCCCGAACCCAAGGCATTTCTATGGCATGCTAAATGGTTCCAAGTCGAGGAAGCTCGTTTCGCTCATAAGTTCGCCAACCCGATCCCACTGCTCGGTCTTTCCGGCGCCACTTCCTATTACCCATATAGGGTGGCCCGCCAATACCGAGCCCTTCAAGAGGTGCCGCCACCGCTCAAGACGGAGATGTTTCAGGCCCGGTTCACCCGCACGGACTACGACTACTTCGACGAGATCCGGGCCATTGAGATTGCATGGAGCGAATGCCGTCCTGAAAAGGTTGTCGTGCCCAAGAAATTGGAAGGGGAAGAGGAGATCCACCACGCCTCCACATTCTACATCCGCACTCACAGGATTCCCACCATTTTACGACCACTGGTCCCGGAAGTGACTGACAAGCCCACCCAGAAAGCGCAAATTGAGCATCTTGAAAAGAGGGTGGAAATGGACAAGACTCGCATCTCGAGGTTAACCCGAGAGAACAAGCGGCTTCGCAAAGCTGCAAGTTCCCCATCGCATATAAAATGAGTTGTCCCGAGAAGTCTGAAATGACAATTTCACTTAGCCTCAATGTTTAGGAGGATGCTGTTTTTTCTAGTTTCGTTCTGTTCCAAAGGTTTCATGTAGTTTCGAGTCTTTGTAATCTCTCTCTTCTTAGTCTCGAGATCTAGGAATCATTGTGCAATGTCAAGAGAATCTCAATTCTTAATGTCAAAGTTCTTATTGCATTTGTTTTCTGTAATGTCTAAAATAAAAAAAATAAATAAAAATAAAAAACTCTAAAATCTCAAATGTTTCGAAATTTCCTTCTCGAGGGACCTAAAACGCCTAGACCAGTGCCATGGGCCGACCTCTTGTAGGAACTGTGTACTCACATGAGCTCATTTTTCAGGTAATCGCAGGCTGCCAAATTGATCGCATCCGGCTCACAAAGGAAGGAATTGAGAGACCAAGAGGCCGGAGGAAGAGGTTTTCCAGTCCGACGATCTGCCAACGTCCCCTTTCTTCATCTGGGCAAAGCTACGGCTTCGAGGCAATCGCCAATCCGGACACGATCGCGGGCTACACAAATGAATATTGAGGAACAGAACGCCCGCTTCGCTGCCCTCGACGACAAGATCAATGGGCTTGCAACTCAGCTTGCCCAATTCGCCAGTGACATGAGGGCCGCATTAGCAACACCAAACGCTGATCAAGTCTCACCTCCGGCTGTTCCCGAGCCCGTAGAGGGACCCTCAAGGAGAAATGTTACCGAAGAGGCGTTGGGATCTACGCCTGTAGTAGTCGAATTAGACCCTGTCTCGGAGGCCGTTACTGCCCGGTTGGAGGAAGAACATAACAGAAGGTTCGCAAAGATAGAGGAGAAACTTCGGGCGCTGCGCGGGTACGAAGAACACATGGTCGAGGACCTATCTCGATATGCACAAATGAGATTTCCCGAGAAGTTCAAGATTCCGGATTTCACCAAGTATGATGGGACCGGAGATCCGAAAATCCATCTGAAGTACTACTTGAACAGAATGGCAAGGTATGCTCAGAACGTCCCGCTGATGGTTCAGACCTTCCAAGAGAGCCTGACAGGGCCCGCGTTGCAATGGTACGTATTGTCGGAGCCCGAAAAGTTCGAAAAATGGGAGGATCTAGCTGAGGCGTTCGTCCTACAGTACAAGTACAACACTGAGATAGCCCCCACGCGCGAGGTGCTGACGCGGACTGAAAAAAGGAGAAGTGAGTCCCTCAGGGCCTTCGCTCAAAGATGGCGTACTCTCGCCGCCCAAGTCCGACCCCCACTCAGTGAGAAGGAGTTGCTGGATCTCTTTCTCAAAGCCTTGCCTAACGATTTCTATCTAAAGTTAGTGGGTTCGGGATGTCTGACCTTCTCTCAGTTGGTTGATGTCGGGGAAAGGATAGAAGGGGCCATCCATGACGGAAGATTGAACGAGGGAGCTAGTCGGAAGGTCCCGGGTAAAAGAGAAAAGGACGTCGAGATCGCGTATGTGCAAGCGCCCGTTGCAACGAGACCCCAAGCCGCTCAAGGCCCTTCTACGTTTCGAGAGAACGCACATCAGAATCATGAATTCAGGAGGAGAACACAAAGGCAGTTCACTCCCCTGCCTAGGCCATTGTCCAAGTTATTGCCCATGCTGCTGGAAAAAGGCTTGGTAGCTAAAGAGGTGCCCCGGGATAATCCTTCAAGATTCCCCGGATTTGATTTGTCAAAGTCTTGTGAATTCCATAGAGGCGAAAGAGGGCACGATGTGGACAACTGCTTCATTCTCAAGGTCAAGGTGCAGAACCTGCTCGACAGAGGCATTTTGTCCTTCAGGGAGCCAACCCCCAATGTTCAGCAAAATCCGTTGCCCAATCATACCGCCAATGTCAACGTAGTAATCGAGAAGGGCGGCGAGGATAAGCACACATTTAATGTGGATGTTGACGGACTCTATGAAGTACTAGTGTCAGCCGGACACTTCGAGGCTGAGGGGGATATTCCAAGGGGAGAGAAGCTGAAACGTATCGCTCTGATGGTAGATATGGGGGTAATATACAGCATGAAGGAAGATGGTGCAACGACCATGACGGCTGCGGTTGAGGAAGGATTGAAGGACACGCCTGCCGAGCGTATAGAAACTAGCGAGCTAGCCGATGAGAGTGTGCTAGAGAGTCCAGTCGTGGCCGCCGATGAAGGAGAGAGCTCGCGTGATGACCCCGAGTTTCAGGTTAGCAGTATGCATCGTGAATTCATAAGGCTCGCTCGCGAAAGGGGGGAGGTGGTCGACACACTAGGTGAGCCTAGTGGCAAATTTGATTATCTCGTGAAATATTCGCCGCCACCCAGCTTCTTCATAGATCCCAAGGACGTTGTTTCCGACGGGTGGGGAGGTATGGACGACCCGTTCGAGCCCAGCGAGGAAATGGTTGGCGCAATTACCCCTATGGTAATTGATTTACCGGTCGAGGAAGATTTATGGATGCCAGACGAGGAGGATGTCGACCATTTAGTTGTCGACCTCATGGCCGGAGAATTCGCTACCCTGGAGGTCGGTAATGGTGCCATGGAGCCAATCGTGATCGAGCTCCCTCCCGAGGACGAAGAGGACTTGATAATAGAGAGAACCCCGAATTATAACCCCAAGGCCGTCCCTTGGAGTTATAGCACGAATGAAATCGACACCATCACACGTTCGGGCCGCTGCTACGCGCATGCTGGGGTAGTCGAGAAGAAAGCCGTCTCGGACGAGGAAGCAAAACAGTTCCTGGCCGTTGTCAAAACGAGCGAATTCGATGTGGTGAATCAATTGAGAAAGATGCCTGCCCAGGTCTCCCTCTTAGATCTTTTCAAAACGTCTGAGAAACACAAGAATGCACTGCTGAAGGTCCTCAACGAAGTTCATGTGCCAGAAGATATCAACGATACCCAGCTGGAGGAGTTCGTAGGGTCCATCTTGTTGAAGGATCAAATCTCGTTCGCCGACGAGGACTTCCCCGTTGAAGGTCGCAACCACACCAAGGCACTACTTATTTCAGTGAAATGTCGTGACAGGATGGTGGCGAGAGTACTAATCGATAATGGATCGGCATTAAATATTTGCCCGCTCGCTACCCTTCGTCGCTTGGGGGTAAGTGAAGAAAAAATGCTAGTATCCAAGTCTACCGTGCGCGCTTTCGACGGCATGAAAAAGGAAGTAATCGGCGAGGTGGAGCTTGAATTGCTGATAGGCCCGGTCCTTTTCTTGGTCGGATTCCAGGTCCTCGATATCCCCAGTGCCTTCAACTTTCTACTGGGACGACCGTGGATACACACCGCCGGGGCTGTGCCCTCAAGCCTGCACCAGAAAGTTAAATTCATCGTGGACGGGAGATTAGTAACTGTGCATGGGGAGACGGACTTTAAAGTTTTTCAGGACACGGCAATCCCGTATGTAGAGCCCGATGACAAGGCCGAATCCAGTTATCAGACTCTGGAGTTGGTTTCGATGGTACATGTGCCCGCTGGGACCATCATGCGAGACCCAGACGTAGCAAAGCCTTCACTCATGTCGAGCAGGGTATTGCTGGAAAGCGGACATGTCCCCGGAACCGGCCTGGGATTACATGGACAGGGTATCAAAGAACCCCTCCGGGTATCTAAATGGCACAGGAAGGCAGGCCTGGGTTATCGTGGGAGCAGTTCTGGTGACCGAGTTAACCATGGAGGACGAGGTTGTAGCGGAGGACGAGGTCAACGGGGAGGCCGTAGTGGTCGTGGGGGCCATACTGATGATGATTACGGGGGTCTAGCTAACCAAGGAGGTTGCGGAAGTCGAGGAAGTTTATTTGGGTTAGGGGAAGGTCAGAGAGGCCTACTTCTTCCAGAGCTGAAGGAAATCTTCCCGGGGCCACCCAAGCTGCTGCAGGAAGAGGAGGCCACGCTTTGTCTCGTCAACCTATTCGAGGGAGAGTGCATTTGCACCATCGCAGAAAATGAAGAGGCTGAGTCTTCTGTTGCCACCACCAACTCTTTTGAGTAGGGATGCTGCTTTTCTTTCCCGTTTAGTCTTGTTGGAGTCTGTGTTTATCCCTTTCATGGGAAGTTCGTTTAGGTCTAGGTGTTGTTTCTCCTTGTAATCAAAGTCCTGGACTGTGAGCCGTCGGTCCAAGACCTCGAGTCATGTAAACGGTCTTATCTCATTAATGAAGTCATGATCATGTTTTATTAAGAACGTGTGGAAGTGCCCAAACCAGACTGATGATGATGCTTTGAGGCCTGGACTTCCACACGCTTCCTGATTTCCAAAATCATTTGCGGATAGGGACGTCCAAGGATATGAGGACGGATCCCTCATTTTCAAAAATTCTTCCAAAATGATTTCAAAACACATGCACATCATTAGTTGCGATAACATTTTTTAATTCAGTTACTAACCTTCTCCATGGCATCTTAGGCGTAACATTTCGCATAATCATGATAGGTGCATATGTGAGTCGGATTTGCTGGAAGAAAATCCTTCTGGGTCCGATGATGACAAGGATGACTACGATCAGAGAAGCATCGAGCAGGACTGGATTCGGCATGAGGAATCTAAGCCGTTGACCGCAGAGCCCACAGTTACAGTAAATCTGGGCGATTCAGAGAATGTCAAAGAGATTAAGATTGGGGCTGGCCTTTCTGAAATCAAGGCTAGGAGGATGGTCGACCTTTTAAAGGAATTTCAAGACGTGTTCGCTTGGTCATATGCAGATATGCCGGGGTTGGATAGAGAAATTGTAGAACATGCTCTACCAACGGATCCGAATGTCCCGCCAAAGAAGCAAAGACTCAGAAGAACAAAGCCTGAATTATCCAAGAAAATCGAAGAGGAGGTCATGAAGTTGTTGAAAGTGGACTTCATAGAGGTATCACACTATTCAGATTGGATCGCCAATGTGGTCCCTGTTATGAAGAAGGATGGTCGGGTTAGGGTTTGTATTGACTACCGTGACCTGAATCGAGCGAGCCCAAAGGATGATTTCCCGCTGCCTCACATCGATGTGTTGGTAGACAGCACCGCGGGATTCGAATTGTTTTCTTTTATGGATGGGTTTTCTGGCTACAATCAAATTCGGATGAAAGAAGAGGATAAAAGTAAGACCTCCTTCATTACTCCATGGGGGACTTTTTGCTACAAGGTGATGCCTTTCGGTTTAAAGAACGCTGGGGCAACGTACCAAAGAGCGATGGTCACCTTGTTTCATGATATGATGCATAAGGAAGTGGAGGTCTACGTAGACGATATGATTGCCAAATCCAGACAGGGAGAGGACCACATTGAGGTATTGCGGAAGCTATTCGACCGGCTTCGAAAGTTCAGGCTAAAACTTAACCCAGCCAAATGTGTGTTCGGGGCAAAGTCTGGAAAACTACTGGGGTTCATGGTCAGCAACCGAGGAATCGAAATCGACCCGTCGAAGGTCAAGGTTATTTGTGAGCTGAAACCCCCTTCAACTGTCAAAGAGGTTCGGAGTTTGCTGGGGAGACTGAACTACGTGGCAAGATTTATTTCTCAACTGTCTGAGACGGCTAGACCCCTTTTCAAGCTCCTAAAGAAGAACGCCAAAATTAAGTGGGACACCGATTGTCAAGAGGCATTTGAGAAGATCAAACAATATCTTTCCCATCCGCCAGTCCTGGTGCCACCCATCCCTAGAGTGCCTCTGATACTCTACTTAACCATTCATGAGGAATCGTTGGGAGCCTTGCTAGCTCAAAAGAGGCCAAGTGATGATAAGGAATGTGCGATATACTATCTCAGTAAGAAGTTTACTTCGTCCGAGATAAATTACTCCGGTGTCGAGAAGACGTGCGTGGCTTTGGTGTGGGTACTACACCGCTTGCGTCAATATACGCTCCATCATCGGATTTGGCTTGTAACTGAGAACGACCCCATCAAATACTTGTTGGAAAAGCCTGCACTAGTCGGGAAATTAGCGAAATGGCAGATTCTGGTGTCTGAATTCGACGTCCACAGCATGACACAGAAGTCCGTCAAGGGAAGAGCTATAGCTGATATGCTGGCAGAGAACTTTGAAAAGCCGAAAGAACTTGATCAGTTAGATCCTATAGAGGAACGCATTTCGGAGGTAGTGGACGATAAATGGACAATGTACTTCGACGGTACTGTAAACCTGGCAGGTTCTGGGACTGGGGCAGTTCTCATCTCTCCAGCAGGTCAACATCACCCAGTAGCCGCCAAGTTGGTTTTCCCCTGTACCAACAACATCTCAGAATACGAGGCTTGCATACTTGGACTGCAGCTGGCTGTCGACATGAAAGTCAAGAAGCTACAAGTCTACGGTGATTCCGCCCTCATCATTCTTCAGACAGAAGGTCGATGGCGAACCCGTGACCTCAAGTTGATCCCTTACCACGAATTCCTGGAGGAATTAATAAAAGAATTTGAGGAGATTTCTTTTGAGTATTTACCGCGATCACAAAATCAGTTCGCCGATGCCTTGGCCACGTTGTCGTCAATGCTACAAGTCATGGAAGGGTTAGACATCGAGCCACTGAAAATCGAAGTACTGACACGTCCAGCATATTGTTCGGCAATTACAAGTGAACCTGGCGAGAAGCCGTGGTATCACGACATCATGGAATATCTTCAAAGCGGCAAGTATCCTCCGGGAAGTGAGCTAACGGATCAAAAATACATAAGAAAGCTGTCGTCGAAATTCTTCATCAGTGGCAATGCTCTTTACAAGAGATCCTTTGACTCAACTTTGCTGAAGTGCGTTGATGCCAGAGAAGCCAACCAGTTGATGAGGGAAATTCATGAAGGAGAGTGCGGTCCGCACATGAATGGCCATCTTTTAGCTAGAAAGATCATGAGGCTGGGTTATTTCTGGATGGCTATGGAGGCTGATTGTATTCGGCATGTTCGTTATTGTCATCAGTGTCAAATCTACGCGGACAAAATCAACGTACCGCCGAATGAGTTGCGCCAAATGTCTGAGCCATGGCCCTTCTCAATGTGGGGAATCGACATGATCGGGCCAATTAATCCTAAGGCCTCCAACGGACATCGCTTCATTTTGGTAGCCATCGATTACTTCACCAAGTGGATCGAGGCGAACTCATATGCCAATGTCACCGCCAAGAGCGTGGCCAGGTTTATTCGCCGTGATATCATCGCTCGCTATGGAGTCCCGGAAGCAATCATCACCGATAATGGCTCAAATCTGAACAACAAGATTGTAAATGGCTTACTCGACGAGTTCCATGTTCGTCACTTGAATTCCTCACCTTACCGTCCGCAAATGAATGGGGCTGTGGAGGCGGCCAATAAGAACATAAAGAAGATCCTGTCAAAAACTGCTGACAACTATCGAGACTGGCATGAACGATTGCCTTATGCGTTGATGGCGTATCGAACTTCGATCCGCACCTCGACGGGGGCAACCCCCTTTTCACTCGTCTATGGTATGGAAGCAGTCTTACCAGTGGAGGTCGAGATCCCTTCATTAAGGATCCTCTCGCAAGCCGGGCTTTCCGAGGAGGAGTGGACTCAACAGAGATGGGATCAGTTGAACATGATCGACGAGAGGAGACTAAAGGCTTTATGCCACGGTCAATGCTACCAGAAGCGAGTCGCGAAATCATTCAATCGCAAAGTCCGGCCTCGACATTTTCAAGCCGGAGATCTCGTGCTAAGGAAAGTGTTACCCCTCACAGCAGAATCAGGTGGAAAATTCGCCCCAAATTATGATGGCCCGTACGTTGTTAGGAAAGCTCTACCTGGAGGCGCTTTAATTCTTGTAGAAATGGATGGCCGGGAGTTGCCAAAGCCTGTAAACGTCGATTCGGTGAAAAAGTACTTTCCTTGAATGAAATCCAAGGCCCAAGAGCCATTTTCGACGCAATCCGAATCACTGTAGGATATTTGCATCATACACATCATGCATACATGCACACATGTTTAAATTGCAGGTCCTAAACGAACAGCAGGTGGACTTACAAAAGATTGAACTGTCTTGGCAAGCATCCAACAAAACAAATGCAAAGGAAGAAGGTTACCAAGCCACTAAGCTGCAGGTAAGCACCCTCTGTCTTAATGCCGAAAGAAAGTTGAATGGAAATCCCCCTTTTAAAAAAAAAAACAAAAACAAAAAAAAAACAAAACAAAAAAAAATCAAAAAAAAAAAACAAAAATATTTTACAAAAAGTTTCACTCGAAGTCGTCTTGAGACTTGGTGGAATGTCGTCTTGGATCCAAGCTCCCCACGGAGAGCAATCAACTCGGGTGATCCTGGCAAAATAAGAGGGAAAAAGTTAATCATGCCAAGCGAGAAGCACTTAGAGTAAAGAAAGACGAGCCTTTCCCAGACACGTCCTATAAACACTCCGTGAGCTGAGTACGAAAAATCATGTTTTGAAGACAAGAGATTCATTCGCAAATAGTATATGAATCAAAATGAAGGGAGGCGTTTCTTTCGTCAATCCTACACCCTACAGGTAACCATGGCTAAGTCCCATCGAGCCTACACGTGCGGAGAATTTCCACGAGATACCCCTGTCAAGAATCACCTCCCAATTGGGGGCAAATTTCGAGATTTTGGTTAGTATCATTCCGTGAAAAGATGAGAAAGATTTCTTTGCTCTCACTGGTATCAATCTTTTTGTGGCAACTTCAGGTAAATCCTTGTTGAAGCCCGAAAAATCCCAAAATGAAGGAGAGCATTCGTTTCTCTACCCAAACACGTATACCCTTTGTTCAGCCAAGTTGAGCCTCAATATTCATTTCTAAAGCCCAAGTGGTGATTATCTCCCTACATTGGGACAAAGCATGTGATTTATCAAGGTAATGGATACTCGCGAGACAATGTGGAAAACATCTCGAAAGTCCTAAAAGCTCAAAAAAAAAAAAATTCAAAAGTCAAATGAAAACTAAGGGGCATGAAAAAGCAGTGTGCCTGGTAAAAGCAAGGCCAATGCCCATAAAAAAAAAAGAAAAAAAAAAGGAGGAAGAAAGGAGAGCTCATCAAAAGAAAGGCTCTCATGTGAAAAAAAAAATGTCAAAAGCAAAATGTCTGCAAATGCAAAAATCATTAGAGAAGAGAGCAAAGCTCTTATTGCGAAATAATCAGTCAATGGACTTTCGAGACAAATTGGACTTCAAGAGTCGAGTGTTCTTGACAAGATTGGATGATATGGTAATAATGCCATGGTGATCACCAACTTTTGAACCCCTTTTGAAAATTTCTGGGCCTTTCAAGCCTTTACCCAAACCAACGTTACAACCCTTTCCCGAAGTCTCTTCTGATTGGGATGATTCAAGTGAAAATGAGGACTTTACAAAGAAGCTGCCGCTGGAAGAAGTGGAGGCAAAGTTATCTTATCTCACCTCAAGGATTCTTGACCTGTAAACCTGATGGAGATGCCAATTGACAATCATTCCATCCCCTAATCGATAAAGCTCATCCATTGTTGAAACCGTAATCAAACCTGCATCACAGTCCTAAAAAAAGACCTCTCTGATTGGTCAATGTGTACTTGTTGCGAATGATTCTCGAAGCCGTCGACATTGATAGTGCGAGGTACATTGGAAACCAAAGTAGGTCCCACATCAATGGATGGGACCAAACAACCTTCTTGAGAGTATGAGAGAAGCCTTTTTCGACTAAGGAGCTCCTGTTTGGCGTGGTTAATGACCCCTTTTTACGAGCCAGGATCATTTCGACAAAATCTGTTTCTCGAGGGAGTTTGAGAATCAACGACGTTCTCTGAGCCCAACGGCAATTTTGTGATTTTAAATGATGCCAAGTGTTTTCTAAGCGATTGAGACTAATTTGATTTGCTCATACAGTCAACGCTTGTTCAGTAAAGCCATTCTCTTGATAACATCCTTCATGGCATCCGGAAGATATCAATCTCTCCTGGTATGCTTCTCCTGCCAGCGCACCGGCAATAACATATTTTGTTAGATGTGCAGTGACCATTTTGGGAATCCGTGTTGCTCGATGTAGTTACAGCATCAGAATTGCCCGGCGAGCTTTCGTAGCCCGGAGCGTCCCTTCGACCTGGCGAGCTTTCGTAGCCCAGAGTCCTTTTTCTTTGCCCGGCGAGCTTTCGTAGCCCGGAGCGTCTTTTTCTTTGCCCGGCGAGCTTTCGTAGCCCGGAGCGTCCTTTCGACCTGGCGAGCTTTCGCGGCCCAGAGTCCTTTTCTTTGCCCGGCGAGCTTTCGTAGCCCGGAGCGTCTTTTTCTTTGCCCGGCGAGCTTTCGTAGCCCGGAGCGTCCCTTCGATCTGGCGAGCTTTCGCGGCCCAGAGTCTTGTTCTTTGCCCGGCGAGCTTTCGTAGCCCGGAGCGTCTTTTTCTTTGCCCGGCGAGCTTTCGTAGCCCGGAGCGTCCCTTCGACCTGGCGAGCTTTCGCAGCCCAGAGTTTCGTTCTTTACATAACAAGACTTTATGAAGCCAAAAACCCGTTCTTACACGGTATGGCTTCTTTTTCATTCAGTCATCAGCCTATTAGTCATCTCTCATGCACCTTCTCATGCCCTCCATGAACAAAATTTAAGTGTCTCTTATCTTTGAAAGGAACCTCTACGAGCTCCCCTTCAAAGAGGGGCAGCTGTTGACACCTAAATTTTGATTAATCATTTAGGGTTTTATCGCGTAAAAATTAGGGCTTAGTTTTTATCCCCTAAACCAAAAATATTTTCACCTAAAATCCATGGCATATAGACATTAGATGCATTTACATTAATAGGGCTTATTAGGACATGTTCGTGTATCAAAAATCAAAAAAAAAAATAAAAATAAAAATAAAAAAATAAAAAATAAAAAATTTTCACAAAGTCACAACCAAAAAGTGAGAAAAGAAAAGAAAAGAAAAAATCGCCGGGCCGGGTCCGCAGGCCCATTTCTTTTCCCCCTTTTTCTTTTTCTCCTTCTTTCCCTCTTCGCGTGGGCCGGCCCTCCTTGCCTCAGCCCAGCCCGCGCGTCTCTTTCTTCCCCCTTTTCCCCAGTCAACGTTGCAGGCGTGCAGAAGACAAACAGACGCAGCAGCAGCGGAAGACGATGCAGAAACAGACGCACAGAAGCCAGAAACAGAACGGCGCAGCAGCAGCGGACGATGCAGAGGCTAGATGCAGAAGCCAGAGGTCAGAACGAGACCTGCATCAAGAGGTTCCGCAGTCGTTTTAGACGAAAACGGGTCTACCTCGCCCCCGAGGAGAGGACCGGTTGATGGCAGGAACGCAAACGGGGAGGGCGCGCTGATCCACGACTCTCCTAAGCTCGAAACGGAGAGGAAATGTCGCCGGAGAGGATGGAGGAGGAGGACAGCCTTCCCCTTCTCCGAGTATTTAGCGAGGGAGAGACCGAGGGAGCGAGACGGAGACCAGGAGAGAGAGCGAGGGAGAGGTCGAGCGAGAGAGAGACAGAGAGCGAAAACAGAGAGAGATCGAGCGAGAGTGTTCGACAGAGAGAGCGCGAGAGAGAGAGAGTTCGACAGAGAGGTCCGAGAGAGAGAGTGAAGCCGAGAGTGTCGGCGAAGGAGACCCGAGGCCGGCGAAGCTCCGGTGAGCCCCTTTTTCCCGCGGTAGGTTTGGGTATTGTTTGGCCGTCTTCTTCGTTGGGTGCTTGAACCGAGGCCGATTTCCCGAGGATTTCGGTTCGGGGGCGTGCGAGGCAATCGGACGTACTCCGATCTGCCACGATTCGCCGCTCCCGAGCCGAATAGGGAGCGCCACAGCCCCTCTCCGGTCGGTTCTTCCTCCCCTGTTCTTTCCCTTCCCCTGTTCTGGTGCTCTGCTTTTGTTTGAGTTCACCGGCCGGAGCTCGCCGCCGTTCGCCGGCGCGAGTCCCGGCCCGTGAGGCCTGGTGTTTGTTCCTACTCCCCTCATCACCGTGTGCGAATCTCGGCCAGTGTCAAGCCTTGGTTGTGTCGGAAATGCTCCGTTTTTGCCGCGCACGCCCACTGTTCGACATTATGCTTGAATGAGCCCCCTCTGTATTTCTCTGTTTTATTCCTCTGGTGACCGTGAATGCCGTCCGACGGCCGAGCGTGGGCTCAGCGCCGGACCGAAGGTCCCTCGTCGGGGCGGTGACGCGAGCCAAAGGTCGACGGCGGCCGGGCGAGGGCTCGGTCGCGCGTCTGCGCACCCTGACCGCGGAGGTTGGGGAGCCCGGGACTCGGGCGCGAGCCGGTGACGGCTGCGGCGGCCGGGGCCAAGCCCAGCCATGGAAGCCGGGACTCGGGAGAGTCGACGACGGCCGCGGAGAGCAACGCCAGCCATGCAGGCTGGCGAGCGAGGCTCCGGCGCCCGTCGGACCACTTCCCCGGCCACGAAGGCCGGGTCTCAGCGAGCAGCGGCCGAGCAAGGAGCTCGGCTGCCGGTCCGGCGACCCCAGCCACGGGGGCTGGGGTTTGGAGTGCCGGCGTCCCAACCGGCCGGCGGTGACCGCGGGTGCGGGGCGAGGCCGGCGTTCGGCGGGCAGCGGCGGCCGGCGTGCGGCCGGCGCACGGGCTAGTCGCGGGGCACGGCCGTGGCGGCCGCGAGTCGGGTCGGGCGAGCGGGTCGAAACCGGGTAGGGTTTCACCCTAGGGTTTTGTTCTAATGGGCTAGAGTAGGTTTTGGGCCGGTGTTTTAGGGTTTTGAGTTTTTAATTTGTTGTTGGGCTTTTGCTTATTTTCTTAAAAAAAAAATCTCGGGCTGGGCCCATTCCAAAAAAAAGGTTTGTCTTACCGGGCTCAATATATGAGCCCGGTTCGGTTGTGGACCCGGGCCGGCGCGCCCGGGTCAGCCCCGACCCGGGTCGAGTGTTGAGACCCGACCCGGGGTCAAATTTCATTATTATTATTATTATTATTATTATTATTATCATTATTATTATTATTATTTCGAAAATTTTTTTTTTTTTAGAAATTCTGCAAAAAAGATCAAAAACCAAAAAAAAGGTTTCTTCGATTTTTTTTTTTTTTTAAAAAAAAATTTTTTTTTAAAAAAAAAAATTTCAAAAAAAAATTTCCGAAAAAAAAAAATTTTTTTTTTTTTTTTCAAAAATCCTTCAAAAGATCAGAAAAGCCGAAAACCAAAAAAAAATTTATTTTTATTTTATTGTATTTTTTTTTTTTTAAAAAAAAAATTTCGAAAATCAAAAATTGGAAGTTGGGTTTCGATTTTGCGTTTGATCGCAACTTGCTTGATTTGCATGCTTCAAATTGTAGGTTCAATTTAAATTTGCATGTAGTCAATTATGCATGTTAGGTAGTGTTTGAACAAGGTTAGGTACCGAAAGGGCACTAATTGGTTAGTTAGTGTAATCAAGTCCCCGTACCCATTGAGTCTCTGGTTCGTAGAAGTGAAGCATTCTCCCGTGGTTCACTTAGGTGTCTAATCAACCTACCAAAAATAGATTAGTGGCGACTCCTAATTGAAAATGATTTGCATGTTAACAACTTGAACTTAAGTCGCGAATTGGTATGGGCTTGGGAGAGCCCGAGCTAGGTTTAACTTAGTAATCCATTAGCCGTTAACCCGTTAGGCTTCCAGGCCGGTTCGGGAAGGTCGCGACAGACGCGTCATATAAAGGATTGGGATGTGTTTTAATGCAACATGGAAGAGTTGTCGCATATGCGTCCCGACAATTGAGACCACACGAATTGAATTACCCGACGCATGACTTGGAATTGGCTGCTATCATATTCGCACTTAAGATTTGGAGACATTATCTGTGCGGAGAAAGGTTTCATATTTATACGGATCATCAGAGTCTTAAATATCTATTTTCGCAGAAAGAATTGAATATGAGGCAGCGTAGATGGATGGAGCTACTTAAGGATTATGATTGTGATATTTTGTATCATCCGGGTAAGGCTAATAAAGTAGCCGATGCGTTGAGTCGAAAGTCGTCGATTGCGCATATGATGGTTCGAGAATGGATTTTGCTTGAAGGAATTCGGGACTCGGATTTTAAGTTCGAGGTAAGTCACCTCTCGAGTTTAATGGCTACTCTCAGAATTGAGCCCAAAGTACAAATCGGGATTAAAGCAGCACAACCTTCGGATCCTGAGCTGCAAAAGATTCTGCAAATGGACGCAACTAAGAGAAAACCTGACTTTCAGGTATCCGATGATGGGATCTTGAAGTTTCGTGGACGGTTGTGTGTACCTAATGATGAGGGACTTAAGGAGGAAATTTTAGCAGAAGCTTATCGCAGTAACTACAATATTCATCCGGGCAGCACAAAGATGTATCAGAATCTTCGCCAACATTATTGGTGGAATGGCATGAAAGGAGATATTGCCAAGCATGTGGCTAGATGTTTAACGTGTCAACAGGTGAAGGCTCAACATTGTAAACCTGGCGGACTATTGCAACCATTGGAGATACCAGAATGGAAATGGGAGCATATCACGATGGATTTCGTGATGGGTCTATCGAGGAGCCAACGAGGTAATGATTCTATCTGGGTTGTGGTAGATAGACTCACAAAGTCTGCTCATTTCATCCCGGTGCGAAAGGATTTTGCCATGGACAAGTATGCTGAGTTGTACGTGAAGCATATAATTCGTCTTCATGGTGTGCCGGTGACGATCACGTCAGATCGAGACCCTAAGTTCACTGCCACATTCTGGAAGAGTCTTCAAGGCGCCATGGGAACAAAGCTGCAGTATAGCACTGCTTTTCATCCGCAGACAGATGGACAATCCGAGAGAACGATTCAGACTCTCGAGGATATGCTGCGAGCCTGCGTTCTGGATTTCAAAGGGAGTTGGGAAGAACAGTTACATCTGGTCGAATTCGCGTACAACAACAGTTATCAACAGAGTATCAAAATGGCATCTTTCGAAGCACTTTATGGCAGACCTTGTCGGACTCCAGTTTGTTGGAACGAAGTTGGAGAACGAAAAATTTCGGGACCCGAGTTGGTGCAACAGTCGTCGGATGCCATTAAAGTCATCAGGGATAGGCTAAGGACTGCTCAAAGTCGCCAGAAGAATTATGCAGACCGAAGACGTAGGCCCTTGGAATTTCAAGTAAGGGACCACGTTTTCCTCAAGGTGTCACCGATGAGAGGATTATCACGGTTTGGCAAGAAGGGAAAGTTGAGCTCGAGGTACGTGGGTCCATTCGAGATTTTAGAGAGAATCGGTACTTTGGCCTATCGTCTTGCACTACCGCTAAATTTGTCCCAAGTTCACAACGTGTTCCAAGTGTCTATGCTAAGGAAATATGAACCGGACCCAACCCACGTGCTGAATTATGAGGATATAGAAGTGGACGACAGAGTGTCGTACGTGGAAAGACCGGTCAGGATTGATGATAGAATGGAACGAGTATTGCGGAATAAGACGATTCCGATGGTCAAGGTGATTTGGGAGCACCATGGAACTGAAGGTGCGACGTGGGAAAGCGAGGAGTTAATGCGACACCAATACCCCCATTTGTTTGATTAATTGGGTTGGATTGTAAATTTCGAGGACGAAATTTTTGTAAGGGGGAAGAGTTGTGACATTCCGAATTTCAACCCATTTTTGGGATTTATAAAACGTGTAATTCGTCAGTGTGTTTATAGTAAAATCTCGCCCGGGAACTGATCACTCCCGATTATGGTTTTTAAAATTGAGATTTCGCTAGAATCGCATTCGATCGAATTTTGCCGTTATTTAGAGCCCGAACTTTAGTGTCGAATTTTTCGGAGTTCCGTGACTAATTTAATTGGACGGTGTCAATATTATTGTGGCCAACCTCGAGTTTACCCGAAATAAGTGAAAAGTGAATTTTTTACCGAGTACGAATTTGGACTAGTAGACCACCCTCAGAGTGTTTTTATTATTATCCTCCGGCCAAATCCTAAAATTTATTAATTAGGATTTTTTGGGGACCGTCGGATCTTTTCCGGATTTAAATCGTGACCGTTGGATCGCAATTATTGCGATTCTGACTTGTCCTTTTCCCCCTCCTCTCTCTCTCTCTCTCTCTCTCCCCTCTTTTCCCGCTGACTTCCCCCCTACGTTCTGACCTCCCCCACCAAACCCCATCATTTCCCCTTTTTCTTTCTTTTTCCTTTTCCCTTTTCTTTTCTTCTTCTTCCTTCTTCTCCCTTCTTCCCTGACGCTTCTGGCTTCTTGCTCTTGCTTCTGTTCACGCCGACCGCTTGCTCGTCGGCCTAGCCACCGTGCGTCGTCTGGCCGCCGCGCCTCACCCCCAGTCGCTTCCTTTTTCCCGACGCCGTAGCTTCCGGCCTCCGCTCCTCTGCAACTCGCCGGAACTAGCCGCAAGCGGGTCGCGCCTCCCGTCGGCCCGGCCGTCCACCGCCAAGCGCCACTCCTCCCCGCCGTGAACCACCGCCATCCCAGCTCTCCTTTTGGCCTTGCGGCACCGCTCCCGGCCACCTGGAACCTCCCGTCGTCGGTTCGCCCAAGCCGTGCGCGAGTTACGTCACTCGCCGGACGTCCGCCGCCATCCAAGCCGTTGCTTCCGCCGGCCACCAGCTCCGTCGTCCACCTCCGACCATCGTCGCCCCTGTCCCAACCGTCGGGAATAGCCCGGGCCACGCCGGAGCAGCCCCCACAGCAGCTGTCTCCCCTCGTCGCGCCCGTTCGTCGCTCGCCGGAGCAAATCCGAGTACACCGCGGACCGCCCTCGTCGCCGTCGTCGTCCTCGTGTCGTCGCCGGCGTTGGCCGAGTAAGTTAACCCCTAATCCCGTGTTTAGGGTGTTAAACTTGCTTAGGGTAGTTTAAATTATATTTAGATTATGTTAATTATGGGTTAGTGTTTAGTTAATTGTGATTAGAGACTAAGTTATCAATTATTTTATTGCTATTGATTATTATATTAAATCAATTATTTTCGGAATTTAAATATTATTTTATTAGTTAATAAATTAATTCCGAATTAAATATAAATATTTTATTATTAAATAATTAATTTCCGAAAATTAAATGTTATTATTTTCGGAAAATTTCTAACGTCAAATTGTGATGCCAATGTTGGTTTTCGCCGTATAAGTTTGCGTATTTAGAAAATGATTTGAATGATTTTGATTCAAGGTAATAATTTGACATTTTGGAAAATTAAATTATTTTCGGATATTATTAATTAATTAATTCCGAATTTAATTTATTGTCATTTCGAAAAATTTGTAATTTCGAATTATGATTTCTAGTTTGAATGTTGGCGAATATACTGTGAATTGTCGTACCAAATTGATTTTTATGACAAATTGTTTCGATCGAAAGTTTTCAAGGAAAATTTATGAGGTTTTTGGAATTAAATTATTTTTATTGTTATGCCAAGTAATGTTAGTGATGCTTGTGATTGATAGTAGTGTTTGGTATCGAAGTTTGCGAGAATTTATTTGAATGATTGCATGTGTGACCACTTGACATGATTGTATGGCATTGGATGGCACTATTCATGGATGCATGGGCTAATTGAGAAGATAATAATTGGCCGGAATGCTTGTGTGTTCGTGTGGTCACACGTTGGAGCCGTCTTGCTGTGTATCGCTTGACGTTGCCCGATTTATCGGATGCCTGGGGATAATCTGGAGTGTCGATACCCCGGATGCCTTGTCGAGGCCCGAGGCCGAACTTGATGCTCCTTACGGGATACCATCTTACTGCGTATCGTTTGATGTTGTCGTATTGGAATGCCGTCATTCTGTGTATCGTTTGACGTAGCCGTGCCCGACGGGGCGGGACGGAGCCCGGTTTTTACCGGTAGACCGCCATCTTGCTGCGTATCGCTTGATGTGTGGTGGCCCCGAGGGGGCGTAATAATTGGAATCCGTGTGATGCATAGTGCTTGATTATGGGGTCGAAACTGTTAGGCATGGTATGGGACGTGCCCAAGTGGATTTTATCTTATAATCGAGACACGCGCGACTGTGTTGCATTAATGCATGGAAAATCTCGTTAAATGCTTCAAGTATGTGACATATGCATTTCATCAACGTGTGTACCAAAGCGAGGTAAGGATGCTTGTGGTTGTTAATGATGCTCTTGTTGCTGTTTTGCCTATTTAGGGACCCCCGTGCGAGTTGGCCTCCTAAGCGGGGCTTAGGTCGTTAACTTATTGAGACTTTGTCTCATTTATTGTTGTTAACCCCTTTTTCAGGCCCTTAGCGTGTTGACACACCCAGCTTGGTTCAGGGTGTTTGGAAGCTGTCTTTTTAGGGATCGACTTGTTAGAGGGAGTAGATTAACCCGGCTTTTGTCTTTTGCTGACCTTTTTGTGGTAGCGCCCGATTCGGGCTTGTAAGAATGTTCTCAGGGGTTAATCAAGTGAAGATTAAAATAGTATTGTGTTTTGTTTTTCCTAACTATCCCTATTTATTGTTATTGTCCGGGGATTGTTATAATCGTTTCCGCATGCGTATTAAAAGATAAAATGGAGGATCGGCGACGAGTCCTGGGACGTCGCATCTCAACGACCGAAGCGGGGTGTTGCGCGTCCATAGGGTCCGGGGCGTGACACCCTAAGTCCTCGTATCACATCAGCCATGACCCTTGAAAGAGCGATGGCCAAAATGGTGTAGAACCCGAGAGTAATGGAGAGAGCTCAATCTGAAATTCGGCAAGTTCTTTGGGGAAAAAAGAGGATCGACCAGCAAGACATCCAGCAACTTCACTACTTGAGACTAGTCTTAAAAGAAACTCTACGCTTGCATCCTCCTGTTCCCTTCATCACGAGAGAGTTAAAGGGACAGATATGCACTTTCCTTATACGAAATACAGCCAAAACCTATAGTCATCATCAATGCGTGGACACTCAGAAGAGATCCTGATCAATGGAATGATGCCGAATGCTTTATATCAGAGAGATTCAAAAGCTCTTCAGTTATCTACGGAGGGACTAACTTCGAATACATTCCATATGGAGCAGGTAGAAGGATGTGTCCCGGCATACTATTTGGTCTTGCCAATATTGAACTTCCACTTGCTCACTTGCTCTACCACTTTCATTGGAAGCCAGAAGAGTTAGACATGACCGTGGTATATGGAGCTACAGCGCCGAAAAAGAATGACTTGAACTTAATTGCCATCCTATAACGTTTCATCCCAAAGCACTGAGAGTGGTATCAAGGAATATTATGCACTCCATGTCCTTTTGAAAAATGATTTTTCCATTGAGGCATTACTAATATAATAAGACATTCTCACTGTGAATAGGGCTATTCTTTCTTCCCTGCAAGTCTCTGCAAAGTGCAAGAGCATGGTACCAACGTACTGAAGCCATACTTGGATGCACAAAATGAATGTGAATCAATGCATCTCAGTCCTAAGATCAGGTGGATCCCTTAGTGTCCATTCGTGAGACCAATCTAACTCAACGCAAAGTCCACTCCCTAAATCCTTATCGTTATGGAGACGATGAGTATTGTGCCCTTTTTCTGGGGTAACAGGAAAACAAGCACAGATGTTCAAGTTAAGGTCATCGAAGACTTTGTAGAGTGTCAAGAACGTCAATTCTGGTCTGGCCTAGCACTTTTCTCGGTCCCCACTAAGAGCTGATTACGGATAAGCAAAATCGTGCTGATTACTTAGGCTGGCATGAAGATGAGGACTTTGGTACTTCCCAGGAATCTGCCGTGGGGCCATGAAGAAGAAAAAAGACAGAAAAGATCAAAGGAGAGAACCTACCCAGTAGCCACAAGTTTCTTTTAGAGTTTTAAAGGACGAATATGTTGGATGACACATTGTTAGAACAAATTGAAAATCAAGAAGTTGCCAAAACTCACCCCACATGTTTTTGGAAATAACAAAGAAAACCGACCTTGTTCACCCTTTTCAAAAGACCCAAGACATTAAAATGCTTTGTTATCCATATTTCTTGGCAAGCGACAGTTTCATTTTTCGTAGGACAAGTTAGAAAATACTACATCGATGCTCCAAATGCAGCAAGTAAAAAGTATGATCAGGCAGCCCAGTAATTACTATGGCAAGTCAGTAAGTAATACACTGTAAGAACACGAGCTGTGATCATGTACCAGTATTCCGAGAACACACCTCTGGCGATATGCCATGAAATAGGACTTGCATTTCTTTTCCCTTTCTTTCTTTTTCTCCTTTTCTCTTTTCTTCTCTGTGCACCCTAACTTTCCCTCTATAGTGTCCACTTTTTCTTACCCTTTGTAGGCGAGTCAACTTTTTTTTTTGGCTGCCCAATTGACTCAGTCAACGCCACTATTACAATCACTGCCCATTTGCACGCGAACTGCCATTGCTGAGAGATGGAACGTAGTTTTATGTACAATTCGGCCACGATACTTGACAAATCATGCTGTGAGACTGGTGTCCCATTTTGTAATGGCAGTTCGATAAGAACATTTTCATACCAAGAAAGAGATGTGAAATGGAATGATCTCATTTTCGGCAAAAGAGATGACTTCATGTTTTGGCTCAATCAGTCCCCACTCTGCATCCCTTTCATCATCGCCGGCATGCAAGTCAGCTCAACAGAAAGTCTGACGCTCTCTTTCTGTTCCATGGTTTTCAATTGAATGGGTTTTGTCATCTTTTCTCTGGCTGATCAGGTGTGTGATTGGAAAGAAAAACACCGCCTGACACGGAGATTGCGCACATGTATTTACACTATATTCAAGTTTTACGAGATAGGAAATCCAAGATTATAGAATATGACATAACCAATATAAACATCTACTATGATCCTCTATTCCTATTTCTAACTGTTAGCATATTAAATTATTGAATCCATGCATTCATCTAGCAGCTTAATCTTTTAAATTGTTGAGAGTCATCTCGCAAAACTTTACATGTTATTAGACTATAAATCCCTGAGTTCAAATCTTTTGGAACCCTATTCTATAACAGTTGCAGTGGTCTCACAAATTTCTACACTAATTGGGTGAAATCAAATATTATGTACTTCTGTTTCAACTTTTATTTGGGAAGAAATGGTGTCGGGAGTATAAAGCACCTAAACAATGACATATTTTATCTTGCATTTTCTAAGCTAGCGTGCTCTTTGGGGTGCAAGAAGTCGAAGTCAAGAGACATCTTTTCCGTGCCTTCTAACATTAACGCTGTAACAGGATCTGTTGATTATAGCCAACTCACTGCATTAGATAAAAGCGTGAAAATGACATCGGAGAAGAACTTGGCTATATAGCTAGCATCTCCATCATCAGGCCTCATGTACACCCGAGTCGGCAGAGTGATAAGGTAAGTGGGCACGTGATCGGTCTCAACCTCAGTTGCAATTGTCTCTCCAGTAAAATCAATTCCATCACCAGTATTTTCCGTCTTCTTCACCTAAGAAGCCTTAACCTTGCCTTCAATTACTTCAATTGTCAGATTCCTCCGGCAAATGGAAATCTTGCTGGTTCCTTAAGGGACTTGAACTTCTCCAACTCCAACTTCATGGGCCACATCCCACATTCGCTTGGTAACTTGACCCAACTTGTCCATCTAGACCTCTCAAATAATAGGCCGATAGTCACAATACTCAAAGACCTGACCATATTTTTTCACTTAGACTCGAGAAATTATTCATTAGTTGGTAAACTTCCACCTCAAGTTGGGAACAGCTCGAAACTGAATATGAGTCTATATGTCAACCAATTTGGAGGTGAAATCCTATCTTCTTTTGGACATCTCGGTCACCCGAATAGTTTAGATCTAGGCTTTAATTCTTTAACATAGGGTTCATGCAACTTAAATGGTCTCCCTGAGTTTCTACAAGATCAAGATGACTTGTTTTTCCTAGATCTGTCTTATAATAACATTTCTGGTCAAGTTCCTAAATGGTTTCCGAATGTGAGCCCAGAAAACCTACGTCATCTGAACCTTTCTGGCAACTTCCTAACAAATTTTGCTGAAGACCCCATTATTTTCAAGTGGAAACAACTCGTTGCAGCAGATCTCAGTTTCAACGAGCTGCAAGGATCGGATCCTATTCCCCCTCCTGAAATGTGGTACTACTTCATCTCAAATAACAGGCTCTCAGGAGGAATACCACCACTCATATGCCATTTAAGCTCTATCTAGATGATCGATTTGTCTAATAATAATCTAACTGGGTTTCTTCCACAATGTTTGAGTAATTTGAGTGGTACTTTGGAAGTGATGAGTTTACAGAGCAACAACTTTATCGACAAAATTCCTAATTTGAATTGGAATTTCTGTGCGCTTATTATGATTGATCTGAGTTTCAATAAATTGCGTGGACCATTGCCAAGATCGCTCCGCAACTGTGACGATTTGAAATTCCTAAATTTCGGAAACAATTAGATTAGTGATGTTTTCCCGTCATGATTGGGTCACTTCTCAGCTTGAAGGTACTTATATTGCGGTATAATAGATTTCACGGACTTATTGGGGAACCGGCTAATAGATTTCACGAACTTATAGGGGAACCGGCTGATAGGGTTGAGTTCCCTACACTGCAAATCATTGACCTGTACCAAAATAATTTTGCCGGTAGCTTGCCATCGGGATACTTCAAGCATCGGACTGCCATGAAAGCTTCCGAGACAAATTCGTTAAGCTACATTGGGGATGCTATTAAGCGGGCTTGGATTTTCTCTTCAGACGCAACCTTAAGGCATCCAAATGAATTAATCAAAGATGCAAAGGTGCCTCACATTGATTGATCTCTCGAGCAACAACTTCAGCGGAGCGATCCCCGAGAGCATCGGGAGCCTAAAGCAAATAGAATTGCTCAACCTTTCCAACAACATTCTCTCCGGACCTCTGCCTCCATTCTTGGCAAAGCTAACCAATTTGGAAGCGTTGGACCTTTCTCAAAACCATCCCTCAGGAGAGATCCCTTAGGAGTTGACGCAACTCACTTCGCTTGCGGTCTTCAATGTATCTTATAACCGTTTGACCGGGCCGATACCGCAATCACAACAGTTTGCTACATTCGAAAACAACTCCTACAAGGGAAACTTGGGGCTATGTGGCACTCCTCTATCTAGAAAATGCGGAGGTATCAAGATGCCGCCATCATCTCCTCCATCCAAAGAAGATCAAGATTCGGGGAGCGCAATGGGACTAGACTAGAAGATCGTGTGCATGGGGTATGCAAGTGGGTTAGTGATTGGAGTGGTCCTCGGGAACAGCTTGATCACAAGAAGAAGGGCTCAGAGACTTGTGGAGAATTTTGGTAAAAGAAAACAAAGGCGAAGAAGGTAGAAGAGATGGTTCGAAACCAAGGAATACTCGACCGAAATCTTTCGTCTTCTGTTTTTCAGTACCTGGAACTTTCTCTTAACTTGGTCCATATGCATTTTAAATAAAGCATTCTGTAATCATACATGTGTGGGATATAAATGAGAAACGTCTATAAATAATAAAAAAATCGGAGAGAATGAAACTATTGGGCCGCGTTATCCCAAAACTCCGTTTCTTCCACTCCCTCTCATAAAACCATAATTTTTTACGCCAATATGTTAAAAAACTTAATTTTTCTATTTATCTAACATCGATATCCCTATAAAAAATTCTTGAAAGTGATTCATGTAAAACATAAAAGGGTCATTACTAATTGATTATATGTGTTGAATAATAAGCAATCATTTAATTATATATATTAGGTCGTAAAAAAATAGACAATTGGAATTTTTTGTTATAAAAGACAAAGAAACATACATCCCTATTTCTTATATGTATTGGTCAAAGAGTTTGCAATATAACACTACAAAAAAACATGAATTTTGCGACGGAAATTTGTGACGGAAAATTTTCGTCGCTAATTTGCGACAAACTTTCCGACGGATTTCTAATTCCGTCGCAAATTAGCGACGAAAATTTTCCGTCGCAAATTTGCGACGAATTTTGCGACGGAAAATAATTTCGTCACAAATTTGCGACGAATTTTGTGACGGAATTATTTTCCGTCGCAAATTAGCGACGGAATTAGAAATCCGTCGCAAAATTCGTCGCAAATTTGCAACGGAAAATAATTCCGTCACAAAATTCGTCGCAAATTTGCGACGGAAAATTTTCGTCGCTAATTCCGTCGCAAATTTGCGACGGATTTTTCAATCCGTCGCAAATTGGGTGTTTAATTTTTACCAAATATAACATAAATTTGCGACGGAAAAATAAGTTCGTCGCAAATTTGCGACGGAAAAATAAGTCCGTCGCAAATTTGCGACGGAAAAAAAAATCCGTCGCAAATTTGCGACGGACTTATTTTTCCGTCGCAAATTTGCGACGGATTTTGCGACGGAAAAATAAGTCCGTCGCAAATTTACGACGGAATAATAAGTCCGTCGCAAATTTGCGACGGAATAATAAGTCCGTCTCAAATTTGCGACCGATTTTGCGACGGAAAAGTAAATCCGTCGCAAATTTGCGACGGATTTTGCGATGGATTTTTAAATCCGTCGCAAATTTGGTGTTTAATTTTTACCAAATATAACATAAATTTGCGACGGAATAATAAGTCCGTCGCAAATTGGGTGTTTAATTTTTACCAAATATAACATAAATTTGCGACGGAAAAATAAGTTCGTCGCAAATTTGCGACGGAAAAATAAGTCCGTCGCAAATTTGCGACGGAATAATAAGTCCGTCGCAAATTGGGTGTTTAAGTACGTCGCAAATTTACCAAATATAACATAAATTTGCGACGGAAAAGTAAATCCGTCGCAAATTTCCGACGGATTTTGCGACGGAAAAATAAGTACGTCGCAAATTTGCGACGGAATAATAAGTCCGTCGCAAATTTGCGACGGATTTTTCAATCCGTCGCAAATTGGGTGTTTAATTTTTACCAAATATAACATAAATTTGCGACGGAAAAATAAGTTCGTCGCAAATTTGCGACGGATTTTGCGACGGAAAAGTAAATCCGTCGCAAATTTGCGACGGAAAAATAAGTCCGTCGCAAATTTGCGACGGAATAATAAGTCCGTCGCAAATTGGGTGTTTAATTTTTACTAAATATAACATAAATTTGCGACGGAAAAATAAGTCCGTCGCAAATTTGCGACGGAATAATAAGTCCGTCGCAAATTTGCGACGGAAAAATAAGTCCGTCGCAAATTTGCGACGGACTTATTATTCCGTCGCAAATTTGCGACGGATTTTGCGACGAAAAAGTAAATCCGTCACAAATTTGGTGTTTAATGTTTACCAAATATAAAAAGCGCGCGGGGAACACAAAAACAAAAACAAAAACAAAAGCTGGCGCCAGTTTTCCCGGGCACTCCCCTCCGGACACCCCAAAATTCATGCCCTTCCCCTCTTCCCATTTCCTCTCTCTTCAAAATCAACAATCAACAATCGCATCGTAGGGGTGGGTGGGTTCGTTCTTCCTTTCTTTGCTTTGACGCCGCAAGACTCTTCTTTTTCTCCCTCCATCTTCACTTCTGGGGCCGGTTTTCCTCCCCCTCCACCATCTCCACCATCTCAGCAGCACCAGCAACACTGCCCAGTGTTGCCCCCTCAGTCCTCCCCCTCCACCACCATCTCAGCTGCCCCATCACTCCTCCCATCCTCCCCTCTCTGTCCCTCCCCGGCATTGTCGCCCGACATCACCCTGCTGCTTCCATCCCCCGGCAGCAAGGAGGCGGCCCCCGGGTCTCTTATTTGCTCAAATTCGACTCTTTCAAGCTCGGGGTTTATGAGATTTTTAATGGGTCCATGGGTTCTTCCTTTGTTTTTGAAATTTCTTGTTTGCAGTGCAGAATCATGGCAAGAAATGCTATGGAGGGATTGGGTTTCAGACCAAGAGAGGGAGGTCGCCGTGGCATCTTGCCACGTTAATAAATTCATGATGTGATTCTCCAACATCTCCAGCAGATGGAGACTTATCCATTAGATGGGAGTATTTCCTGCTGTCAGTCTCCATCAGAAGCCCCTTCGGTCCAAGCAGCTTCTTGCTTTTATATAACATAACCGGCGAGAGGGGGAGGGAGAGAGGAGCTTAAAGGCACTCGCATTTTCTCAAGATAAGGAAAAGGTTGATCAACGAGGACTGGGATCGAGAGCGATGGAGGAGGGCGAGGGTCGTGGCGACGCTAAAGGGATGGTGCTGGGCATCATGGAGGAGGGGAAGACATGGATGGCGGCGGAAGGAACAGGGGCGCGTTTCGGAGCCAAGAGAGGAGGGGTGATTCCGGCGAAGAGGAGGCTGGTGAAGAGAATGATGTGGGACCGCGCTGTGAATTGGGTCTCTTTTGCCTTGGGTCCTTGTTTTTGCTCCTCCGCCACTCGCTCGGAGCCGGTTCGAACCAAGAAGACAACGGTGGGAGCTGCAGAAGTCCTCTTCCTCTGCCCGAAAAGCATTAGTGATGCTGATGAAATTAAAGACTCTTTCTGTTAACTCTCTCTCTCTCCCTCCCTCCCTGTGTGTGTCTCTATGAAATATGGGGATTGTGACCAATACTCGGTACACGGTCCCGGAGAAGAATTTCTGCCGAATTGTTTGTGGAAATAAAATGAATGATTTCGATTTTCAATGTCTGGGTCCGAGGATGTTTACTTCATGAGAAATTCTCCTCCGGGAGTCAATTTATCACGAGACTGTCATAAGCAGGGCAGAGCATTTACTTTGTTTTCCTTCTTTTCCGCATTAGATTGACGCTTGAAAATGGGTATTATTCTCAATTAGCTGAAGAGGATTGTATACATGTTCTATGCACCATTATGACATCCGTATTCCATGGAGTTTGCTTTAGCAGTAATCATTGCGACGAATTTTGCGACGGATTGTATTCGTGGCTAATTTGCGACGAAATTTGCGACGAATTTATTTTCTTCGCAATTTGCGACGGACTTTTAAATTTTCCGTCGCAAATTTTTGCGACGACCTAGTAGCAACGGAATTTTTCCCGTCGCAAAATTCGTCGCAAATTCGATTTGCGACCGATTTTTCCAAATTTTCCAACGGATTTTTGCGACGAAATTCCGACGGATTTTTGCGACGAATTTTGCGACGGATTTCGTTCGTCGCAAATTTGCAACGGAGTTTGCGACGGAATTTGCGACGGAAATATTTGCGACGGATTGTATTCGTGGCTAATTTGCGACGAATTTTTGAATTTTCCGTCGCAAAAATTTGCGACGCGCTAGTAGCGACGGAAATTTTTCCGTCGCAAATTCGATTTGCGACGGATTTTTCCAAAATTTCTGTCGCAAATCCGGTGTTTTTTTGTAGTGGAATTTTGCGACGGATTTTGCGACGAATTTTGCGACGGATTTATAAATCCGTCGCAAATTTGCGACGAATTTTGCGACGAATTTTGCGACGGATTTTGCGACGAATTTTGCGACGGATTTATAAATCCGTCGCAAATTTGCGACGAATTTTGCGACGAATTTTGCGACGGATTTTGCGACGAATTTTGCGACGGATTGTTTCCGTCGCAAATTTGCGACGAATTTTGCGACGGATTTTGCGACGAATTTTTTTCCGTCGCAAATTTTGCGACGAATTTTTCAATTTTCCGTCGCAAAAATTTGCGACGCGCTAGTTGCGACGGAAATTTTTCCGTCGCAAATTCGATTTGCGACGGATTTTTGCGAAATTTCCGTCGCAAATACCGTCGCAAATCCGGTGTTTTTTTGTAGTGTAAATATACGATAACACAAAGTCCAACAATACCACTTTGAAACAACCGAATGAACAGTCATAATTAGAGTTTACAACCAAATCACAATGCGAATCCTAGAAATGAAAATGTAGTCAATGTCCGATCCTGGATTCTATAAAACAAATGCTCCAAACACTATCACTTTCTTTCCAAAATACCATGTCATGCCTTACTTATATTAGTCGGTGTTTTGCTTACTCGACGTTGAGGCTGATTCACCAATATTGATGGCAGGCTCGCCTAAATCGGGAGATGGGAGATGGAGGTCCTGGTATAGGTTCCGCAACAGACGCTAACTGCGTTTGGTCGTCCGGATTTCTAAACGGGATAGGACTGGATAGGATAGGATAAGAAATCCTGGGATTTCTTCATATCTTGTCCATTGTTTGGTGGACTACGGATTTAAAGTCGGATAGAATAATTTTTATTTTTTTATTTTTGCTATTCATGGGTCCGAAAGAGTTAGTGAGGGAAAAAAAGCGGAGAAATTTTTTTGGTGAAAGCGCACAAGGTGTGGGGATGAAAATGTCAACAAGTGGAGTGTAGCATTTTTGGAAATATAGGCATTAGAAATCCTATCCGGGTCTATCCCACCCCCCACCGGATTTTTTTATCCGGGTTATATCCGGTCTATATCCTATCCTGAACCACCACCAAACGCAGGATAGGATAAAACATATCCTATCCTGACTTTTATCCAGTCGACCAAACGCAGCCTAAGTGGATTTCTGGGCATTGCACTGGCCAAGTACCAGAACCGTGCCAAAACTCACCCCATATGTTTTTGGAAGTAACTTAGAAAACCAACCTTGTTCATCCTTTTCCAAAGACCCAACAAATTAATATGTTTAGTTATCCAGATATCTTGGCAAGCGAATATTTCATTCTTCGTACGACAAGTTAGAAAATTCAACAACGAAGCTCCACATGCAGCAACAAAAAAGTATGATCAATTAGCCCCAGTAATTACCGTGGCAAGTCAGTAATACACTGTCCTACAATAACAACATGAGCCATGATTAGCCCGTTTGGTTCAGCATTCCCAAGGGGCTTTCGGCCTCAAAAGCCCCTTGAAGAAATGTTAGGGCGTTTCGCAAGCATTACCAATGGGCTTTCGGTTGAAAGCTAGCATTAGGAATGCTCAAAGCTCAAAGTTAGTCCGGATCAACTTTGGGCTTTAAGCATTTGCCAAATGCTCAACTTAATTTTCTTCTTCCCAAACTACCCCCACTTATTTTTTAATATTTCGATTTTGCCCCTTGTTTTTATTGTTCATCTTTTTTTCGAAAGAGCGGTCGGCGAGGGTAGTCGACGACACCGGATCTGGACAGTGAAGAGCCGGCAAGGTTGCCCGACCTAGGCGACGGCCGCCTAGGGGTCGCGAGACCGCCCAGGTATCGTCGGCCTGGGTCGAGCAGCCTCATGCAATCGTCGCTCAACCCAAGCCACCGTCGCCTGGGTTGCGCGACCTCAGGCAATGGCCGCCTAGGTCGTGCGACTCCAATCGACGTCGACCTGGGTCGCAACCCTGGGTGATGGCGACTTGAGTCAACCGACCCTGAGCGACAGGTGCCTGAAGTCGCGCGACCCTCGGCGATGGCCACCTAGGTTGCGCAACCCTCACCAAGGGTCACCCGACCTAGGGCGACGGTCATCGGCACCAGATCTGGCTTGCCGGCAACCGTAACCCTTCGCCGACTCCGGCGAAGGGTAACTTTTTTTTTTAATAAAAAAAGGGTCCCAAAGCCCTTTTGCAAAAACAAATAGCCAAACATTACTTGGGCTAAAATAGCTTCACAAAGAATTTTTTACCAAACGCAATTTGCATTTCTCTAAGGGGTTTTGATCTAAAGATATTTGCATTCCCCCAAATCTCATTTGTAAAGTTGAACCAAATTGGCCCTATGTACCAATATTCTTGATATGCAACTTGTCTTTCTTTTCTCTTTCTTCTTCTTTCCCTTTCTTTCTTTTTCTCCTTTTCTCTTTTCTTGATATAGCGTCCCACTTTTTCTTGCCTTTTTTAGATGATTCAATTTTTTTTTAGAAATATGTGCATTAAAAGTCCTAAAACTTATCACAAAATTACAATTGAGTCTTAAAACTTGCAAAAGATGCAATCAAATTGTAAAACTTATCAAATTGATTTAATCAAGTCATAAAGTTAACACCGTTTAATTTACTAACAGAAAATGCTGACATGGCGTTGACGTGTCATATTTTGTTACTTTTCTTGAGACACGTGGCAATGATGTGGCGTCCAACAAGCTCCACGTCAGCAAAAATAAAAATTAAATTAGAAAAAAGCTATAAAAAATAAAAATAAAATAAAAAATAGAAAGAAGAAGACCCTAACCAGCGACTGTGGTGGCGGCCATCGGCCAGCCGCTAGAAAGGGCTAGCGGAGGTCACCTGGGCCTTCCCGAAGCCCGGCGACCCTCGCCGGCCCCGGATGAGGCCCCACAGGTCCCCAGCGACAATATGCAGGCCCCGATCTAGGGGAGGGCACGACCCTCGCCCAGAGTTACCCACCCCAGGCGAGGCCTCGCCGACCCTCATCAGCCCCAAGCGAGAGCTAGCAACCCTTGCTCAGATCTCGGGCAAAGGTCGCGTCCTTCCTCAGATTCGGGGCTACAGGCCCTCGTCGGGGACTCGCCCGGGGCCAGCGAGGGTGGCGGCCACTGGCGAGGGCTTGGCCACCACCGCAGCCATTGGTTTTGATTTTTTTTTCTCCTTTTTTGTCTGTTTTTGTTTTTTTTATAGCTTTTTCTAATTTAATTTACATTTTTTTTCAAATTTTTCTAACGTGACGTTTGTTGGACGCCACGTGTATCAAGAAAATTAATAAAATAAGGTACGTCAACGCCACGTCAATATTTTCCGTTAGTAAATTAGACGGTGTTAACTTTAGGACTCAATTGAACCAATTTGACAAGTTTTAGAACTCAATTGCACTTTTGTGATAAGTTTTAGGACTTCTAGTGAACATACCCCTTTTTTATGCCCAATTAACTCAATCAACGCCACTATTACAATCACTACCCAATTGCACGCGAACTGCCACTGCTGAGAGATATGGGGACGTAGTTATCTGTACAATTCAGCCACGTTAGTTGACAATTCATGCTGTCGGACTGGTGCCCCATTTTGCATTTGCAGTTTGATAAAAAGTTGTACTTAGACCATCTTAGTGAACGATTCAATGGAACTAGCGATGTAAGAGCATCTTCATACGAAGAAAGAGATGTGAAATGGGAACAATCTCATTTGTCCGAAAGAGATGAGTTGGCGTTTGGCCCAATCAATCCTCACTCTACATCCCTTTCATCATTGCGGAACTGCAAGTTAGCTCCACAGAAAGTCTGAAGCTTTTTCTGTTGCACAGTTTCCAATCGAATGGGTTTTGCGATCTGGTCTAATGCAAGTGTGTGATTGGAGAGAAAAGCGCCGCGTGGCACGGAGACCGCACATATGTATTTACGCTCTATTCAAGTGTTACGAGTTAGGAAATCCAAGATTACATAATATTACATAAACAATACAAACATCTACTATGATCCTATATTCCTATTTCTAACTGTTACAATTTTAAATTATTGAAACAACGTGTTCATCTAACAGCTTAATATTTTAAAATAGTTGAAGGTGGTCTCACAAAACTTTACCTGATATCATAGCAGAAAGTCATGAATTCAAATCTTTCAAGTCCATTTCTAGAACAATCGCAATGGTCTCACAAAATTCCAAACTAACCGGGTGAAATTTAGTATTGTATTGTTTTGTTTCAACTTTAATTTGGGGAAGACATGGTGTGAGGCGTATATTTTTAAAGCACCTAAACAATGACATTCCGTATCTTGCATTTTCTAAGCTAGTGTGCTTTTCGGGGTATAAGAATTCTAAGTCAAGAGACATCTTTGTCCATGCCTTCTAAAGTAACATCCCCCAACAATTGGAATGATAACATTCTCCCACTTAATCCCAAAATTTCATCAAACGAAATATCGAATCAACTCCGTAAAAAAAACTTCATATTGAAGACAAAACACATAAATAATGGCGATAAGTTCTTTACCAAAAAAAAAATAATGGCGATAAGTTCTATTAGAACAAGTATTATCTTCCATATATCACAATGCACCTTATCTCTTCAAATTTAGCCCATATGTGATAACAAAACTTAATGAATTAAGCTTACGTTTATTCCAGGTAAAAAATTATCGTTATTCTTAAAATAAACGAATGCGTATACTAGAATTGAGAAAACATCACAAATAAATAAGAGTTGCATAAATTCATCCATACCAAGAAAATTTACATGATATGACCAATTCTCATCCTAACCACGGATTCTTATAACTCATTGGTGGCATGCCTTTAGTTAAACAATCAACTAACATCAATTCAGTGCTAACATGTTCTATGACCACTTTGTTCTCTTTAACATGTTTACTTATGGCTAAATACTTAATGTCGATATGTTTGCTTTGACTACAACTTTCGTTGTTTTTAAACATGAAAATCGCTATTGAATTGTCACAAAATATCCTTAATGGCCTAGTAATGGAATCCACAACTCTAAACCGTGATATAAAACTCTTCAACTACACAACATGCGAGGTGGCCTCAAAACACGAAACAAATTTAGCCTCCATAGTGGAAGTAGCAATCAAAGTCTACTTTGCACTCCTTCAGAACACGGCTGTGCCAACAAACATAAAAATGTATCTAGATATTGATTCTTGAAAATCAATGCAACCAGTGAAATCCAAACTCGAATAACCAACTACCTCCAAATTATCAGTCCGTTTATACATAAGCATGTAACATTTTGTAACTTGAAGGTACCTCATCACTTTCTTTACAACTCTCCAATGGTCCAAACCTAGATTACTCCGATATCTTCCCAACATTTCCACAGCAAAAGCAATGTCAGGTCGAGCAAACTTGAGCATATATCAAGCTTCCGATATCAAAAGCATATGAAATGTTTTTCATTTGTTTCCTTTCAAGATAGGTCTTCGAACACTAGTTTAAATTGAACCTATCACCCTTAATAATATATGTTATACTTGGTGAACAATCTTTTATCTGAAATCTCTTTTATACTTTATTAATATAGGTTTCATGAGATAGTCCTAAAGTGTCTCGAGATCTATCTTTGTGGATCTTAATACCAATGACATAAGATGAATCACCCATATATTTTATGTCAAAACTCTTAAAGAGAAATTATTTCACTTCATGTGGCAACCGCTTATCATTAGTTGCAAGTAAAATGTCATCCACATATAGGACAAGAAAACAAATTTTGCTCCCACATACATTGATCCATGACATTTTCTACAAATCGAATGAAGAGATGACATCATGGAAACTTAAGTACCATTGGCGGGATGCTTGTTTAAGCCATCTATAGGAGAATCCTTTTAGTTTTTTAATGTAAACCTCCTCCTTTAATTCTCCATTGAGGAACACCGTTCTCGCATCCATTTGATGTATTTCCATGTCAAAATGGGCAACCAATACCATCTTATCCCCCAACAACTGTCTTGCACCATATTGTCTCGAATAACACACTCTCTGGACATGTTTCGCCGTCAATTTGCGAACTGAGCTCCATACATGCCCTCGATTTGTCTTCCAACGCCTTGACCGGTGTACTCCTACCAATGTTTGAGCAATCTGAGTGACACTCTAGAAGTGCTTAGCCTATCAAGCAACAACTTCCAAGGGAGACTTCCTCAAGTCAAGAAAACGAGTGCTCAATTGATGATGATTGCTTTCAGTGATAATCAATTCCAAGGGCCCTTACATAGGCTCTTGCAGGCTATGAAGAGTAAAGAGTTTTTAAATGATCAAATCAATGATACTTTTCCGTCCTCGTTGTGCTCACATGTCATCGTGCCAATCTGGCAAGCTAACAGATTCCACGGAGTGATTGGGGAACTTTGTAAGCAACTCTAGTTTCTCGAGGCTTCAGATCATTTATTCTTCGACTACTCTATGATAATGACAAACAAAGGCTCCCGCAACTAAAATATTCAAGGATCTACAAATATCTCAGATTGATCGATCTTTCAATCAACAGTCTCGCAATCAATACGGTAGGCATTGGGGAAGCAAATCCAAGTGTGAGTACGTGACCTTGAAGTTACCACCCATTAGAAATTTAATAATTACAAATCGTCCAAATAATATAAATCAATATAATTTCATTATTTATGGAAAAAATTAAAAAAACAGCCGCCGAAAGCAGATATTCGAAATTGTCCGCAATGCAGTACGAAACTTTTAAATTTCGCTCTGACTAAACCGTTACTCTAAATGATAAGAGCCTTCATTACATTTCAAGATTGAAAGAGATTTCCGTCAAATCTCACCCTCCACAAGGTCCTAATATATCATTTCCAAGTAATTTCACTGCTTAACAACTTTTAAATCAGATCCCGTAGTTCAAATATCACGTAACTTCATATTTATGACCTAACTCCAACAATCATTTTGATTAGATGAACAAAAGGCTTGAATCTTACGAGCGTCAGGCAACAAAGTTAATCCGGCTTGACCAGAAAAAACCTTCGCTCTCCTTTTCTGTGTTGACTGGACGAAGCTGGACTTTCCTCTTTATTTCTGCGATCTCTTGTGGTCTTCTTTTCTCTTTTTTATTTTTTTGCGAACGCTTTTTGACGGAGTCAAAGTCCTCATATTGCATCGGCCATGACGCTTGAATGGGCGATGGCCAAAATGGTGAAGAACCCCAGAGCAATGGAGAGCTAAATCTGAATTTCGGCGAGTTCTTTCAGAAAAGAGAGGATCGACGAGCAAGACATCCAGCAACTACACTACTTTAGACTAGTCTTAAAAGAAACTCTACGCTTGCATCCTCCTGTTCCCTTCATCGCGAGAGAGTTTAGGGAAAGACGTGCAGTCTCAGTATATGAGATACGGCCAAAAACTATAGTCATATCATCATTGCGTGGGCACTCAGAAGAGATCCTGATCAATGGAATGATGCTGAACGCTTTATATCAGAGAGATTTGGAAAACTCTTCGGTTACCTACAAAGGGACTAACTTCGAATATATTCCATCCGGAGCAGGTAGAAGGATGTGTCCCCACATATTATTTGGTCTTGCCAGTATTGAACTTCCGCTTGCTCAATTGCTCTACCACTTTCATTGGAAGCCAGAAGAGTTTGGCATGGTCGTGGTATTTGGAGCTACAACTCGGAAAAAGAATGACTTGAACTTAAGTGCCATCCCATAACGTTTCATCCCAAAGCACTGGGAGTAGTATCAATGACTATTATGCACTCCACGTCCTTGTGAAAGAAGATTTTGCCATTGAGGCATTACTAATATAATAAGACGTTCTTTACTGCGAATAGGGCTATCCTTTCTTCCCTGCAAGTCTGCAAAGTGCAAGAGCATGGTACCAACGTACTGAAGCCACATTTGGATGCACTAAATGGATGTGAATCAATGCATCTCAGTCCTAAGATCAGGTGGATCCCCCTAGAGTCTATTCGCGAGACCAATCTAACTCAACAAAGAGTCCAACTCCCTCAATCCTTATTGTTACGGAAACTGTTATGCATTTTTCTAGGGTAACAGGAAAAAAAGCACAGATGTTTAAGTCAAGGTCATCGAAGACTTTGTGGAGTGTCAAGAACGTCAATTCTGGTCTAGCCTAGCACTTTTCTCGGTCCCCACCAAGAGCTGATTACGAATAAGTAAAATCGTGCTGATTACTTCGGCTGGCATGAAGATGATGACTTTAGTAATTATTTCCCAGGAATCTCCCTTGGGACCATGAAGAAGAAGAAAGACAGAAAAGATCAAAGGAGAGAACGTACCTAGTAGCCACAAGTTTCTTTTAGGCTCCGTTTATTTCACGAAAAATAACTTTCAGGAAAATATTTTCCGGATTTTTCGGCATTTATTTCACGAAAAATAAACGAGTCATGGAAAACATTTTCCTCCAATTAAAAAAACACATTCAAAAGTAAGGAAAAGCAGAAAACATTTTCTTTATCTTCTTTCACTTCATTTTCTTTCAAATAACACATTTTTCTTTTCTTTTTTAAAAAAATTGATTTTTTTAATTTTTCTTTTTTTTCCCTTTTCTTTCTTTTTTTTTTTTTGCTTCTTTCTCTCGACAGAGCCTCACCGACGCCTAGCGACCTCGGGCGAGGCTCGAGCTTTACCTAGCTCGTCAGATCTAGTGAAGCCCGAGCTCGCCCTACCGGCCTTGGGTGAGCTTAGGCCTCGCCGGATTAGGCGATGCAAAGAAATACAGTGTCCTTCTGTAACAACACGAGCTGTGATCATGTACCAATATTCCAATAACACCTCAGGCGATATGCCATGAAATAGGACTTGCCTTCCTTTTTCCCTTTCGTTCTTTTTCTCCTTTACTCTTTTCTTCTCTTTGCGCTCTAACTTTCCCTTTGTAGTGTCCAGTTTTTCTTACCCTTTGTAGACGAGTCAACTTTTTTTTTTTGCTGCCCAATTGACTCGGTCAACGCCACTATTACAATCACTACCCATTTGCACGCAAACTGCCATTGCTGAGAGATGCAACGTAGTTATATGTACAATTCGGTCACGATAATTGACAAATCATGCTGTGAGACTGGTGTCGCATTTTGTATTTGCAGTTTGATAAGAACATTTTCATACGAAGAAAGAGATGTGAAATGGGAGTGATCTCATTTTAGGCGAAAGAGATGACTTGATGTTTGGCCCAATCAGTCCTCACTCTGCATCACTTTCATCATTAGCGGCATGCAAGTCATCTCAACAGAAAGTCTGAAGCTGTCTTTCTGCTGCATGGTTTCCAATTGAATGGGTTTTATCATGTGGTCTATGGCTGATCAGCTGTGTGATTGGAAAGAAAAACACCGCCTGACACACGGAGACTGCACACATGTATTTACACTATATTCAAATTTTTTTTTTGGTAAAGACTATATTCAAGTTTTTCGAGATAGGATATCCAAGATTACAGAATATGACATAACCAATATAAACATCTACTATGATCCTAATTTAGAATATTAAATAATTGAAACCACACATTCGTCAACAGCTTAATCTTTTAAAATCATTGAGAGTGGTCTCGCAAAATTTAACATGTCATCAAACCAGGAAGCCTTGAGTTCAAATATTTCTAGACCTTATTCTAAAAGTGTTGCGGTGATCTCACAAAATTCTACACTAACCGGGTGAAATCAAGTATTATATACTTCTTTTTCGGCTTTTATTTGGGGAAGAAATGGTGTTAGGCATGTATTTTTAAAGCTCCTAAACAATGGCCTTCAGTATCTTGCAATTTCTAAGCTAGCATGCTCTTTGGGCTGCAAGAATTCTAGGTCAAGAGACAAATCTATCCATGTCTTTTAACATTAACGTGCTAACATGATCTGTTAATTATAATTAACAGTGCATTAGATTAAAGCATGAAAATGACATCAGAGAAGAAGTTGGATATATATATATATATATATATATATATATATATATAACATATCCATCATGAGGCCTCATGTACGCCCAAGTCGGCAGAGTGAGTTTGAGAGTGCCACTAGGTTTGGAAAGGTAACCATGGAAAAAGAGTCATTTCACTTCAGCTATATGATACTCTTGCTTACTATTGTTGCTTCACACTCTCTTGCTGCAACCCAACCACGTTGCCGTGAAGACGAGAGATCTGCGTTGTTGGACTTCAAGGCAACCTTCTTCACCTTAGAGCCTCCGTGTTGTTCCAGCGCCACTTCAGATGTGCAAGCAAAAATTGAATCCTGGAATGCATCAACAGGGGAAGCTAAAAGCGACTGCTGTTCATGGGCTGGTGTTGAGTGTGATGAGGTAAGTGGTCACGTGATCGGCCTCGACCTCAGTTGCAGTTGTCTCTCTGGTAAAATCAACTCCAACACCAGTATTTTCCGTCTTCTTCACCTAAGAAGCCTTAACCTTGCCTTCAATGACTTCAATTGTCAGATTCCTCCGGCAATTGGAAATCTTGGTTCCTTGGGGGACTTGAACTTCTCCGGCTCCAACTTCATGGGCCACATCCCACATTCGCTCGGTAACTTGACCCTACTTGTCCATCTAGACCTCTCAAACAATAGGCCAACAGGCCCAACACTCGTAGACCTAAACAAATTCAATCCTCGCATCAGTATTTGGATACATCCTCCGTTGGGCGATCTATATGACAACCAATTTATAGGTGAAATCCCATCTTCTTTTGGACGTCTTGGTCACACGAAGCATTCAGATCTACGCTTTAATTCTTTCACGGGTGAAATTCCATCTTTCTTGGGAAATTTGGTCCAGCTTAAGGATTTAAGTCTAGCGGGCAATATGTTTTTTGGGCAAATTCCATCCTCTCTTGGGAATCTCGTTCAACTTACTAGTTTAGATTTAAGCTTAAATAAATTAACAGGCGAAATTCCGTCTTCCATTGGAAACCTAGCTCGACTTACTCATTTAGATCTTGGATACAATCAATTAGTGGGCGAGATTCCACTCTCTTTCCAAAACCTCCTGGAGCTTAGGTTCTTAACACTTCGGTCGAATCAATTAAGTGGCGAAATTCCATTCTCGTTGGGGTTACTCACCCGGTTGATTGACGTTGACCTTTCATTCAACCAATTCCACGGTGCAATTCCAAGCACAATTTTCCAATTGCAAAATCTCGACACTCTTAATTTGAATTCAAATAACTTGAGTGGCACTGTAAAGTTAGATAGGTTTTCAGAGGTCAATAGCCTTCGAGTACTTGGGTTATCCTCCAACAAACTGTCGTTGATCGTCGAAACCAACATACATCAACAGTACTTTGCTCTAGGCTTAGGTTCATGTAACTTGAATGGTTTCCCTGAGTTTCTACAATCTCAAGAATTATTGTTTTTCCTAGATCTATCCTACAATAACATTTCTGGTCAAGTTCCTGAATGGTTTCTGAATGTGAGTCCAGGATACCTACATCATTTGAACCTTTCTGGCAACTTTCTAACAAGTTTTACTCGAGACCCCGTTATTTTCAAGTGGAGACAACTCGTTGTAGCAGACCTCCGTTTCAACGAGTTGCAAGGATCAGCTCCTATTCCTCCTCCTGAAATGTGGTACTACTTCATCTCAAATAATAGGCTCTCAGGAGAAATATCACCATTCATATGCAATCTAAGGTCTATCCAGATGATCGATTTGTCTTATAATAATTTAACCGGGTCTCTTCCACAATGTTTGAGTAATTTGAGTGGTACTTTGGAAGTAATGAGTTTACAGTGCAACAACTTTGTGGGAAAAATTCCTAATTTGAATGGGAACTTATGTGCGCTCATTATGATTGATCTGAGTTGCAATAAATTGCTCGGGCCATTGCCAAGATCGCTCCACAACTGTGAGAATTTGGAATTCCTGAATTTCGGAAACAATCATATTATGGATGTTTTCCCGTCATGGTTGGGCTCACTTCTTAGCTTGAAGGTACTTATATTGCGGCATAATAGATTTCACGGACTTATTGGGGAACCCGCTGATAGGGTTGAGTTCCCTACACTGCAAATCATCGACCTATCCCAAAATACTTTTTCCGGTAACTTGCCATCTGGATACTTCAAGCATTGGGCTGCCATGAAAGTTTCTGAGACAAATTCATCAAGCTACATTGGGGATGCTATTAAGCGGGCCTGGATTTTCTCTTCAGACGCAACCTTTGACTACTCTATGAGAGTAATTGCCAAAGGCATCCAAATGAATTACTCAAAGATCCAAGGATACCTCACATTGATTGACCTCTCGAGCAACAACTTCAGCGGGGCGATCCCCGAGACCATCGGAAGCCTAAAGCAAATAGAATTGCTCAACCTTTCCAACAATATGCTCTCCGGTCCTCTGCCTCCATTCTTGGCAAACCTCACGAATTTGGAGGCATTGGATCTTTCTCAAAATCAGCTCTCGGGAGAGATCCCTCAGGAGTTGACGCAACTCACTTCGCTTGCGGTTTTCAACGTATCTTATAACCGTATGACTGGGCCGATACCGCAATCACGGCAGTTTGCTACATTCGAAAACAACTCCTACAAGGGTAACTCAGGGCTATGCGGCACTCCTCTGTCCAGAAAATGCGGAGATCCCAAAGCGTCGCCGCCATCATCTCCGATGTCCAAAGAAGATCAAGATTCGGGAAGTGCAATGGAATTTGACTGGAAGATCGTGTGCATGGGGTATGCGAGTGGGTTAGTGATTGGGCTGGTCCTCGGGAACACCTTGATCACAGGAAGAAGGGCTCAGAGCCTTGTGAAGAACTTTGGCAGAAGAAAGCAAAGGCGAAGAAGGTAGAAGAGATGGTCCGAAACCAAGGAACACTCGATCGAAATCTTTCGTCTTCTGTTTTCGAGTACCTGTATCTTTTTTTAAGATTTTCTGCTATAGATATTATGTAGTACATATGCATTTTAAATAAAGTATTCTGTAATCATATATATGTGAGACATATATCAAAAAAATCTATAAATATTAAGAAAGTTAAGTAAAATGAAACTTTGCTCTGGAAGCTCTATTTACTTCCACTTTCTTTCACATTAATTACTTAGAAACCATTCTTTCACCAATCATATAAATTACACTTAATCTTTTTCTGATTATCTAACATTGATATCACCAAGAAAAATTTAATTTCATAAAAGGGCTCATTACTTATTTAAGTATATATGTGGAGTAATAAGCAATTATTTAACTTCATATATTGGCACATAAAAATGCAATTTGTGAAATCTTTTTAATATAGAAGATAAAGAAAAATACATTCCTATTTCTTACATGTATTGTTTACAGAGCTTGCAACATAAATATCAAATGGCACAAAGTCTAACAATACCACTTTGAAATAAATGTATGGACCATCACAACTCACTGTATAATCAGAGTTCACAAGCCAAATCATTTATCACTTTCGCGAAGCATTTCACATTTTCAATCCATTTTATAAAGCAATTATCAAACTAAGTTCACATTGTTTTGAATACGAAAAGCAACGCAAATCACAATGCAAATCTGTAGTCAACGCCTGATCCAGGTTCTATACAACAAATGCTCCAAACACTTTCGCTCTCTTTCCAAATACCATGTCATCCCGTGATTATCTTATATCAATCGGTGACTTGCTCACTCAGCATTGAGACTAATTCACCAATAGTATTGACAGGTTTCCCTACATTGGGGGATAGGAGATTGTGGTCATGGGACAGAAGTGCGCATCGGAAGCTTAGTGAACTTTGTGGCATTACACTGGCCAAGTACTATAATGATTCAGATGTGAATTAAGAGAAGCTGTTGGTTCCCTGACAGGCTTTCCGCAACGTCCTTATGTCTTCAATTGGACAACGCTCCAGACTCTACACTTAGCTTCAACAAGCTGCAAGGACTGCTTTAAGTCCCCCGACAACCGTCTTGCATCGTCTTGTCTCAAATAACACTCTTTGGACAAGTTTCGCCGTCAATTTCCAAATTGAGCTCCACACATGCCCTAGATTTGTCTTACAATGCGTTGTCCGGTGCCCTTCCACCAATGTCTGAGCAATCTGAGTGACACTATGGAAGTGATTAGCCTATCAAACAACTTCCAAGGGAGAATTCCCCAAGTCAAGAAAATGTGTGTGCAACTGATGATAATTGATTTAAGTTATAATCTATCCCAAGGGCCATTACCTAGGTCACTCGCAGGCTGTGAAGAGTAGGAGTTCCTAAATGTGCAAGATGACCAAATCAATGATACTTTTCCGTCATGGTTGGGCTCACTTTTCGTCGTGCTAATCTGGCAAGCTAACAGATTCCATGGGGCGGTTGGGGAACATGGAAGTAACTATAGTTTCCCGAGGCTTCAGATCATGGACCTATCCTAGAACAATTGCCGGTAGCTTGCCATCTAAGTACTTTGAGCATTGGACTGCCATGAAAGTTGCAGCAGTAGATCAAGCGGACTGTTTGGCCTACACAGATCTGTAAATCATAGATCCCATCAAGAACCTGTCCCACAGGTTCTGCCCACGATACACGTCCTTCGACCCTTTATTATAATGACAACTAAGGCTCGCGCAACTAAAGTATTCAAGGATCTACAAACATCTCACATTGATCGATCTTTCAAGCAACAGTTGGAGAGATATCTGAGTCTCTTGAAAGCCTAAAGCAGCTTCAGTTGCTCAACCTTTCCAAGAACATTCTTGGCGGTCCCATTCCCTCATCCTTGACCAACCTAACAAATTCGGAAGCATTGGACCTTTCTCGGAACGAGCTCTCAGGACAGATCCCACAAGAGTTGACTCGACTCCCATCGCTTGCATTCTTCAATGTGCCTTAAAACCATTTGACTGGGCCCAGACCACAGTTGCAACAGTCGTGATACATTTGTAACCAACTCATACGGAGGGAAAGCAGGGTTGGGCGGTACTCCTTTTTATAGGAAATGCGGAGAGCTCAATGCATTACCACCACCATCTTCAACATCGGAAGAAGAGATCAGAAGTCAAGGAGTTCAGATGAAATAGACTGGAAGATTGTCTCGGTGCGGTATGCCAGTGGACTAGCGATTGGAGTGGTGATCAGGCACAAGTGGATCGCGGGAAAAAGGGCTCGACAGAGTGTGAAAAATTTTCGCTTGACAAAGAAACAAAGGTGCAGAAGCTAAAAAACAAGGGCACAAGAGCAAAACTTGCCTTGCTCTTCATTTGGGAACTACCTTCTTTGGTGGTCTTAGGTTGAATTGGTCTGTTGTTAAGTTCCAGTTGTTTCGCAGTCGCTAGAACAGAGTATGAATGTAACAAATAAGAAATGTATGATTCCATCTCTGTTTTGCCTGGATACATCTCTTTCTGGATTAAAGGCAATTTTCTGATTTCCTTACTAATGTTAGACAGAAGTTTCATATCCGTAGGATCTGAATCCTAGTAGGCTAATTTGACAAATACGCTATTTGGGAAGACAAGTGGAAAGAAACTTGTTTTCTGGTTCGAGCTCGATCACAAAGTTATCAAACTTCCACAAAACAAGATATTATAATGGATAAAAAGACGACTTCTTGGAAGACTTTAATCTGTGGATGTCTGTTTTTTTGTTACATACATATCTCATGGGTATGAAATTCGTCTATAGTCATGGAAAGATAGTATATCAATGAATAGTCTATTACATAGAAGCACTTAAATTGTATCAGACCCAATTGCACAAGATATTGAAACTTCTTTTATTGTGTTTGCTTGCGTGCTTACAGGGAATAAGAAAGCGAATTGAATATCAACCGCTTGATATTTTAGCATGATTATTGTGTACATCAAGGGTAATTCCCTTCTATTTAGGAAGATGGTCGATATATATTATTAGACAACCATTATGCTGAAAAAAACCTTAAACTTTCTATGTAAACGGTTGTCCAGTATATAGTGATATCAGTATACAAGTTACAAGCTTCAATGATAGGTACTCACTTTTGTTGTCGATTTGTACTGTCTTCGTATTATTTTATTCAACACCTGTCGATGACGACATAAGTACATCGACATCCTTTCTTTTACACGTAAAGCCCGACTTGTACATATCCATTTGCTTCCACGTCAATTTCTCGACACATAGCATAAACTGTTAACATAAGATTATTCTTGTAACGCACCTAAAAAGAAGCCCCATCAGAAACTTCTAACGAAAAGAATAACTCAATATAGCAAAATACAAGGCCAAGAAATATTCACAGATTCCTTCGTCGCTAACTCGTGGCTAAAGGAGCAGCTAGGGCAAGAAAGGTTGGTCTATACCCAAACGTACCGCAACAATTCTTGAAATGAAACCCCTTTTAGGGTTGCTGTTGTTGCTTCATGTTTTGTACTCACGTGTTGGTCCTTTTCACGTTGTTGTCGAGTTTTTATCATCACATGCACAAAGTCTCCGAAAAGATTTTCAATGCAAACCCAGCACTTCGATCAAACAAACAAAACAAAACCCTCTTTAAAAACTGCATTCATATGTATGTATGTCCCCGACATTGACCAGGGGCTTATACAAGTCATTTAATAATGATCTCGTGTCAGTGGGGAAGCCAACAAAAATGGCGTTTTAACTAGCTCTTTGGATGCTACTGATCATGGAGATTAGCTGGAGAGAGAGAGATCATTACACATGTCAACACACTAACTTTTCTGATGTGATCGTATCATTGGATTCACTTTTTGTCATTAAATTATGGAAAAATGGAGAGGCATTGACCCTTGATGTGTTTTATATAGTATATAAGTCACATTTGCCTCTCTGAAAATTCTTTTCATAAATGTCATAAACTTTGAGGATCTATTAAAACTTTGTATATCAAATATGCGTGAAGTGCAATATCTTAAATTGCTTGCCATTGACACGTGATATAACAAATCGTACTCTTACAATGATGTTTTCTCTTCCTAAGTCGAAAGTGCTAAATGTGGTTTCCCAATTTAGCAAGCAATGTTAATTAACTTGCTTCTCAGCGTCATTGGTGCATTAGGAGCTTCAAATGCTTTCTCGCCTTGGACCCAAAATTTATTTTAACTAACCAAGATCTTCAAAGTCATTCCCACATCGTGCATCACATATAATTTATTTGTAGATTTGTAGGCTTATGCCGGCACTACTCAATTTTTAACTTAAATGATTTGTAGCTATATGATTTTTTTTTCAGTGCAAAAACATCCATGCCAATACATATAGATAAGTGACACTACAAAAAAACTGAATTTTTGCCACGAAAATTTGCGACGAAAATTTTTTCGTTGGAAAATTTGTGACAAATTTTCCAACGAAACGTAAAATTCGTTGGAAATTTCCAACGAACAATTTTTCGTAGCAAAATTCGTTGGAACTTTCCAACGAAAACTTTTTCGTCGCAAAATTCGTTGGAAATTTCCAACGAAAAGTTTTTCATTGGAAAATTCGTTGGAAATTTCCAACGAATTTTCCAACGAATTCAAAAAAACCCGGTATTGTTCGGCATTTTTATATTCGTTGGCAAATTCGTTGGAACTTTCCAACGAATTTCAATTTTCCGGGCAATTATTTTAGTGTGTACAATTTTCGTTGGAAAATTCGTTGGAAATTTCCAACGAATTGTTTTTCGTTGGAAATTTCCAATGAATTCAAAAAACCCGGTATTGTTCGGTATTTTTTATATTCATTGGAAAATTCGTTGGAAATTTCCAAAGAATTTTCTAACGAATTTTAATTTTCCGGGCAATTATTTTAGTGTGTACAATTTTCGTTGCAAAATTCGTTGGAAATTTCCAACGAATTGTTTTTCGTTGGAAATTTCCAACGAATTTTCCAACGAATTCAAAAAAACCCGGTATTGTTCGGCATTTTTTATATTCATTGAAAAATTCGTTGGAAATTTCCAACGAATTTTCCAATAAATTTTAATTTTCCGGGCAATTATTTTAGTGTGTACAATTTTCGTTGGAAAATTCGTTGGAAATTTCCAACGAATTGTTTTTCGTTGGAAATTTCCAACGAATTTTCCAACGAATTAAAAAAAACCCGGTATTGTTCGGCATTTTTTATATTCATTGGAAAATTCGTTGGAAATTTCCAACGAATTTTCCAACAAATTTCAATTTTCCGGGCAATTATTTTAGTGTGTACAATTTTCGTTGGAAAATTCGTTGGAAATTTTCAACGAATTTTGTTTCGTTGGAAAATTCGTTGGAAATTTCCAACGAATGTTCCAACGAATTAAAAAAAAAACCCGGTATTTTTTGGCATTTTTAATATTCGTTGGAAAATTCGTTGGAAATTTCCAACGAATTTTCCAACGAATTAAAAAAAAACCTATATTGTTCAACGAATTAAAAAAAAATCTCTCAATTTCCACATTCTCTCTATCACCCCCTTCACCCTCCACCCGCAAGCCCTTTTTCCCTTTCTTCTACTTCCTTTCTTTTTTCTTCTTCTTGTTTTCTTTGGTTGTTGCGCAAGGTCAGATGCAGCCGCCTGCCGCCGCCGTCCTCCTCCTCCTCCTCGCCGCCGCCGCCGCCGCCTCCTTCCCCGACAGCTTCCGGAAGCGGCCCTCTCTCTCCGGCCGCTCCCTCACCCGCCCCCTCTGCTCCTCCGCGACCGCCGCCGCTTCTCCTTCTCCGGCGATGCAGATTCGTGATCCCCCCTCCCCCGGGAAATCGGCTTGCTGGGGTTTTGAGTTCCCTTTCTCCGGTGGTGGCTCGAGCGAGTGTGGGGTGTGGGGTTTTCTCGATTCGGATTCGAGGGCGTCGAGATGGACGGAGGGCAGTACAACCCCAGCACCGTGGAGGAGGTTTTTCAGGACTCCTCCGCACCAGCACCGCCAAGCTCCTCCGCACCAGCACCGCCGAGGCCAGCGTTCTGGGCGAGCTCGAGGTCGCCCAGATCTGGGCGACCTCGAGCCCTCGACAGCGACGAGGCTGGCCCTCGCCGGCCATGGCGAGGGCCGAGCTCGCCATGGCCGACAAGCTCCAGCTCGCCATGGCCGGCGAGCTCGGCCCTCGCCGACGACGAGGCTGGCCCTCGCCGGCCATGGCGAGGGCCGAGCTCGCCGGCGACGAGGCTGGCCCTAGCCGGCGGCGAGGGCGATTTTTCGACCAAAAAAAAATTTCAATGGAAAAAAATTTCCACGATTTTTCCGACAAAAATTTTTTTTTTCAATGGAAAAAAAATTTCCACGATTTTTCCACCAAAAAAAAATTTGTAGTTTCCAACGAAAAAAAAATTCGTCGGAAAAAAAATTCGTTTCCAACGAATTTAGCCACAAGTTTTCCAACGAAAAAAAATTCGTCGGAAATTTCCAACGAAAATTGAAATTTTTCGTTAGAAAAATTTGCGACGACTTATTACCAACGAATTTTTTTTCGTTGGAAAATTCGTTGGAAATTCGTTTTCCAACGAATTTTTCTAAATTTTTCGTTGGAAATTTTGTCAGAAAAAACATGTTTTTTTGTAGTGTGATGGAATTTTTACCCATGAATAAGGGCGTATGGCAAATGGACATGGTGAAAACACTCATATGCGTGTTGACTTGTTTGTGTGAGGCACATACTTTACAAGCAACTTAAGTACAAATGATAGTTGTTCGGGGAGTGAGTGAAGATATGTGAAAAAATAAAAAAGATTTTTTCCTTCTTTTTTCGCGCACTTTACGGGTATGCTTTTGTAATTTAGCAATTATCAAATTCCTCCAAGCAAGAATACGGAAAAGTGCTCCTCAAATGTGTCCAACAAACAAGTCCAAACACGAAAGAGAACAACTCCCAATGACACTCCCTCTCAGCCTCTATCATCCATTCATATATACGTAGATTTATATTTATATATTATTATTATATGTCTATATATATATAGGTGGGTCCAATTATTTTTATTTTATTTTATTTTTCCATTATAGAAGAAGCCTATGTGCGTCTGAGGTCGATTCTAGACAGACCTTGGTGATTTTTTGTGTCGAAATTTCATGCTTTGTGTCTCGCAGGACTTGGTTTTTTTCCTTTGCCGGGCGAAGTGCCAACTCTATTTAGACAAAGTCCAAAAGACAACCATGTACCTGCTCGCCTGACCATGAATCCGAGGGGCCCTTCTCGTTGAATGATCTGAATGCGACATTTCCTTCTTCGCATTTGAGCTTCATAATTTTCCTAGAATTCATAGTTGTTTATTTACTTGGTGTCATGACAGGTTAAAGTTTTAAAGCAGTATTCGATCGATGATCCATAAAGGTGATAATACAACATCTGGAGCACTTCGGGAAGTAAAATTCCAAATGCATCAAACCGATCTGGGAGAGTGCGCCATCAAATTCGTTTGGTAGGATGGATCAGTTGAGGTGCACGAGAGCCGATCTAAACACCACCTAACCACTAAACCCCTAGAAAATCTAATTGTACGAGTAAAATATCGTTGAGACTATAGTATTAACCTGTGAGAGTTTAGCTCACTTAACAAGTGGTGGCAAATCAACCAAAAAGAATATATGGGAAATGATGTTGGATAAACAAAATTACGTGCATAAAATAAATTTAACCTTGCAAAACGTAAAAGATACAAAACAAAACAAAAAATGACGATATACGACTAGTAGCTTTCAAGTTGATCTATAAAACGACATAAAAATGTTGTTATTTATTAGGAAACTTGAGCCTGGATGAATTTGTTTAGATGTCTATCCCGTTACATCACATTACTTTGTGTTCCATTATTTATATCTCTAGCATTATTCGAGAAAAAGACAATCGTAACCTAATCTCTCAATCAGGATCCAACGCAAAAAGAAACAATTGTTTGGATATCTTGGAATATTGAGCTTCATCCAAATTTGATAAACAACTTGGTTTCTGAGTTTAAATGCCCATCTCATAAAATGTCTGAAATGTACGTGTAAAGTACTTTTCTTAATTCAACATACAATCATATAAATCTTTAAGACAAACAATAAATATATAGATATTTCCCGTAATAGAACTAGAGGCTCTTTGGTTGAGGTGTTAAAGTCCACCCAAATCTCCTTTCTTCTTTCTAAAACAAAACGTTATCGCTTCTAATTTTATTAATATTCTGAAAAAAACTTTGAAAACCTTAAATATCTTTATTATGCTAAATCGATCTCGACTAGCAGATATGTTGAAACCGTGAAATGAGACCTTACGCGTGAATGTTACAAGGCTACTTGGAGTAGAACGCGGATGGAATTGCTCAAGTTGCATGCACAAGCACAACCATCTCATATGAAAGGTCTGGACTATTAGAAAATGGTAATAAAAGAATGAGATGACTACGGATGTGTTTTGTAACTTACCAAATAGTGATTAATTCTATTCTTTTGTTTCCAGAAACAAAAAAAGAACAAAAATCCGTTTGGTAAATTTTTTGTTCTTGGGCATAAATTTGTTCCCAAAATCAGTTTTGGAACATAATCAAAAATCCAAAAAAAAAAGTTGATTCTTGATTCTAGGAACAAGAATCAGAAATAGAAGAGATTTTTTTTTTCTTTTTCTTCTTTCCTTTCAAGCTGTGGCCGGTGGCCAGTGACCAGCCATAGGCTAGGGCTAGTGAGGGCATCATAGCTCTCGTCGGATCCAGCGAGGGCTGGACCCTCACGGCCTGGGCAAGGGCCGCCCTCGCTCGAGCGGGCCCTCAAGGCCCGCTGCTTGGGTGAGTGCTGCCCTCGCCGGATCTGGCAAGGGCGACGGCGAGGATCTAGCCCTCACCCAGGCTGTGAGCCTCGATAGCGACCCTCACCAGCTCGGGCGAGGGCAGATCCGGCGAAAGCAACCCTCGCCCAAGCCGGGAGGGTTCAGCCCTTGCCCTTGCCCTCGCCGGCAAGGGCCCCGACACCCCGCCAGCCATGTCCAAGAAGGAGAAAAAGAAAAAAAGAAAAGAAAGAAATATTAAAAAATTTAAAATATTATCAAAATATTATAAACAAAAAAAAATTTATATAGTTACCAAACACATTTCTGTTATTTTTCTATTTCAGGAATGAAAATTTTGGGCCGTTACCAAATACCTTCAAATATTTAGAAATTATTTCCGGGAACAAAATAAAGAAAAATAATTTCTGAGTAGAAATTATTTTCGGAAACAAAATGATTATCAAATACACCCTAAAAGGCCAATTCGTGCAAAAGCCATACATGTGGCTTAAAAGAGGCTTTAAATTTTAGTGCATGTAAAGGAATTAGGAAATCTCATAAATGAGTAAAATGGGGCCTTGAAGAGTTATGCTCGAGGCAAAAGGTGGGACAAGCCATGCTTGCCTCTCCAATTTAGGCAAGTCTTCATCAAGCAATCGACACATGAAAAATATGCCTGGTATTTTCCTTACGGGAAAAGTACATGGACACTTTCACAAAGCCCTAACTCAATCCTCTTGTCTCGCTTCCTTCCCATGTGACTGGCCACCATGACGCTGTGAAAGCTATCACCAAGGGGTCAATCCACCGTCACGTCGTCGTTCGGCAATCGTTGTCCTCTCTCTCTCTCTCTCTCTCTCTCTCTCTCTCTCTCTCTCTCTCTAACAACTCTCCATCTCTCTTTATCATGTCACCATCAATGAGCAACGAAATCTTCTAAAGATCAAGCGATGTAACGCGCAGCAAACTTCGCCTACATTTTAGAAGTTGGCCTCAATAGATCTCGACAACTCTTTTCTTCCATATCTTGATGGTGGTGTGTGTTGGAATAGTTACTCCCACCCTTCCCCTTCCCCTTCCTCCCCACCCGCCCCCCCCCCCCTAACAAGTCTCCATCTCTCTCTGTCGTGTCACCATCAATGAGCAAACAAATCATCTTAAGGTCAAGCGATATAGGTGCAGCACAGCAAACTTCGCCTTCTCCCCTTTAGACGTTGGCCTCCATATATCTCGATGACTCTGTTCTTCCATATCTCAATGAGGTGTGTGTTGGAATAGTCACTGTAGAGGACCAAAGGCATAGAGAAATCTCTCTCGCTCTCTCCTCCGGCCCCCCCTTCCCCCCGACATTCTCAACAACAATGACGATATGATCACTACACGGGCAGGCATATGGAAGAAAGAGAGAGAATGAGCTTTTGTGTTAATTAGATCTGATCATGGACTTGGCAATCAAGGATCCACCACAATTAAAGTTGGAAGACACTTTTAACGAGTCTAGTGAAGTATTTTCAACTCTGAGTCTCGGACAACTAGATCCATGTGGTTGCGAGCTAGGCATACATAGCCCGTTCTTATTCATTTTTCCTTAACGGGTGATCTTGGACAATATTTTAGGCCAATACAAGGGTCCCGCCCGGACCCTTCATCGCTCACCCCCCTCGAGCGTTAGGGTCCTTGTTGTGGACACATGGGAAATTGTTTTTATGCCAATAACTTTTTAAAAATGCTTGACAACTTTTGAAATTTGGAGTACGAGTTTGGCCAATAATTTCTTCACCCCCGTGAATGGTCACTGCCACTCTTCCATGCACAACAAAGATGGCCTCATACCCAAAAAAACTCAAAGTTTAGCTTTTGTCCCATTTCTATCTTTTATCTCGTAAAAAATCTTCAACTTTAGACTATGTCCTAATTCTACCCTAAACTTTTTGTTGTTCTATAAAAAACCCTCAACTTTAGGTCAAGTCCCAATTCTATCCTAAACTTTTTTTTTTGTTTCGTAAAAAAACCTCAACTTTAGATTCGGTATCAATTTTACCCTAAACTTTTTCTATCTCATAAAAAATTTTCAACTTGAGGTCAAGTTTCAATTTCACTCTAATTTTTTTGTTTCATAAAAATCTCCATTAAGCGTTCGTCAAAATTGCCCTCAGAATTTTGCGCTTATCAATCTCTCATGCTTGAGAATGTTTCATCTCTCATGATCAGAGAGCGCTTGGGACACTCGAACAGCTTTTGCTTGAGAGATTTCTATCTCTTGGTTGACAACAAGAAATTTTGGATGGAGAGTTAATAGAGTCAGATTTGTGATTTAAGTAAAATTTTGTGATTTTTTATGAGACTGTAAAAATTTTACAGTAATATTGAGATTGGACGGTAAAATTGGGACAAGACCAAAAGTTGGAGGTTTTTCGTGAGGCAAAAAAAAGCTTAAGGTAAAATTGGGACAAGACCTAAAATTGAGGATTTTTTATGGGACAAAACAAAGGAGAAATAAGGTAAAAATTGAAGGACAAAACAAAGTTTATGATAGAATTAGGACATAAACCTAAAATTGAAGGTTTTTTTTATGAGATTAAGGTAAAAATGGGATAAAAATTAAAGTTTGAGATTTTTTTGGGTAGGAGGCCCAACAAAGACATAAGTGAGAAGGAGAAATAGAGTTGCAGTTGCAGACAGAACCCTACACCGAAGTGAAAAAGGAGGGACAGAGAGAGAGAGGGACTACTGATGATGGTCTCGAAAGTCAGTGATTTCACAATGGCCCCCAATTCTTGAAGTTTGCAAAACCATTACCCAACAAAGACTCTCAGACAATTTATATTCATCTCCGCTCTCTCTCTCTCTGTCTAACAAACACACACAAGCAAAGGAGAAGAAAATGCAACTCTCTGCATTGATTCCAGTTCTTCATCTTGTAACTTTTCCCCTTGGCCTCTTCTCTTGTTCACCTCGATTCTCGCTCGCTCTCTCTCTCTCTCTCTCTCTCTCTCTCGCGTGAAGTCAAATTCCTTAAACTCCACGCTACTCTTTTTCCTCACAGGTAATCAACGTCCATTTGACACACTCCCACGTTATATAAACCCCCTCAGCCCTCTCCTCTCTCTCCCTCACGGCTCTGTCTCTCTCTCTCGCTTACCGTCTGAGCTGAAAAATGGTGCACCACCACCACCATTGCAAAGAGAAGAGACCCAAGTTCTGCATCAACGATCACGTCGACGTCCTCGCCGAGATCCTGAAGCGCCTCGACGGCCGCTCCCTCTGCGTCGCCGCCTGCGTCTGCCGCCTCTGGTCCGCCCTCGCCCGCAACGACTCCGTCTGGGAGCACCTCTGCTTCCGCCACCTCTCCCCTCCCCCTCCCTCCTCCGTCCGCCCCGTCGTCTCCGCCCTCGGCGGCTACCGCCGCCTCTACATGGTCTGCATCCGCCCCGTCCTCAGCCGCGTCGGGCGGTCCCGCCGCGCCGAGCTCCCGTGGTGGGTCCGGTCTCGGGAGGAGCTGCAGCTGTCGCTCTCGCTGTTCTGCGTGGACTACTACGAGAGGCTCGGGAATGGGAGCGCTGGTGGTGGCAGCAACTTCGGTGACGGGTCTGCGGGCGCGTCCTCGTCGTTGATGTTCCTCTGCAAGCCCGTGAACGTCTGACGAAAGAGAAACATCAGATCATTTTTACCATTTTTCTTAGTTTTGTCCTTTTTCTTAGGGAAAAAAACTTGAAGCTTGAGCGTAGAATGGAAGGAAAAAGCTAGTGAAGCGACCCGCCAGTCTATATGCATTATAAATTCTTTTGTTTAGAATATTAGAAATAAATGTCATATCCCCCTTTTTATATGATGATCAATTTGTCCGATCATTATTGCATTATTTGGTTTATACCATACTAATTCTAATTACTTTTGAGATGATAATGTAAATTTTACATAATAATATTTATGTCCTGAAATCATACTGACACGCACGATAAAAGGAAAGGAATGATAGTTATGTATGCATAGAAAGAAAGTGATTGATTACTCGATGCATAGATATAAATGGTGGTTTTGGCTTAAATATATAATGGATTAGCCAAATTAACTAACGGGAAATGCTATTTTTATGTGTTGAATTTGATTAATATAAACAAATTTACTTTCTATGCGAATGTAGATGGTTTTCCATGTACAACTTTAGTGGCAGATATTCTGGTATGATGCTCTTCAAATTATGGGTTGCTTTGATAGAATGAGATAAACGAAGGGAGAAATTATTCAATATATACCATATTAAGCTTATGATTGAAGGATGTATTTGTTATTTTTGTAATAGAGCTAACTGAAGTTCAGCTGCTTAGGTGGCTCCAAGTTGGGCTTGATGTTGACAGTTAAGGGCAGCGATTTGTACTATTTAGTTGGTGAATATTCTCTTTTCCTTGGATTTCAATGGGAGGGAGCATGACATCTCTGCCCAAGCACCCACTTTGGATGATATGCATGATTGCATATCCTAACATGTAAATACTTTATAATAGTGATTTCATGATAAATTAAGTCCGTTTGGTCACTAAACAGCGAAAGTATATCTAAGTCGGCAAAACAATTTTCTCAACTAAAGTAAACTAGGAGAATTTGTGCATTGTCACGACGAGTTACGATATTTGGAAAATGATTTTTCGAGAAATAGCAGCAAGAAGCATTTGTATCGAAAGAGAGATGGGTCTCATGGCAGTTTATTATCTGGTCTTTTTGAGCTATTATTAATTTGACCTCTCAATCTCGCAAATATTGTAATGTCGCTTTCTTGAGATCAACAAAATCAAATAATTCGAAATAACCCTTTGAACAAAGAAGTCATGTAAGTTCAAGGAAATTATTTCTTCAACATTGTGATAAAAGGATTAATTGGCAGTGCTTAGACAAAGCGAATCACGTTTTACTTACATCGCTCCCATCATTTTCAATACGGGTCGTCTTAATTTTAACCCTGTAAATCAATCATACATCTATGTGAAATGTGCACATTTCCCCCCTTCGAACACCAAAATTTGCTATTGGGTATACAACTTTGTAGTGAGGACCCAAGGTGCATGAGTTGTGGGCATTATCATGCAACAAAACATCATGTAACTTAGTACATGTTAACCATCGACGGGGACCACCTAAAAACTTTTATCATGCCTGTCCAAATCTGATCAGCCCAGAGAGGTCCATTGCTTGATGAACTTTTTGCCTCCTGCAAACGATCAGCTGGACTCCTTTATACAGATGGTGGCAAGCTTCATTTGTCCTCTTCTTTCCCCTGTTTGATCTCCGGCACGAAATCTCATTGCATGGACCCGTGATCATCTATCTTGATCAGGCCAGGCGACTGACGTTCACGGGGTAAGTGATGATTGCTGTCTCTGTGCTCTCGCTCCTAAAATCTGGACCCTTGTTCGCAGTTCGCACGACGACCCGTTGGATCGTTGTTCTCTCCATCTTTGGGCCGGAGAAATTGGGTTCTTGATCGGCCCATTGGTGGGAAGCCTTAATGGGATCGATGGAGTCCGGCATAACTCGTCGCGGGCCCCTGGAGAAGACGCTAGCTTTTTGTCCGGACCCTGCGTTATTCTTGTCGCGACGGGCGCGGGCATTTTAACGAACGGTTGGCGGACGGATGAAGAAAGAGTTGGACCAGTAATCGCTCCGATCCCTTCTTCCCTTGGTTGCCGAAGCAGCTGGGAGGAGCGAGCGTTGCTTCGCAAGATCATCTGCAGAAATTTTGCAGGGAGTCAAAAGGGGGCTCGGAGGAAGATCAAGACTGTGAAGAGACATGAACGCTCTCACCTGGCACAAAGTCGCTGCCGTCTCTGGTATCCTCTCTCTCTCTCTTCTGTGACAATTGGATCATCGAACTGTTCGAGAAAGATCATATCCTTTGGTTGTATGAGCAGGAGTAGCGGCTCTTGGATTGGGGACGTATGGTGCCCATGTCTTCAGGCCCCAAAACCCCTCTTACAAGGAGGTGCATTTCCATGGCCGCGCGTGCTTGCTTTCAATTCTTTCGTTTAAGGGTCTGATTTTGTTAGGACTGAATGAGTTTCTTCTGTGTTTTTTGGTGGATCTTTTTCTTCTATCTGAAAATCATGTGAAGGTATGGCAAACAGCCTCTTTGTACCATCTGGTTCACACGGCTGCACTTGTCACTGCCCCTTTCACCAAACGCCCCCATGTCGTGAGTACATCTTCTCCTTCAACACTGACTGTTCTTGCAATCGGAAAAGTTCCTATTGCTGATTTTGGAAGGGACTAATGTTATGCCGATTGCTGAGTTGTTATGGAAAATTTGTTATGAAATGTTAACTAGAGGCGGCTCAATATAGCTGGTTACTCTTTTATGGAAGTGGTTATGCAGTTCTAACATGTGGGGTCACCTCGTTTCCTGTTTCAGTTCGGAGGGCTCTTGACTGCTGGAATCGTTTTGTTCTCCGGGTCGTAAGTCTTAGCCCCTTTATGTTATTACACCCATATGCTGTATTGATATGATGAATTCTTTTGGGGTTCAAAACCTGAAATTTGCGAGTGGAGATTGTTTTCCGTAGGAAAGTCAAAGTAGGAATGCATTTTTAGCATTTAGGACATCATAGAATTTGGAATCCTCTGTTACTTTCTTGGATGGCGCTTGGCATCTACATTCTAAGGATTTAGGGCCAGAGTGGCAAGTATCTGCATAGTGAAGTTAATGCTTTGATTAGACCAAAAAAAAGTTAATGCTTTGAAGTTGGAAGGAACAAAACAAGACATTTTAATTTTTTTCTCTGGCATGGTGGGTGATAAGGATCTTGTGAGACCTACTTATTCCCTTGCTTTGCAGGGAACCAGAACTTGCTTTGTGTGCTAGCAAAAGGTGTTTTCACCTTGTGCAGGTTTAGTTTAAAAGCAACGACCATGTAAGGTCTACCGGTGGTTCTAGGAGAATTTCTCTGTTTGCCAACTTGACTTGAGTTGACTACACCACCTATTCATAATTTCCAATCCACAAATTGGATTGGAAGACTTCCTATGCTTCTTGGTTTAATATTTCTTTCTAATTTCGTCGACATCAACAATTCTGATGAATTTTTCTTGAAATTTAACTACCTTCTCAGTACGATACAAAACTGACTTGCTGGATGTTTTCTAAAATAGTCTTCACCGAAAACCTGAGAAACGCCTTTGTTTCCACATGAAACTTCTGAAGTTGTTTTAAGTGATTCCATTACCACAAAATGGATTTTTGGTCTTTTTACTTGCTGCTTCACCACTGTCGTGGCTGAGAGAGAGAGAGAGAGAGAGAGAGAGTGTTGTGTAAACTCTGAGACCTACTTGCGGGCGTCAACCATCTTTGCATTTTTGTAAAAAGAGCCTCAGCAAAAGCATCAGGGCTTTGAGAGCTTTTCTTGTTTGTTGTTTTCTTTCTCCTCTCTTTTAGCGAGCATTAAAAGATTCCCCTTTGAGGTTCCGCTCTTGTAATGATGCTTGCGGGAGTGGGGTGGTGGCAGTTCTCCGCTAATATTTCACATCATGAGCTCCCTCTATTATGGTGTGGGACTTGCAATGATTGTGTTGTGCCTGTGAGTATGTACAGTTCGCATGCAGCGAATTGAATATAGTGATGACTTGGGTTTGTTTGGTAATTAACTTACTATAATGACCTAGATTATTTGTAAAAATGAAGTTTCACAGAAATTGTCAATGGTGTATTGAATTACATCTGTTTAGCTTTTGGCATTGTAGGAGATAGATACATCCGATCATGCCTTCCTTGGTATAAATTGCTATTGTCTCATACTATACGATCATGCATTTGCTGCTAGATGCCACAATTTTTCGTTTGATGATATCATTAACAATCCCATTTGCTCAATTTATTGAATCTGGATATCATCTGTACTTCCTCACTAACTGCAAAATATTTTAGGTGCTACACAGCAGCATTGTATGAGGACAGAGATTACTCCATGTTGGCACCCGTTGGAGGTTTTGCGTTCGTAGCTGCTTGGGCAAGCTTGCTATTTTAAGGATCTGAAGGAAACAGGAACTCAAAATCTGTAAATACCACATACAATGATCGAGATCTCAAAAGGTCGGATGTGCCCGTTTCAGGTTTAATTTAATTGGAAATATGTATTAATTCTGCTACTGACAATTCATTGGGTTTCTCTGTCATCATGTATAAGCTGAGGTTCTGAAGGATTACCCACAGTGGTTCATGTCTGTTGTTTTAAGAAACCCAAGAAAACACCATACTCCTTGATCAGTTGGTCTGATGCAATTCAAATGTTGTAATGCATCGACCATGGTTTAACTGGGTGAAATAACCCTGGGAACGATTCTCTAGTTCCTGTGAAATAAATGCAGTGCTAGTGAAGTTGTACCAAGGCTGTTTTAGCCGTCTCCTCGAGAAGATATTGCCTTATCATTTACTTTTATCGCCAACCTGAGAAAACGTGGACTTCATTCTTTTCTGAAGGCCTGATGCTTTGAAAAATTGATTGATTCTACGACATGGTAAAGAGTGGGGAAAAGAACTGTTTTGGGATGTCCATTTATATCCAAAGTCACATATCATTGTCCCTGCGGGGATAATAGAACCACTGTAATCTCCAGATTATGATTTCCACACATAAGATTGAGAGTGAGAATGTATTTTATGGCAATGTTACTAAAGATTAGACCCTTTCAGCTGATGCATCTTTTGCTGGAACAGGGACCAGCACTTACAGAAGGAAACAAAAACTAACTATATCCTTCCACCGTGGTAGAAATAACACTTGACAAATCTATTTTCATTTCGAGCCTGCTTCTTCAGTGTCCAAAAGAATACAAATCCCTTATTGAGCATCGGAGAGAAGGTTCACTGGCGAGAGGAAAAGAACGAGGAACTCTACTCCCTTCTACATCTGAGAGACAAGCTGGCATGCCCGAGAAATCAATCTCAATAACTCGGGGGGTCCTCGATGCATCTCAGAAAGGCACCTCTGACTTCCAAGGGCCAAAAATAATCGTCATTCATCTTCCTCGAAGCTGCAGAAAAGAGAGGAAATTTGGTAGGAACTAAAGCATATGAACCGATTGCTCGATCAACCGCTAATCTGTGGTGTTAATACGAATGCTCCCTGACATTAGGCAATTACCTCACTTTTAGCTGCAGTATAGTAGTAGGATCTGCCGAGCTGAGTTTGACTCTGCTACAACCAGGCTAGCTGGGACTGAACAATCCCCAAGCCGCACCCTTTCAATAAATCTATTCCGAGAAAAGAATGAATCCAATAACAAATCAATGTTGAGAGATCAGGATGCGTCATGACAGCAATATATTGCTCCCCAGAATCAAGATCAAATATTCAAGTCCATCCGTTAAGGCAACAAACTCAAAGCTCCTGCAGTAGATTTAAGGAACAAATGTTAATTAGATGAGTCCAACCAAAAGTTCTGAATTTGGACAATTCTGAACGCATTGTTTGAAGTATGAGATTATCTAATAACCTGACTCAGAAGTCAGAATATAATGACAATAAGTCCAGACCGCGTGCAATGCTTCATACACAGAAGAAACAAGATTATCTTACATCTAGACATATCAGAGTAAGCTGAAGTTTCCCATACCTGGAATTCCAAGAATGCCACTAGGAAAGACAACAGCTGTATGATGAGCGAGGCTCATCACGACAACCATTTGATGCCCCCACCCCAAACCCTGGTGAACTTGTGAAAAAGTAATCAGTCACTGGCGTGGAATGTTTGACAGTAGATGTGCTGTCATCATATCATTCTCTCTCAGCCAGACTCAAAGAACCGTGCTACAGCTGAATAAAGCTGCTCTTCTTCAAAAGGCTTTGAGACATAATCATTCATTCCACACTTGAGGCATTCCTCATTTGTAGCCTGACTTACGTCAGCCGTCATGGCTAATATAGGAGTATGCCAATGTACCACATTATGAAATGCATTGGAAGATGCTGCCCCAGAGGCAATCTTACTATTAACCTCATTCTCAAGGTGACGAATTTGTCGTGTTGCCTCAAACCTACAACAGTAGAATAAACTACCGAATGCTTACCAAACATAAAATAAACAAAGAAATAAATAAATCGACATAGTTCAGCGTAAATGAATAAAAGAGTAGCTTCGTTACCCGTCCATCTCTGGCATTTGCAAATCCATGAAGCAAGCAGCGAAGTCATGGGGAGGCCGAAGCATGGCTAAAGCATCCTTACCACTCCCAACACAAGTAACAATGGCACCATATTTCTTTAAAGCACCCTCTGCTACTCTTCTGTTTACCGAGTTGTCATCCACTACCAAGATTCTTCTTCCTTTCAGCAAATTGCCAAGACTTGACACTTTTCTCCTATCAGATAGCCTCTTCTTACCATTACCAAGGGCTTCCTGGAAAAAGGAAATCAAGACACTCAATCTGAGAGGCTTTACCAGCACATTATCTACCAGGTTGGCTAATTTGAGCTCGCTGCACTCAATTGGACTTATGGATGTAGCTAGAAGAAAGATCTTGGGACGTATTGACACTCCATTTTGCCCGTGTTTCCAAAGTGAAATATCGAATTCCAAACCTGTTTGCCCGTCCCAAATATCTTTGTCGATAAGAACCATGTCAAAATCTGATTGTTCCCTGCAGGAAAAACAATCAAGAAATTGTTACACAAAGGGACTTTCAATTGTTTGAAGTTACATAACTCAAATATATGAATCTTCCTTTCATAAGCAGATCAACAATACATATGCAGCAATGGGAGAGAGAGAGAATAACTAAATACTGGGCTGATAAAAGATCTGACTAGACTTATCATTCCACAATTACCGAAACATTTGTCAATTTTTGTAGGTGACACTCATTGGTTGAGATTCAAAACAGCTTCAGAAGTCCCAGGCAACATGCAGATCATATAGATGCTACATTATACAACTATGGAACCACCGAAATACATATGAGACATCTTTATTACAACCTTCAGTTAAATTATTGTTCTAGAGCAAAGTACTAAGGTCTGATCATAGATAAATTGTTCAGTATAAACCTATTTCGGCTTGTTTACATATTTAGTATCGAAAGAATAAACTAGCTTTAATTTTGTCACAATGTTGGCAAGTGGATCTACCTTGGGCTGGAAGAGTTGGATAGATAAGTACAAGCTGACATCAAACTACAAGCGATGTCCACTGATATTCTTAGTCTCTCGAGATGATATCTTGCAACCTCAGCTCGGATGCTTCTTTTATCTATCACCAAGGCTCTCAATCCTCTGAACTCTGATATGATTGGATCGTAATTTTGCCACTTCATATCAAGACAGTTCCTTTTACATTTTGCAAAAGGGACAGTAAAGGAAAATGTGCTTCCGGTGCCCGGTTCACTTACAAACCCGATCTCCCCATGCATAAGATCCACTAGACATTTGCTAATACTCAAGCCAATTCCAGTGCCGCCATATGTACGTGATGTTGAGCTATCAGCCTGCACAAAAGGTGTGAATATGCGGCTCTGTGCCTCTCTGGCAATTCCAACACCTGTATCCTCAACAGTAACCAGTATTTCAACTGATCCATCCACATCAATTTGATCAGAGCGATTTAACTTCTTAAAGTGATCCCAGCTTTTCCTTCTGTCAACCACTTGAAAACCACTCAATGTATTAAAACTTTTGTCCGATGTATCTTCAACTAAGTTTGAACTTAGTCTCTTCTCCGCATCTCTAAAATCATGCTGAATGCATCCTTCTTCTGCCAGCTGAACTGAGACGAATATATGCCCTTCATGGGTAAACTGCAGTAAACATGAAGACATCAAAAAAGTGGAATTGTCTTAAAGTTGATGTTACCGAAAGATCACAGATAACACAGCAAACAATTACACAGATCAAATAAATTGCTCTTTTCTTCAAAGGAAAGAGTTTGAAAGGCTATCAAAGAAGCAAAAGATGATCTGAGGAGGAGCAGATTGACTGTCCAAACGTGTGCAGCAAGGTCTACTTTTCACTGGTAAAGTATCCATTATCCACATGACCTTTTCTCCAAGAAAATTTGGAAATCAAAGGACTGAAGAGAAATATAAGCACAAGAAATACATTCTTTTAAATAGTTGAAGATCCGGTGCTACTTTTTTGTGCTTAGACATAAGGTCCTTTTAACAAATAGACAAACTAATGACTAACTTTCTGAATACCAAAAATATTTATGAAATAGACTGCATGAGAGCAAATAGACAGAAAATGAAGTAACAATGACCTTGATTGAGTTCCCCACAAGATTTGTAATTATCTGCCGGAATCGACCAGGGTCACCAATAACAGCTTCTGGCACCCGATCAGAGACATAGACAGCCAACTTCCCTCACCCAACAGAACCACCACAAGAGACAAACCAAGCTCCTGTAAGATTTTGCATGAAACAGCTACAGATGATTCATTGGAAAATGAAGATGACTGGGTACTTACCTCAATTCCTTTTTCATTAGATCTGCCGGAAAAAAGTGATAGCACGTTATCCAGAACAGAACGAAGATCAAAAGACACTTTCTCTAGCTCGAGACGTCCTGATTCAATCTTGGCCTGATCAAGAACCTCATTGATCAATGATATCAAATCTTTTCCACATGCATGAGCAGTTTGGGCATAATCCAGTTGGTTTACATCGAGATTTGTATCCATAAGCATTTGCAGCATGCCTGGAACATCATTTTAACCCGTTGTCAATGTTTCGGTCAGATCAGCAATTGGATTGTATTTCCAAAGAACTTTTACTTACCTAAAACACCATTCATAGGAGTTCTAATCTCGTGGGAAACAGTCGCAAGAAACTACAACGAGAAAAACAGAAATAGGGAAACTCAATTCAGAGTACTTATCATAGTATCTATGTTACAGTATAAGAGAAATCACTCAAAGATGCCACCCATATTGTTGGTGACAAAGTAGAATTCTATTGGTAAACAGATTCGCATGTTGAGGACAAACGAGAAGAATTTAAAAGTAGCGGTCAATTTAGTGAAACAGAAACAAAGTGCACCTGAGATTTTGCCACATCTGCAGCCTCAGCACGACTTTTCAGCTCCATCATCTGTCGATAGTCCTCCTCCACCTTAGCAATTCGATTTATAGCTGCATGAAAGATATGGCCGACGAGCAACGTGATGACCAGCAGTCCCAATGATGAATTTATTGCAGTCCACGGCAAAGGAGGTCTCTGCTTAAACCTACACACAACAGCCCAGGTAACCATGTGATGCCCCAAGTGTGTGGTGATATGAACACTTAGTTATAAAGAGATGTACCTGCAGTGCATCTCATGTCTCCTACGTGGATCCCCAAAATCAACGTTACTAACGTGCACTAGCCCAGTGTCAATAACGTCAGCACCATACATATTGATTGGTGCAGATCCATTGGTTGTGTCGTAGACATTTACAACAATCGTCTGCTTGCTAGCCAACTGTTGCAGAAGCTTCTCAACTAGGGAGGGGACATCATAAGATGCACCCAAATACCTAAAAGATGGAAAACATAGACTTGATGCATTTACCTACATCAAAAGAAGAAATTTACCAAACTATCAAGTAACACATACCCCACTGTTGCTTCAATACGTTGCTCAGCTGTAGCATCAGCAGGAAGTTCTCTATCATATACAGCAAAAGTTAGAACAACGCCAAGGTGATTCGACTTCAGAAGCTTGAAGGGAGAAGTCAGTACTCCCTTCCCAGATGCCCTAGCCCGCAGTATATTCTCCTGATCTTCCTATATTTGTAGCAAAAGCAACGCGTTATACAAGCATAGTCTAAGAAGTTACTAAACTTGATGGGATCGAAGTCACAAGAGAAGTTATTGTAACTTCCGTGTATAACCTTTTCTACTAAGTACTAACACACAATTTAATGTTTCAATTACTCCTGCTGAGTGAATATACTCATCAGGACATCATCAGTAGTCAAGGACAATGACATATAACATCAAAGGTTAGAGCAAGTTGCATATTAAAGAAAAAAAAGATGAGGATAGTGATAAAACACATTAGTCTTACTTGACCCACCTTTCCAGACATCATGTCAATGGAGACTATGTGAGAGACAGTTTCTTGAGAAAACACAACAGGTGCGTACTCATCTTGAATAGGTGAAGGGTCCAACCTATCCAGCATATAGTCCTGTACAAGCGTCTGATCGGCAGTTTCCATTTTCTTTATTGTCCACCCATGTCGCTTCTCGAACTGCTCCCTCTCTGAGTGAGGTACTTTTAAAGCATACGCAACACCACTAGTAAGTGGTCTCTCAAAAGCTGTTCTTTCTGTGTATTCTCCAAAAGTTTTCTGCAAGATAAAGATCGAAACAATATCAATCTCACAGTTTTCTCCATCAAATTTTCAAAGGACCAAGGAAAAGTTTGCTGCACCATGAGTGCCACTACTACTCCAAGTTGGCACTCTTGAAGGCCATGCATGTCACACAGCAACTAAACTCAAAAGGTTATTATTAGTTCCCACAATATCTTTTTGAGATAAGTAAGTTCCCACAATATCAGCCAATTATCTGACCTATCCGATTCAATTTGGATGGTCATGGCGACCACAAGCATGGGTAGAAGGTGCCAGCTTGAAAGAAGCATATGCATGATTGAGGAAATAAGGCATAAATACACCAAGGTATCATTTTTTGAACTTTGGCACTAAGTTCAAAAGTGCAGGTATCAGTCTCTCCCTAGTAGAGCTCAACGACCACTTGTTAGCACAAACTTTCTTTACAATATATGTTGTATTTGTTAACAGTGTGAAAGCTTTTCTCCTCACTCTCCTGAAGGCTGAAAACATGTTTTTCTACTCAACAGAAAGAAACTCGTTTAAAAAGAAAAAAAAATCATATAACTTATTCTCAATGTCGACCTAATGCGTTAACATGATTGAGGCTGCTGATAACAAACTCCCATCTACCACAGCTTTTGGCCCATCCAATGCCAACATATATAAAGGGGCAAGAATCTCAATATCAGCAACCAGTACAACTCAACACCCCATTATTGTTCTTATATTTCATTTCAATTTATTACTTACTAGAGACCACCAAATATGCACTCACATATAACTATCACAACCTTGATCATTCACGATTGTTCTTTGCTGAGACCATCCACCACAAGTGGCAGAATTGCAATTGTTCTTAGGCTCGGTTTAGTTCACTGTCAAAATTTTCAAGGGATTATCTAACCCCTTAAAATGCTTGGCTGTCGGTTTAACCCGACCTGAAAATCACTAACATGGGAAAAATTCAAGCAAACTTCATAGTTTTAACATTTAAAGAAGTAACCCTAATCTATCTGTTGCCTGAACAACATGGCAATGCAAGTGCTCACAAAGCTAGACATGAACATTTCACTGTCAAGGTAGAACCCCTGAAGCCATGGAAATTTGGCACGAATACCAATTAAGAAGGGGTCAGGAGAAATGTCACCTGATCTATAGCTGAAGGTTGTTTTCCATGGTGAAAGGTGGATACGAGAATAGCCAAGGCATGAACATGGTTCATGCTGACATTAAACTGATCTTGCAGCATCCTGGCTCGCTCATCACACATGTTGGCCAGGGTCTCTTTTCTCCACAGAGTGTTTTTAGCATTCAAATGCCAAAACAACCAAACGGACGTCATTACACCAAGTAGGACACATACAATCAAAAGTTTTTTCAGCCACCTCCCAGCACTTTTTGAGGAATTATGGCTTTGCTGTTGCTGCCTCTGCTGAAGCAGCAGCTCCCGCTGCTGACTCACTGGTTTTGGCTTAACTGTTTTTTGTGTTTGGTCCCTCCGAACTCTCATATAAAAACCATACATCTTGCAGATCACTATCATCACAGCAATAACCCACCAGCATCCTTTTACTAAACCAAAGGACCTAGTCCCGCAACTATCTCCTGCATGATTTCCCTTACCCTTTGCTTGTGATATGTCCTGGTCATGACAAAGGAAAGAAGCCTTTTAACTGTAAAAATGATATCGTCTATTAATTACTTAGAAAGTCGGCAAAACAAGAGGTTAGTTTTTAACAAGTTAACATCAGAAGGCATGCTTCAACAAGCAATGTATTTCAACTGATATGCAATATCAAGTAAAGGAATGAGAGTGATGCAGAAATATGAAGAGAATGAAATGTCTAATGCACAGATGATCTCTACAAAAATGCTAACATTCAATAAAGGAAATGATAACACAACAAGCAGATAAAAAGGGGATGCTTCTGTGGGGGTGACCATTTCTTTCCAATAGAGTTACCTAATCTATCCATCAGATATCCTTATAGCTTCTTATAGTCACTACAGACGGACGGTATCTCGGGTGAAACTCCTAGCTATGAAAAATGACAAGAATATCAGAGATATAAGCATTACATCTAAGAACAATATGACAAACTACAGAAGAGAAGTATATGTATACAACTCTATCAACATATCTAGTCACTTTTACACATAGTTGGTCGCTACTTGCAGCAAGTATACCTCCAGAACATTTGGATTATTGACTGATTGGAATGAACTTTCAGAGAGTGAAGCAGTTGCAGTTGATTTTTCCTGTAGCATTGATTGGCGATCCTCCAAAGAGAGATCCTCAGGGTGAACCGGGCACTGGTCCTCAAGTTCAGCATCTTCCCCATTCGATACTTGCTGCTTGAGAAGATCCAGATGTTCTGAGCAAACAACTTTTAGAGAACAGGCACAACCATTTATTAATGTCATTTCCTTGCCCGTTTCCTTATGTAATTTGGAACATTGGACAGATGCTACCTGAAATAGATAAACCGAATACAGTAGTTTAGTCAAGGCCATCCCAAAGATGACAAATCCAATCTTCACCGTTTCCTCTTAAAATTGCTTAGTTAAACAAACCCAAGAGCATGTTTAACAGACTTCTTCGAACTAATGTTAAAAAAATTGAGAGCGTGCTCAGAGATGTGATCCACTTAGTGAAATGCGAACACATATAATGATGCAATAGGCCCACAGCAACCAGGATACATAGGAGGTGAACAGACGCAAAAAACGCTGATGCAACAGAGAGCTAGCATTTCTCAGCCACATCCTAAGCCTTTCTATCCTTCATACACTAAATAAGGAATATGACCATCCAAAACAAAATCTCCAGAAAAGAACAGACTTTTGAAGGTAGCAACGTTTCTAGTGGTGCCGCGAACACTACAGTTAAGCTAAATGGTTGGTTCCTCTCATGCCCTCCCTCAGAATTCTTTGCAAACATCCAACGAATTTCCTTCTGAAAAAGTAATGAAAGAGGGATGTCCTATAAACTTCCAGCCAGGTCAAGGTGCAGATTATTAGAAGATAGATGGGGCAAACCAGGTTCGACTCAACAAAGTTACAAAGTCCAAAATAACTGTGTATCAGTAAGGCTGTCAACGGAGAAGGAGAAGAGACAAGATTTTCATCTTACAACTTTTAGTATATGATATCGTCTCTGCATCAATCAAGTTTGAAAAGTACGCGCTGGATGAACAAACATTTCAACAAAAAAAGAAGTCCCATAACTATGTCCTTCGTAATATTCAACCTTTCTTCCACATAAACGAGATGAGATTTTCAACAAACGATTGCAACAATGGCCACTTTACTGAGATGCAGAGCGAGCAGGGATACTGAAAATCGTAAGAAAGAGGACAGAGCAAAACATCACCTGATTAGAGTCGCCGAGCAGAGAAGCTAAAGCATGGAGTTGGCTCTTGCTGGCATTGAAATGCTGTATAAATCGTAAGATTCGAGCTTTTTCCTCCCCCAGTTCAGGGGACTTCACCTTCCCCACCAAAGAACTCTCACTGAAACCCGAGAAAAACCAAACAACCCCAGAGGCGACCATAAGTAGAACACAAAAGAATATGAGCTTTCTCCTCCATATTTCCATACAATTGGGACCTTTAATGGGCTCGTTCGCTTTATTCAACTGGAAACTCGCTTGCAATTTGCCATTAGATCCGGCAAGCTTGCCATTAGGATGCATCTTTGCCATAGGCCACTCAACAAAGAGACTTGAAAGCCAAAGAAGAACTCCAACTAAAGGTGACAAACTCATCAATAGCTAAAGCTCAACCGATAGAGAACACGACCCAAAAGACTCCTCGGCCTGACTCGGACAAAATTTCAACGCTTTGTGATTCTTGAGAAACAACCTGACAAATACCATGCTCTAGCTAACACACTATACCGGCAAAACAAAGCAGCAGGTTCTTGCCTTTTTTTTTATGTCCTTCTGGTGTGTAATTTCTTGTTCTGTTCTAAATTTCTGAGTCCATGCCCTCAGAAGCCCGAAAGGTCATCAAGAGCACACCTCTTTTGAAGAAGATAAAGTTGGAGATAATCATTCCAAAACCACTAGCTGTACCCAAAAAACCAGCTGTTGTTGTGGCTAGAAAAACCCGTGAGAGAATCATTAATGAGGTAAGAAAAACTTCGGCCCTTTTTCTGTGCATGTGCCCTTTCCTCCTCTCATAGCCCTTGTATCGCCAAAAGAAAGCATCAAGCTTGCGACTTTCTTTTCCCCCAAAGGTAACTCAAATCCTCGAACCCACACTGGAATTGCAGAAAGCCCAATTGAGCTCAATGATCAGAACCGGCTAAAGCTCTCTCTCTTCTCTCTCTCTCTCTCTCTCTGGTGGTGGTGTCTAGCCTGGATACTGAAGTTGGGTGCACCATATCATTGCCTCATCATCAAGTGGACAACGAAGGTTAGGCAAAAGCAAACAAGCTACTGCAAAAATATCAAGAATTGCATGCCCAAAGAGCAGAACTTTACATTTACTGCACTATCTTAACTGGGTCTCTCTGTTTATATTATATATATTCACATATATAATGACATAGCTTCTGTTTTGTTTTTCTTGGTCTCTTTTGCTTTTAGGTGTTTAGGTGCAAAAGGGCCTGACCCACCACCCCATTCGGCGTTTTCAAGAGGAAGGCATTTGTCCTGTCCCCCCCCCCCCCTCTGCTCTGCAGCTGAAGAAATACGGACTTCCTAGAGAGAGAGAGAGAGAGGAGAGAGAAGGTCAGAAGAAGCCCGTAGTGGAGGCCCGAGGTCTTCTTCGCCTGTGCACAAGATGGTGGCGGGTCCTGTCCAATGGGGGAGGGAAAAAAACCGGGTGAAAACTCGAACTGTTCCGAGGTGGTGATGGTGGTGTTGTTTCATCTCTACTTCCTTTCCGAACACATTCGAAGGCAACGAGCAACTGTGAATTATTGAAGGGGAAGGGGCCAGTGATGTCGGGGCTCGTTTCATCAAAAGATTCGAATCGGTTCGTTTTTTTTTTTCTTTTTTCGTTTCTTTCCTTACCTTCCATTGCCTTAGCGGCAGCAAATTTCTTTTTTTTTTTGGGGGGGTCGGACGTTAGCGGCAGTAATTATGAAGCGCATAATTGCCTTTTTCCCGTCGCCATCTTGCCTTCTCCAAAGGTCCATCTTTCGAAAAGAAAATGATCAGGATAAGTGCATATAAAAAGGGCAATCGATTCCCTTAACTTCGTACGACTTGATTGGCGAAAAATACTGACGTGATTTCTTTTTAATATTTGCTCTCTTATGTGACGATGATGTGGCTAAAACACGGGCTACAACGATGTCGTTTTTATCCAAATCTGATTTTTTATACTAATTTTATTTTAATTGATTTTTTGTCAAAATTTAAATCAAATCAAAAAAGCCTCGTTTCTGACTTTTCTTAAATTTACCTTTTTTAATTTAATTTAAAAAGATTTCTATTAAAAATTCGGATTTTGACCAAAACGGCATCGTTTTTAATCACGCCATCACTACGTAAGATAGAGAAAATAATTTTTAAAAAAAGCCAATTTTCTGTCAACCAAATTAAACTGAATTAACAAAATGATTTAATTACATCAATTTGAAGAGTTTTAGAACGTTGCAACACTTTTTGCAAATTTAATAATTTAATTATACTTCTATGACAAGTTAAAAAATTTTCGATGTATTTATCCTGAAACGATAAGAATATTTCACAATAACTTGTGAGAAAAACACTACCAAAAACCCCAAACTATGTCACTTGTGACAAATTTACCCAGAATTTATTTTTGTGAAATGAAAAGCTTAAAATTATGTCACTTATGACACATTTATCCCACAATACATTTGTCCATGGGCATTTTCGTCTTTTTCTTTTTTTTCTCTCTCTTCCCCTCCACCGTGGTTGGCGAAGGGAAGCCGGAGAGGACGGCCCTCGCCGGCGTCAAGTGAGGGCTGGCCTTGCCTGGGGGGGCGAGGGTCACCCTTGCCAGATTTGGCGAGGGTAGCCCTCGCCGGCTTCCCTCCGCCGACCATGGTGAAAGGGAAGAGAGAAAAAAAAATAAAAAAGAAAAAGACGAAAATGACTATGATAAATGAATTGTCGGATAAATGTGTCATAAGTGACATAATTTAGAATTTTTCGTGTTAAAAAAAATTTAAGGTAAATTTATCACAAGTGATATAATTTAGGATTTTTTGTGATATTTTTCCTAACTTGTGCGCCGAGGACAGATAAAATTATAACGAAATTCGATGAAATAAGTCCGCGAAAAAGAGAGAATCACGATCCGAAGGCACGTCGTGATGCGAGGCGCTGCGGGAAAAGGATCGGCAATTCCTCGGGGAAGAATGGCTGCTACAGCGCGCGTGAGATTGTTGTCGAGTCTTCCTTTTTCTTTTCCTTTCTTTTTTTTCTTTTGGGGTTTTGGGGTCCTCCTTTCGCAAATGCGATTGGCTAGCATCGACCGTGATGCGAGCAATCAATGAAAGCATATGTCGGCTATATACCATACCCACCAACAATATAATATCACAAAGAGAGATTTGATTAGGGCCTATGTCGCGAGATTAAAATATCAAGAGCATGATTAGATTACCCGTTTGCCCTAATCAATGCCCATGATTACTCTTTTTGACCGCCACGATTTGATTTTTTTCTTCTTCTCTTCATTCACCGCGTCCCTTCCGTGGCTTCCCCGTTCTCCCAAGAGATGAATCGCCAAAAACGTCCGGCAGCGTATCGTCTTCAGGGGAAGGAGATTCCATAGATAGAGCAGAAGAATCTAATCTCGAGAAGCTGTCGGGTCCTTGGTCGAGTACGATTCTCGAGTAATGTCACGGGTACGACGACCGATTTCTAAAAGCAATTTAGAACTGACACAACGCGACGATAATTTTCTCGATTCAATGGACGGGAGATGCATGTACCATTTTATGAATCGGTCTTTATATACCCCACTGCTACGACAATTCCTCAAAATGGACAAAACAGAAGTGTCTGTACACGTCGTTTTACAGAGGATATCGCAAAAGATTGTGCTGGGAGATAATCAACGGAGGAAAGCAACATCAGGGTACGTAAGATCGAAAGCTCCATGTTCGAAACATGTCAAGAATTAAATAAATAACAAGAGAGAAGGAAAAATACAGTCTGCCCAAAATAACTGAGCATATCTATCGAGTGCTGGCTGCTTCGAGGCAATAAAATAGAATAAAGTTTGCCCACCGAACAATAATGAAGCCGGCCATGCAGTGCATGGCTTCTGTCACGTAGAACCCAGATTTGTTTAAGCATCAAAATGCGTCACATTCTATGATTAATTAGTGACAATGCTCTTGAGCCGTAATTAAGCATTATATATAAGATTAAGAAGAAGCTAAGGACGGTTGCTTCGAAGCAGGAGGGGGGTTTCGAGTCCCGATGTGGGCTCTCGATCGTTTGAGAAAGCTACGTACTTCAGTCATCCGCGCACCCAAAACGAAATTAACTTTTGTTTTCGTATAATTGCACATCATTACTGGTATCTCCACCTTGCTTGCCATAATGATGATTGTGAAATTTGGCGGGACCTGTTGCCTCTTCAAAAGGAGCTTAAATTGGACGCAGTTTAATATTTAAGGGTTAGTATCACGAAAAAAAATCTCTAACTGATACATCTGTGCTAAAATTTATTCTCCATTAATTTTCGTTAAATTTTATTATTTAATTGCTGAATTATATGACATATGACAGCTAACGGGTGTACCAGTTTAGAGTTTTAACTCCGTTTGTCGCAGGTATACTGGTTTATGATTTTTCGCAGTATTAATCCGATTTAATGAAAATTAACGGAAAGTAAATTTATCATAAATGTACCGGTTTGAGATTTTTGGTATTAGTATTAGGTAAATTTATATGGATATATCAGTTTTGGATTTTTTCGTGATATTAACCCAATATTTAATCATCTTACCCTATTCCTTACGCACGCTTAGTTTGGCCTTTTTGCCTAGCACAGAACGTGACAATATTTAATCAGGGAGGTAAATAGGGATCTGAAAAGATCCGAACTCGAGACCTTTTGCTTTGGTACCACGTGAGATGTGGGCCAATTATCTCGAAAGCTTAAACCGTTCGATGAAGGTGCGATTTAATACTTAATTATTTTATAGTAATAACAACAATGAGGACAAAGAAGTGTATAGGCGAAAAATCATGGGGAAACGAGGGAAATATGAAAATGGGTGGAGATGGGACTTGCGTGCAGGATCAAAATAATGCACATTTGTCACCTCCAACACGGATAGAATCGTGGGGATGGTGGCTCCATCGCGTTAAATTATTGGTGCGAAGATCAAATCAAAGCTTTTCCCGCGGGTGCGCGCGCATGACTTTCTCGTCGACGTCTGTTTTTCTCGTTCGTCAAAAAGATGGATCGAGTGCATCCCCGGGTCGAAATGGAACGACACGCATCTCCCCGCTGGCTGCTCTTAGGGCAAAAGATCGAATGTTGGAGATCCTTTGTTACTGAAGAGGGGGGGGTGGGGGGGGGGGGGGTGTCGGGAGCGTATCGTGTTATGGTCGGGATCTTTTGAGCCATCACTTACCTCTTGCAAATTTCACGAAAAAGTTTGAAATATATATATTTATTTGAAAGGAGGAGATGAAGAGGAAGAAGAAGAGGTCACGTCGATTTCTCTTTCTTTTCATTAGTTTTGTAGTTGTAGGGACACGGCATCATTGCAAGTACGATACGCGAATGATTCTTATATACCTAATGCTCTTGGAACTTTAGGTTGAGTACGAGATGTCACACCCAATCTTGCTATCACGGTTCTAATCGAATTGGTGACATAATGTATTGGCTTGAATTGGATTGAGTTGTGAATATAGATTTGAGTTTATGTTATGAAGATCACCATATCTTCTTAAGCGTACAATTGCTTTGGACTCGGACAAATGCTCAAGATGAATTTTTTTTGTTTTGGTTAAACTCGAGATGAAATGACTATGCCTCAGTAATACGAGAGATCAGTTTTTTTTTTTTGTGGGGGGGGGGGTCGGTAGGTATGTGTATTATTTTACAAGATTATATTTTCCTCCAATCTTTCTCAATTCTGATGGGTTAGTTACGTCGTGTAAACTTAATTAGCATAAGGAGCAATTTCAAATTCTAACCTGATTTAACCTTATGCATGTCGGGTGAGTTCCAATTCTCTCGTTTCCTCCACATCACGCCACCATGTCAAATACTACTTATCGCCAAAACCCTCCTCTCAACCGCCTCCATCCACATCGGTGTGTGTACGGGTGCGCGCGTGAAATCCCATGGAACCCCAGCTAATGTTCCCATGATCGTAACTAAATAGCGAGCACATCGCATTATCTCGGTAAGTCCGGATCGAACGGTCAATCTCTCGTGCGATCGCTTTCGAGCCGAGGGAAGATTCGACGGCACGGTTGTCAAAGTCACGTCTTATTCTTCTTAAAACCATCATCAGCTTAACGGAAGTGGAGCGGACGATGATGATTCGAAATACCGTTTCCGAAACTCGGGAACGCGCCGCGTCGAAACCACGAGGGACGAGGGGAGGCCGCTGGGCGACCCGGACCCGGACCCGCGGGGGGGGGGGACCAAAAGCTCCGGATCGCCGATGATTCGGCCCGAGTTATTGGCGAGGGAGGGGGGCGGGGGGGGGACACGGCGGGGCCCACGACAGCTTGCAACGGTCTGACAGATCACGTTGCCTCTTTACCACCTCCTCCCCCTCCCTCGGTTTTTCCTTTTTACATTTTTCATTTTTTTCGAAAAGGTGAAAAAAGGGGAAAGGTGGGGGGGGGTGAAATTCCAAATCGACGGCCTGCGTAGTTGCAGCGGGAAGCGAAGCGCGCCGGGGGCCTGACACGTGGGCCGTGTCGTGCTGGGCCCCACCGTCCCTCCTCCCCAGATGCCCCCCCGGTCGCTGTGGGCCCCGCGCGGGACAGCGGTGGACGCGACCGTATGGTAGTGCGCCCTCCCTCCGGGACCCCCGGCCCGGTCCAACCGTTACCCATTCTCTCCCTTTTTTTTCTCTTCTTCTTTTTCACTTCTACCTCTTTGCCCACGCGTTTCCGTTTTTTTATTTTTTTTCTGCTTCATTAATTAAATAACTTCGCCTCTGCGTTCTCGAGGATTGCTGAGCGAATTCAGTATACGTACGGACGTACGATTGAACTACCCAAAAATTTCAAAACCGGGGAGAGCTCTTGAATTTTGCCCGGCTATTAAAACATCCGGATATATTAAATGCTGCATCGTACTCTCGCTGAATACCGACTCTCGTATTTCTTTATCGTGAAATTATATGTAGATATGCACCGAGGCGAAAACAAAATTTCTCATTTCGATCTTTAAATAAATTCTAATGACACAAATCAATCATCTCTAGATCACATGAAGTGAGAGCAGCATCGGAAAAGCAATATGCAAGTTGTACTTGTGGAGTGACCACGCGCTTAAAAAGAAAAAAAAAGAGCAAAAAAAAAATTAGAAGAAGACGGAAGAAGGATCTTTGTTGGGGTCCCACGATAGTTCAACTGTTGTCGTTTTTAGACGCTCCTTTTTATTCTACATTGATTGTGAGGTACAGCTATATAGAGAGAGAGAGAGAGAAAGAGAGAGAGAGGAGGAAAGATTAGGATGGAGGGGACACAAGATTATGTTGAGGCAATCTTTAGGAATCACGTCATAGTGATGTGTAGTTTGATGAGGTGTTTAGCATGTTGTTTAGCTTAATCAGTCTGGAGCCGCACCCGGTATCGGGAGAGGCCCCGATCGACACGAACCGGATAAATTTCGCCTCTGTACACGAGAATTGGTCGAGTAGAAGAGTTTAGATTAAAAGAAATTGGAAATATCAGGTGATTTGTTTGTTTTGTTGGTTGATATTGTGAGATTGTTTCTTAAGTATTATAATTTGAATGATCTCATAAGAAATGAGTTGTAGGTTTATGATACTAAAACCAAGCGATCGAATCATTCTTTTCGCTCTTCATATTTCTAATTTGATGTAGCGTGATGGCGAACAGAATGAAAGTGAAATATGAATCTTGTTTTCAACAAAGGCTCTTTTTTGGAGTGGTGACTTAGCAATCAAGAACTAACGACTCGATGCGGCATATTTAAGTGGGAATTAATTGTTTCTAGTTTTTGAAATTCAACAGCGCACAAAACAAAACCTTTTTGTCCTGTTTTCCATTTTAGCCGTTGAATCCCATGAGGTTGAAATAGCGATTAAGAGTTGACGCACCTATTGGTGCTGGAAACATGTTTGATTCCATACGACAAGCGCAAATAATTCTCTTATGAGACGGCTCAATTAGGTTTCGGTTCGTATCTTATTCGACTTATAAGATCAGTTGAGCTATTTCATGGATTCATATAAATCTTAATCGACTCCGAATAGTGACGGAACGTGTTCACGAGTTACGACGAAGCAAAATACACGGAAAAAGCATACACACTTAGAGCAGATCAAAACCATGTGCATGGAGAGACTACAAGTTCCACTTTATCGACCCATCTTTTGTTTTCTGTCTTTTGGGTATCGATTGAATTGGGTGAAACTGAGGACGGCAGTGCTGCTCTTTTCCAGGCTTTAATGGCAAATGGGCACATTAAAAACCCTCTCTTTGGTTGGACTTGTAAAGAACGTGCTGTTTCTGAAATCAGACTCGCACTTGCTGGTAGTGCGCCTCTCTCTCTCTCTCTCTCCTTCCTTTTCAAACTACAGAAGAAGCTGTGCGAGTTTGACAGACACGAACCCACTTTGTCTTTTCTATCCACGAGATGCAACGATCAGTAGAATTCGATTCTGGCAGGTGAACTAAGCAACAATTTCTGTTGCTTTTTCCAGGCAGGGAGAGAATGTTTTGAGCTGGTGCAAAAAAGGAGCGTGCTTTAAGATAATGCGTGGCATGTGATAATGGCCCGTGTTGGTGGGTTTGAAGTGAAAAAGATTCTGCCTAATCTCTTCAGATTAACAATGATATCAGGACAAAGTACACGAGCCTTCAATTCCCATTACTTCAGAGCATGTCATGGAAGCACTACACACAGTGAAATCTTGCAGCCATTGCTTTTTCTTTTGGATGAACAAAATAAGGATTCTTTGTTATGTTTTTTTATATTATGTTGACCATATCATATCAGCTTTGCCTTTGCCATGTCTCTTCTCCAGAGCTCGTGTAGGAGGGGGGTTGAGGATTCTTCTTTCGGGGGCGGTGCCAAGCAAAGGGACATTCTAGGATTTCGTTCCCCTCTGTTCAATCCTTTTTTTTTTTGCTTTTAATAATGTTGTTTATCATGTTATTTGTGATTTATTAGGAGAAAGAAGTCAAAGTAGATGCTGATCTTGTGGAAATCAGCTGATCGATCGATAGGATCATCATGCACATTGTGGGACCCTGAGTAGTAAAATGATTAGATCAGATGACTAGTAGTGCCACAGACAATAATACATGATTTTTCTCAAGCATTTTGAATTTATTTATTATTATTTATTATTTACTTTTTGCTTCATTTGTTTTTAGTCTCACGAATGGGGGGAACCCATTTCTGTTTCATTTGAATGTTATATGCTTGATAAAAGCTGGGATGTGATCATATGTACTTGATGCCATCAATTGAGCTTGTTAACCTTATGAATTGTTTTTCCTCAATTTACCAACTGTAAATTTAGGCATTGAATCCTTGTAATTTGCATCACCAAAGTTCTTGGACCATACTCTCTGCCTTTTGTTTTGTCATAGCTTCCTCCAGCTTGGTCTGACTTGGGAATGATGAAGATGGACCAGGAATAGGGCACCAGATAACACATGCATGGCCTGGCTGTACTCATCCCACTCATGATCTGTCTACTCAGCTCACTAATCTGATTGAGAATGCAAGATTTGACAAATATCCACCAAATCCAAACGAGCACCTACTAATTGATCCCATGTTGCCCAACGATAGATCTTTCTGCTGCATCCGCCTGGTCCTCGAACTCCCTTCAACCACCTACCTACTTTCTTTCTATTTTGCGCCGGGTGAAAGAGTGAAAATGATTAAATAAATCTCTAGAAAATTTATGTGGAAGCCCTGTGTTCGTTCCGAAATGTTTAGTTTGAGCTCTAATGACCATTCGCAAGGGCCTAGACGGCCAAGACGAGTGAGCCAAGTTACTCCTGCATTGCCGAAATTCTAGCCGAACTAGACACCCGTCAAAAGTACTTTGATTTATAAATTTGACTCTCACATGCAAATTAAAACTCCAAACAGCAAAGAGATGAACGAATGGTGGGGGTTCAAGCGTCGTCAGCTGTATATTCGGTTAACTCATCTGTATAACTACCACAAATTTGAATAATAAAGGTTACCTGACCTCCATTTGGTCAAGCCACAGAGCCTACGACAATCATGAAGGTACTCAATGTGACGATTCAAACGTGTAATGCGGATTCATCCGGTCATTGAGCAAGTTATGCCATGAAGAACGACGAAACTCGAGATACCAATCAAGAACCGGAATCGATTCTGGACAGTCCACGTTGAGAATGTACAATCCTTGCAAACAAATCACATTATTCATGTGGGTGATTTGCAAGATCCACATACCTGTTGCATATAATCTTAACAAACAAAGATCATCCTCAAAAAACACGGTCCTTGGCTAGGCTTTCCCAAAAGGAAATCGCGTCGAAATCAAGAGGGAAATCGCACCAAGCAGAAGGAGACAACCCAGTCAACATGTAGAGACAAGACACGATTCAAAACACAACAAAAACAAAGGGTGAGAGGTCATTAAAGCTTAGCTGTTCAACAGACTTTTCTTATTTTCTTTTCACTTGAGACCCATTTTCTTTGTTTAGCTGTATTTGCCTTGGTGACATTGACAAGACTCTTTTTGACAGCTACTCCAACATTGCTAGCGTAGAGCCGGATCACACTATCTTCCACCATGTTCTTTTGATGATTTCCACATCTTTGTTCTTGGACTCATTCCAATTTCCCCTATTTACACTGTCAACTTTCTTTTTAAGGACAGAAACAAGCTTTAGCCTGGCAGTTTCACAGGAAAAAACGTTTGTTGTTCCCATAAATGTATTTTCCCTCAATGCTTATATTACTTAGTTGAAGCCTGAAGGATCGATGAGGGAGTTTTGTGCACGTCAGGCTATCAAACGGTTCACGATTGTTGTGGTTTTGGCCTCTTGGGCTTTTTGGCACCACTAAATTTTTCGACATGATAACATCAGGTATACTGAGCCAGGTCTAAAAGATTGGTACACAAAATGATGTGATAAAGTCAAATCACTGTTACAACCCACATTTCAGGTCTCTCTCTCTCTCTCTCTCTCTGGGGCCCATGAACATAGCTGCATTTTAGACATGAGTTTCATAGGTCCACAATCAAAAGGGGCCAATATCATCAAGAAAGATAGGTACACTGATTCCTTTTCAACTTATGTGACTTGTACAGAACCAGTATCAACATTCTACACTGCCCTACCATCAAAATGGTCAATCTCACCCACATTGCCTACCACGCGTTGAATGATTGCAGACAGGTTTTCTATGGAATTGGTGAAGATACCTAAGATGGGAACTATGCCTTTGTATTGACATAAACTGTTCCTCCTCCGCACTCCAAGCATGAATAGATAGATACAAACAGAACTCACACGAAGAAATTTTCGAGAATCTGAACCGGCCCAGAAGATAATGCTAACTGGTCAAGTCCTAACCAATGCAGATGAATATGCTTCCTCTCAGATGCCATATTTATGGTATTCCTCTCAGATGCCATATTTATGGGTCGATAGACTGGTACAGAAACATTTGGTGTTCTGGCTTCAACCAGTCCGCAGAATTCCTTGACCAAGACACGATTGATTGCAATGTCCGAGTCCCAAGTCAAACTATTCACTGCACTAATCCTTCCAATGCCAGCCAATTTCATAACTGGCACCAGGGACATTCATGAAACACGGCACAACAACTAGCATTTAGCAAAGCAATGATATTGGATCCAATGACATGAGCATCCGTGAGCACAGGATCATGATGCAAATAGTGACGGCTTGTGGTAAAAAGGTAATCATGTCTATTAGTCCAAATAGAGCCTCACATGATCATGAATATACAGGCCATGTGTCCCTGCCGAGTATTAACGGAACCGAGCAGAGCACAATACAGGTTGCCAATACTACCAAGTGACCACGCACAACTGCTCTTGCCTCTCTCCGGCATGGCTTAGCTAACACAATCACATGAAACCAGGTAGCATTCAAATCTGCTCTACAATACAAAATATAGGTCCCGACTATTATATATGACAAAAGCACATTCACGACATACAACACAAGCACTTCACAACCACTTCTCACGAACTTGATCTGAAAGGATTGTGCCCGTTGGACTGGTTCTCAGTCTTTGAAGAAGAATTGTACATCTGCAGAAGGTCCTGGATTTTGGAATACATCATCTGCGACGAGTCACCCCCACCACTGCTTTGCGATGTTCGTGAGCTCTCCTGGAGCTTAATCTTCTCAAACAGATACTGCTTCTCAGCCTCGGCCTCACTGAGACGAAGCTTGAGATATCGACTAGCGTACTCTTCCTCCGACTTCTCTGACTTTGCAAGAGCAATCCTCTTCATCGTGTCTGCCTCCCGTTTTGCCTCATTAGCCTTAAGCTGGAACATATCCGCCTCTGCCTGTTTCAGTCTAACAATCTTCTCCAGCTCCTCAATCTGGAGTTTCTTCTTTGACCGCTCCAATTTCAGTTCCGTCACTTCTCTGGCCTTGTCCTCAAGCTCCCGGTCACAAGTGTCAAGAGCATTACGAGCTTTCTTAAACATCCTCATCTTCTCTTCAGCTACCATTTCCATCTTTCTTATGGCTTCCTGCACCACCTCAGCAATACGGCCACATGCTTCATGTGGAGCTATCAATCGTCCACCTTCCCCATTTTCCAGATTCCTTGGAGAGTCCCCCTCAAGCCCTTCAATAAGAAGTCGTACGATCAAGATCATCATTACTAGAGAGAAATACACAGCTTAATTGTCAAGAGCGCTCAGGTTTAAACAGGTTCGTAAGTGTCTACACCATAAGGAGACACACAAGATCAGTAGAAGGCCTCAATCGTTCGATTCTTACAGGCTGCATCAAGTTGCAAATCCATGCAATAAGTTTGCGGATGAGTTTTTATTGCTTTGCAAACATAAAAGTAACAGTACCTACCAAGCTACTCTCCACAGTAATAGCTAAAAACAAGGAGAGTTCTCCTAAATTATAGACAGACCATGTTTCCTAAAACTTGCAAGCCGAAATCATTTCACTCTTGCAGTTAGTCGTACTTGAAATGCAAAATAGTATTGATATCTAACTAAGCAACTGTAAAGGATGGCAGGCATCCAAAGTATGGTGTATATGCAATGTTGTTGTGCATCCAAAGAGAGGTGAGCAGTAAGCTTATTGGAGTAATTACTCCACATTATCACTGCAGAGTACATGGTCATGTGATTAAAAAGTTATTTATTATTTTACTAGAACAGCAGCATAAAGGATACCTTGGAAAAACACCAGTATTTCCCTGCATGCTGTTGACTCCACTATGCCCTCCTTCATTTTTTGGATTAGTTCCTCGCACTTCCAGAAGAGATTTCTTCCTCGTGGATCCTCACTTCCACGGAAAATTCGACTGACAAAATCAAGTTCCCTAATAAGAGCATCACGGTCCCAGGCTGGGGCACAGTGCTGAAACACGTCTTTCACCCAACCTAACAGTTCAGATGTCCGATTGCATGCTCGACACCTGAAAAGCATTTCACTTGGGCCTGCTCCAATCTTAACGGAGGGCCCCGTACAAATTTGTACATCACGAATGGCACAATCAGTATGAGTCCAGTGAGAGCACAAGTCACAACCGATCCACCGACAAGTATTCACCTCAAAATCGAACTTGTTGCATATGACACACATGCAGAGGTTGCAGAAACCATTTCTGCCCGTGCATATCTCACAGGTGCAATCCTCAGCAGGGAGCTGGTTCTGGCATGCAATATTTCGGCATCTCTTATACACAAAGACTTCAATAAGAGAAGTCTGGGAGAGACTGATATTTGGATGTAAAAATGCCTGAATTCCAGTATTTATAGAAACAAGGATCTCAAGCTGTACTCGATGCGCTCTGATCAACGTCTTGGCAGTTAAATCAGATCTACTCTGAACAAGCTTTTGCAAAATCAAAAATTCGTCTCTCTGCTGTGAGCCGCCATTCCCTTCAAGGATAGCTCGAAGCATATTCTTTAGGTCATCAAGATAATCCTCTGGCAAACGACGCATTTTCTCAGCAATCAGGTCAACTCTTTCTTTTGCAATGTCCCGGAGGGATACCTTATCTGCACTGGAAAGACGGCGTACGACTGACTGTTCAAAGGCATCATTGTCAGACTTCCCGTTCTCCAACTTCTTTCCCATAATAGCATCAGCAGTAGGCCACGTTTCCCTAGAGCTAGCACTTTCAGTAGGCGACTCGTGAATTTGATCAGAGTTGGGTCGTGGGTCCTGCGCATCAGGAGACAAGTGGGCATCTGACGAAACAAGGGCAAGGGATGTTTGCAAACCCCCAGCCCGAGCTTGCTGACGTGGAGGCAGCATTTGCGAAGAAGGTTGGTGGTGAATGTTAGAACCAGATGATGTTCCCATCAGTTGATTTTGATCTTCCTGATCGTGCCACTGTGACAGGAAGAAAAAGTTTATTAACTTCCCATAATGCTATGCTATTGCATCACACATACCGCAAGAAAAATCTAAGAACAGAGGCACAAAAGACATGTATCTGACAGAGCACCTAATTATGCTGTTATCTCCTACGAGAAAGAAACAAAATAATTGCAGGACAAGTTTAAAAATGGCTTTTGCAAATGATGAACTCTCTCAAGACCAAGATTCATAATGGCCTCAGTCAACAATTTCCAACCAGAACCACATGCGGTGGGCTTATTGGTTAAGGGACAGACGCACGTGCTCGGGTGAGATGCATAGCATCCATTCGATCCCCTACACCACCAATCACAAATAGGTTTGTGCCATCCACCAGGGCATTGGCTTGGGTCTTACCAGGTCGACCTCACTGAGGCATTTCACAGAGTTCATCTACTTATAGTGAGTATCCTCTTTGAAAAGAAAAATAAACCCAATCAAAGATCCAACGAGATTTCACCAATCGATTCGCATTCAAGTTATCTTCTTTACTTAATCACTATTAAATGTCCAGGTTCGATTATGCTATAACCCAGAAAAGCCCGCGATCACGGCCGGAACCAGCTCAAATACAGAGCGCAAACCCCATAACGAAGCTAACTCACTAACAACGCGTTTCCACCACCGACCATAGAGACCACACCCAGATCAAGAACCGGAAACAATCGAAACGAAACGAAACGAAAGTTACCTCCCGAAAATCTCAGCCAAAACGGCAAACGTAATCAAGAAAAGGCGAGATCTCAACTGCAAGAGTAAACCCGATTAAACTGCCGAACCAAACCCCGTCGGAGCCATTAGACTGTCATCACGAGCTCAGTTGACTAGGAGGTCTCGTTTTTCCAGCAACGGAAACCGGAGAACCGCCGAGAAATCCACAGATCAGGGACCAAGTGCTCAGCTCAGCTTTACCCAGATGGCCGAAAAAGCCCAAGAAAAATTTCAGCTAGAAGGGAACTACCCAAGTTCGAAACTTCAAGACCCAAAACCAGAACAAGCAAAAGCCAAGACAGACAGATGCTCATGCAGAAAATCTTCAACCATTTCTGCGAAATCCGAAGCCAGAGAGAGAGAGAGAGAGAGAGAGATTACCGGCGAAAACCCTCGATCCACCGTAGACGCGAGTGGGGCTGCGCACGTTTGGGGAGGTGGGGCGGCTCCGCGTTTGGGGGTCTTCAACGCCGGGACGACCGGCTCAGCCGGTCGGCCGCATGGGGTGACCGGTCGGGCACGTTTCCTCTCCCTCCTGTCGTTTCTACGTGTGTTGTCGTTTCGGACGACACTTCGAGTTCCTTTTTGCCTCTTTCTTCTCTCTCTCTGACCTGCGAGCGCGACGAATGACGATGACGATGCACTGCGGGAGTCCAAACCGTTCCCTTGCCACCCAAATTCGAGATTATTACCCTGTCGTCAGGCATCTCTCTCTTTTTAATTGAAATAATAATAAACAAAATGAAAAAGAATTTCCGCCTCTAATTATTTTTCGAGGACAATCATCAGGCACGTATTTGCGATCATCAACCCATTTATATGACAATTATTATCTTATCCGAGCCAAATCAAAAGAAAAATGAAAAATAAAACAAAATCAATCGCTCTTCCACCGTCTTTTGAAATGCCTGAAGAGTCTTTTAGGATCATATCTCATTTCTTGAAAACAAGCAATAGTTTAGAAGCATAATTTACTGCCTGCTTGCCGAATTACTGCCTTAATAAAATTACGGAATTCCCGTCATCTTACATTCTATCATATTGTTATCTTCCATATAGTTATATAGCCCTCGATATAAAAAGAACCATTTTGATCGAATCCAAACAATTGTCGCGGAACGTCATCATTAATCGGTAGCATCTCATATAACCACGCATGCCCCCACAGAGTCTGCACACTTGCCCATTTCACTCACGACACCCATTTCGGACGAAGTTGCTGATCTGTCGTCTTGAAATTTGACTTTGACTCGAATTATAATCGGGTATTTCGGAGTGGTTGGGCCATTTGAAGAACAATCAAACCCAAAAAGAACAGAAGTGCGCGGATTAATTAGTTTTGCTATTGGGTATTCAAAACTGAAGCTTCATTCTCAAATGATCCACTAAATCTGAGAACGAACCTCCGAAATCCTCTTGGCATTTTTCACCAATCACATGATGCAGAAAGTGCATAGAGACGTAGGAGCAGCAAAAGAGGGGAGGAAAGAATTAGAGCACTAGCAGATCTTAATTACTACACGAGAGAACAGCTCTTCATCCTTTTCCATCAATCAAAATACCAACACATGAAACTGACCCACACTCGTCATCCTCACTAGTAAGAGCCCGTTTCGCTTCATGCACCTGCTGATACATTCTATGGAGATGGCTCGTAAAAGAAGAAATCTGTTCTCATTTCTGACCGCCCGCTTCTACCGGTTCGACTATCTCGGCCTCTAACGTCCCCGGAGTTTGAGATCTGACTGATGCGGACTGAACCTCTGCCACGGGTAGCCACTTGCCAGAAAGAGCCATGCCCATCATCTCATATATCTTCCACCCGAGTTGCGCCGGATTGTCAGGCTGCAAGTACAGTAGAGTCATGACATGATCATATACATACATGAATAAATCGATAAATCCGCATATCAAGTAAAATCAGGAGAGGCTAGTTTGCATCATGCTGCTTCTATTGGCTGTTGTTTGAGGAAATCAAAGAAAGCGGTGCATTGTGTCCCTCTATCTAATGCTCAAAGAGCTTCATTACATTATGTTTACAAGAATGATTGAATGTCCGAGATAGGAGGTCCACGGGTACTCACAGTAAAACCACTGGAGACTAATGCTGCATCAAACAACAGATCAATTGCCCGCAATGCATCTTCGTCGTCAGGGCTATTCTTGCAGGCAGCCTAAAAAGAAAGCATTGTGAGGTCGAAAAAGGATCAGAAATCACTTTTAACTGATTGGTGCAGAAGACCGAAAAACAGTCAACCAGCCATACATTCAGGTTTTTAATAATCGGGTGATCTGGATTAATTTCAAACACTCTTCTGCTTCTCATGAACTCCAGGCTGGAGGTATCCCCAACAGTCTGCGCCTTCATTAACCTACCAGAAGGATAACATTTACGATCAAGAACTTAACAAAAAAACAAAAAAAAAGCACAGAATTGATCCTTCCAGGAAGGGTGAAATATACAATCGCCTCACAGAAACATGTATCAAGTTACCTCTCCATATTAGCAGACCAGCCAAACTTTCCAGATACAAGTACACAAGGTGATGAGCTGAGTCGGTTTGAGATTTGAACACTAGCCACCTTGTCACCCAGTTGCTTTTTAATCCAATCACAGGTTTGCCCAAACTCCTGCTTTGTCACCTTCTCCTTTTCCTCGTCTTTCTCACCTGTTGAGACCAAACAAGAATTATCATGCTACAGCTCTACAGAGAGATTCACTACAATTCCTCGTAAGGGCTGGACACCTAAAGCCCAATTAATACGACTCAATTTCTGCCAAATAGGTACTTCTCAATCATAAAGACTTCCACTAGTACAAAGGATAACATGATTCGAGTAACAAGCTTAACCAACCTAAATCCAAGTCCTCCTTGCTGATATCAACAAAATCCTTCTCCTTGTAGGATTTCAAATTCTGGATAGCAACTTCGTCGATGGGATCAACTAAGAATAAAACCTATAAAGGAGCACCCCAAAATTCCATCACCGAACAAAGAAAAAAAGAAAAATAATGATTATTAACAAGGTGCAGCATAAAAAATTACGTACTTCAAGATCCTTCTCAAGAAGTTTCTCCAGGAAAGGTGCATTCTTAGCACTAGTCACACTGTCCGCTGCGACGAAATAAATATCCTTCTGCTCAGGTTTCATGTTCTCCACATACTCATCCAAGCTGATCATCTCATTCTCGCTTTGCGAGGAGAAAAACCTTAACAATGGTCCAATCCTTTTGTGGTTTTCACGATCTTCAATGCATCCAAGTTTCAAGTATTTACCATAGTTCTCCCAAAACTTCTCATAATCCTGAAGAGAGAGACAAGTATGAAAGAGGCACATATGAAATAGAATTTAAAGGAAACCCCATATTGGTCAGAAATCTTCACCATGAAACTAAAAGAAGAATGGAATCTCAAAGAGAAAAGGCAAGACAAACCTCTCGGTTTTCACTCAGTGATATGCCCAGAATCATGTCAAATGCCTTCCTTACCAAACGCTTCCTCATTATTCGGACCTTAGAAAAGAAAAACCGAGTTACCATGGCAAAGATTAGATGGAAAACTATTTTGAAGACCACTGATTCAATAAAAATAATGATTCTAATTGCACTTACAATGCGACTTTCTTGAAGAATCTCTCTTGAGACATTAAGAGGAAGATCATTGGAATCCACAACACCTTTGACAAAGCTTAGATAACGAGGAAACTATTCCAAGACCAGCAAAGAAGGCAAACAAGAACATGAAGAAGCATTAATAAGCTTACATTCAACCGAGGCCATTCTTTTATCTCACTGGGTAACTATTGACGTTCTGCTTACCAGTTCCCCATCGAAGTCATCTGATATGAAGACTCTTTTAACATAGAGCCTTATATTTTTGGTCTTTGGATTAGCTATATCTTCCTTTCCCATAGATGAGACAGCTGGCACATAAAGGATAGACCTAAACTCAACTTCTCCCTGCGAAAATCATAAAGACATCATATCATCAACTGAAGTAAGAATCCTGATTGACCTTAAAAATTCAGATACTGAGAGCAGCAATAGGTGATGCAAGAAAGTCATAGTACTAATAGGTTATTTCCATCCAAACTATCTCCCTATGACCTAAGCTTCCTATAAACACATAACAAGGGGCTAGAAGACATCATCACCAAGTATACAATACATGAGTTTTATAACATTCGAAATAAGTACACGCAGAAAATCAGAACTAGTTTGCACACAAGTAAATGATTCATTGTCAAGAGCCAATCTAGAACTTATGCTAGACATGGTCCTCTAACGGAGCGGTGTCAATTGCATGCATGCGACACCTAATTAGTCAAATCATATACTAACCAGAGCGAGGCCAAGCTTCCACAAATTGGCGAAGAATTGAGAATTTAACGAAAAATGGCAAGTTAAGACTACTGGATCTGGTGGGCGAAACAGTAAACATAACATGCAAGCAAATTAACGAGCATCACCTCAGTTGTAAAATGCGAAGATGCTAATGGATCCAAGTACTCATTAAATGTTTTCTTGTAGAACTCATTGTACTCCTCCGTGGAAACTTCTTTAGGGTTCCGAAGCTGCAATATAAGAAAAGCAAGTATTAAACTCTCACCCAAATAAAGAAACTACAATTTGCACAGAGCAAAGGCTTATGCATCTAGCTCACCCATATAGGTTGTGTCTCATTGGTCAGCTCCCAATCCCAGTATTTTTCAACAACTTTCTTTGTCTTCTTCTTCCTCTGCAACATCATCACATACCAGTAGCAGATAAGCAGCTACACAAAACTTCCTACTGTTTATGCTAAAAAACCGTGTGCTTCGCAGATAGTCCAGATTTTAGAGCATGAAGCGAAAGAGATTACCTCAGCTTTGTCATCTTCACCCTCCTGCTTGGCTTCGGCAGGATCCTCATCAACCTCCACCTGCATGAGAATAGCATGCCGATATTAAATAATAGAAGAAATGGGCCACAGAAGTGGCGAGTCACTAATGCAGCTCTCCAACGGAATGAAGTGCATGAAAAAAGAAAAGTCGATAAATCTGTCAAACCTCTTTAGTATATCCCTTTTCCTGCCAAGTATAGATTGGGAAAGAAACGAACTGCGAGTAGTTCTTCACTAGCTTCTCTATCCGCTCCGGATGTGCAAAACCTTTATCATCATTCTACAGTAACATAGACCGATAAAGACCCGTGTGAGCCCGATAAGAGACCAAATAACAGTCCACATAGCATAAGACAGACAGACACTGATACAAGTTGAAACATAAAGATAAGCAGTGTTTAGCTTACCTTAAGATACAAGGTCAAGCGAGTTCCCCGCGGAATAAGCTTGTCCGGATCAGTTTCCTCCCGAACAGAATAGGAACTGGAGTTAGCCTCTCCTTCCCACACATATTGCTTATCAGATTTTGGACTCTTTGTTGAGACAACCACCTTCAAAATGGGGAAAGAAAAACAACCGTCTCAATGATTGACACTATCACAGCGAGCAAACTCATTGTAGCTATGAAGAGGATATAAAAATTCGACTATGTACCCTTTCAGCAACCAGAAAAGCAGAATAAAATCCCACACCAAATTGACCGATTAAATTGCTGTCAGAACCAGAGTCTTTACTCTCCTGCAGCAACAACATCCATGAGCAAATACTGTTAATCTCAATAATTAGCACGGAAAAAAAAAAAACCACCATCAGAACCAACATCACAGGACCTTTACTGCCTTCAAGAATTTTGCTGTTCCACTTTGAGCAATTGTTCCAAGACAGTCAACTAGCTCTTGTCTTGTCATCCCAATACCTGTATCACTGCACACACAACGTGCGGGGTTTTAAGCAACTTAAAGGATGTAAAATCATCAGTCAAAGCCAGAAGCTCATTGACTTACGTGATTGATATGATTCCATTATCTTTATCAGTCTGAATACGGATATCAAGATCCATTGCCCCATCCTTCAAAAGTTGTGGCTCAGTAACACTGAGGAATCTCAACTTGTCCAGGGCATCACTTGCATTGCTGGGAACACATACATGAGTAATGTCAAATGAGGTTGATGACAGCTCAATAATTTAGTAAGATGAAGTTGATTATTTTTCTTCTTAGGCTGTCCAGAGAGCTATTAGAATAAAAAAAGCTAACAACGACAACTAACTGACTTAAATGATATACTCCACAAACTAACAGCACTCAAAAAGAAGAATAACAATTTCAGTTGCACTAGTCTATTGAATAGTGCAGAACACTTAGTTTTGTAGCTAATTTGTGTACCTGTAAGTGCATCGATCTATATATAAAGGTGAATCCAATTATATTGGTCCTCAAAGTCAAAATTGGTATGCAAAAGGAATGTAACTCTCCCTTCATTGTGAAAGACACCATTTCCTATCTTCAATGTCCATTCACATAAAATAACGAAGGTGTTGACCACATCAAATGATACAAGTAATTCAGCACATCGACTGAAATTGGTCTTCTAAACAGTCGAGGCCTTTGCCATGGAATCAAGCTTTAAATTCCAGTACTTTTTTTTTTGAGTCATAAATAGAGCTCCAAGCCACAGATGGCATAGCTCAATGCCACAGGCCCGCAGTAGTATCATTTGTCATATCAAATTCAAATCATGGTTTAAGTTCAAAAATTGTGCCCGGAGCACCATGAGAAGACAGAATTTATAGAGTCGACGAGAGAACAAAGAAGCTCATGAGCACCAGCATCCACGAGACGTATAGGTCAAGACCCAAAAGATACCTGATGAGCTCCCGAAGAAACACCTCCTTGTTGCTGTATAAGCTGTTCACAATGAGGTCCATTAGACGGCTGACCTGCCATCGAAAAGCAGAAAACAGACGACTCAACATAACAAACAACCCCGATCAACGAGAGAAGTAATCAATCAGTCCCTCCGAGCGGCATACCTCCGCTTGATACTCGTATTTCTCAGCCGATGGCGGAGGAGACGCGCCGTCCGCCGCCGCGGTTGATTCATACCTCCGGCCGGAAACCAAAGAACCCTTCAAGTTCAACGCGCGCGAAGGTGCAACAACGTTGCCCCACCCCCTGGGCACCGCAGGACGCTGACCGACTCTGACATCATTCTCCGTCGTCGTCTGCGCAATGTCCATCGTCAGAGACAAGAAGGAGAAGTTTAATTTCACATCGCCAAATGAGAGATACATCCAATATCTCCAAGAAAAAACCACATGCGCGAAGAGCAGACGGCCGACAACTTGGTCAGCGAAAACCGGAAAACGAGACGACCGAGCGCCACTCCGTGCGGAGCGAACTTCGCGGCAAAGGTTTCACCGTTCCGTCTCAACTGAACAGATAGCTTCGAGTTCGGGCGGTCGTACCGTGTTGGCGGCGGCGGCGGCGGCGCGGGGGCTGGCGCCGCGGAGGCGGAGGAGGGCCGAGACGGAGCGCCTCGAGGACAGCCTGTGCATGGTGGGGAAACGCCGAAACCGGGCGAGGGAAGGGAAGGGAAGATGGCAGCGAGCTCCGAGCGAGTGGCGAAATGGCGGTGGAGCGTCAGGGGGGGTTTTGGTAGGGTTTTAGGGATGAAGGAGGAGGAGGAGAAGAAGGTTCTGGAGATGGGGAGGCGAGGCGAACCGGGGACCAAGCGCGGCCAGTCAAGTACCCCCCTGCCGTATCGCACACCATTTTTTTCCAAGCGCCCCGACCAGTTTGCCAATCACCTTTTGCCACGTCAGACAAAAAAAAAACACACTTTTTCCTCCGCCAATAAACGTCTTTAAGGTAATATTCTCACCTATATTAATATTTAGGGATAATGGTACATATTATTCATGAATTTTAATACGAGATGCGATGCGATCTTTGAATTTTAAATTTGTTCAGTGTGGTTCCTGAATTTTAGCCCAATATGCAAAATCGTTCCAGTATGCAATCGTTGGACCTTTAATATATATTCAATTTAGTCCCTATAATGTATGAAAATGTTCAACGTCGTTCCTCCATTAATTTAAGTTCAGGAACAACAGCTCGATCGGTCGGCCCCAACACTACGCATACTTGAGAATTCCATGATTATAGCCAGAAGGATCATATTATTTAGGTGAAAAGATTTTGTAATTCGAAATCATTTATAGTCTTAGCACGCCAATAACGCACGACACCACGAAACCGATGTGGTAAACCTATTCTCGACCGGTTACTTAATAAGTTTCCTGATATTGATTAACAAAACTTCGATAAAAGAAAAAAGATATTAATTAACAAAATCCATTTCTTTTTTTAGTAATTATTTACAAGGGGATTCTCCGGGGCAGGAAGAGTCGAGCAAACTCTCACCGCCTGCTGAACCATTTTTCCCTTTCACGATGTCCTCCTCCTGTTCAGAAGCAAATGATCAAATTTTTTAGGGCTTTGAATGGGCCCAGAACACGGCCCGTGAGACGTATACGGGCCCCCGACCCGAGCTAGATCCAAGCTCGATTGAAAAGCGGCCATTTTCCAGGCCCATCCGCCTACAAGAACTGCAGACTTCCATGGCAGGAATCAGGAGTCTGAAGCAAAGTAACCATGGGGAATCACATGAATGGATCTTGTCGGGGAGAGAGGTTCCTCGGATACCCGCCAAGCTACTGATCAAGAAAACTTTTCCGGGTTTTCAGTGTGCCGGCAGCATCGTGTTGTGTGTGATCACTCATTCGAAAAGTTGGTCATCACTTTTATGTCATGCTTAACAAGTGTTCCGGAGACACTCGTTAACAAGATCCTTATGGAAAACGGGAAGTGCCAGAGAACGAGATTGTTCTCTCTTCCCGCACTTAGATGAAACTTGCGAGATATAAAAAGGAAATTTGGACCAACCGCATAACGTGACGGGGCGAAAACGATGATTTTCCCCTTTCATCAGCCTGATAATTACCTCCTCTTCTTCATTGTTTCTTCAAGCATGCCTCGGTGAACCATGAATTACACGCAAGAGGCTAATCTTCTGTCGACCAAAATTCGGCAGTGTGTTTACCTAGTTAGAACTTATGTGAATCAGTGAACGTAAGTAGTGTGAAATTTCAGAGTTGACCGTGAGAAATTCTCGCTTTTTCGCACCTTAAAATTTCGTAAACTGAAGGTAAAAAGTTCTCATTGGAGTGAAAAATTCAATGTCTGCGTCTGCTCTTGGCATCTCATGTGTACCGTAAACCAAGCACAGAAGGCAAAAGAACGATCAGTCCATTCTGAGACGATAACTGCAGAATCCGCTTTCATTGATGATCGACCGGTACTCGGTTGCCTCCGATCTAGCCTTTCGAAAGAACATCTATCTATAGACATACAGAATTTGTCTAAGGAGAGATGAGAGAGAGGTGATCACCGAAAGAACAACAACCTCCGAATCGATCGCAAAATTTGCGTGAACAAAGGATCTGCTGAATGGTGCCGCGACCGTTGCATGTGATCCAACTCAAGATCCTCTTTCAAAAGGAAGGAAAAAGAGAGCATACATCCAGTACTTACATACATGTATCTAGGACTTGGTGAAAGACACATTCTACAGATGGAGGGACGTATCCACATCAGGGCTCTCAAAACCTCTTGATGTTCCTGAAATTGCCAGACCATCGTTGCCAGGCCACAAGCTCATCCTCGGATTGGTCTTCGCTACTCCTGAACTGGCTTTGTCGCTGCTGGCGTGAGTCGTGAGGCCGAGCGAGAGAGAGCAATAATCCTGAGGAGAAGAACTTGAACTCATGCTGGGTTGGAGATGGAATTTGGCCTGACGATCCGGGTTCGCGATGGGGGCTGCCGCCAGGTCCGGCTCGAGAGACAGTCTCATGAGCTCCCTTTCTTCTCGCCTCTGCTTCACTCTCTGCAGCTCTCTGAACCTCTCTTGCAGCAGAGCGATGGAAGAGCTCGCCACCGTGGGGCTAGGATCAGTACTTTCCCTGCCCATGGAACCAGAACTTCTGAGGGACAATGAAGAGAGGGGTTGGAAGGTGATGATGATGTCGGTCTCTGGAAATATGCTCAAAGCTGGCTCTGAAAAAGTCTCAGATATCTCTATATATATATAAAAAAAAAATAGAGGAATGAGAGGAGAAGTGTCCTAGAGGGATGTCCCTGTGTCAACTCCCACATAATTCATTTTTTTTTCCAAATGAACTGTTAAACCATTGACCTCACGCAATTACAAACTTTGCAACCTTTCTGTTCTAATGAGCATATCCCTAGACAGAGGAAAAGAATTGCTCCATGAAAATGCACACAACATTAGCAAGAGGGTGCTCAACTCACCTCAGTTGGTCCATGGATTTCTCGAAAATAACCCGAGTGTCCCCCCATGCGTTCTCGCCATAATTCCAGACATGTCAACACGATTCGCTTTCTTAATTCAGAAACAGAGAGAAAGAGAGGGTCGCCTTCCAGATGGGCCATCTTCTTGATTCTGGGTGATGTCACGGGAGGAGAAGAATCAGGCTGCTGTGCAGCAACCCTCCAAGGACAAAGCTCCAAAGGGCAAGTTCACACACGCAGAGAGAGAGATAGGGGTTGAGTATGGTGGGTTAGCAGGAGAGAGGACTTTTCCAGGGGAGGAAGGAGGCAAGCGGGTGTGTCCAAACCGGGGTTTGTCGTAGCATTTGGAGGGATCCGGAGGTGGGAATAAACGATTAGGTGGATGATCCACTGCGTCGGCTTGTCTTCTAGGACTTGAAGTCTTCGGCGAAGGACGTAATCACCTCCTTGTTGTTGCGGTTTTTCGGGGGTTAAAACATCGTTTGTTTAAGCCCCCGGGGGTTTTCAACTCGGTTCGATTTATTCGTTTGGAGTGGAGACAAAGGGCATGCAGAAGGGGACGAGGAGCAGAAGGAATTGTTCCGATCCTTCATGTTTTGTAGCGCTTGGAGACACCATCCATCCGGAGGAGGAAAGCGATGCGCAGCTCGCTGACGCGGTGGCCCTCTTTCGGTTCGATGCCGACCGCTGAGCGGGAGCTCTCGGCAACAGCAGTCGAGCGAGCTCAGATCGTCTCTCTCGGCCCTTTGTATTTAGAGCTCCGAATCTCCTTTTACCATAATCGTTTCTCTGATTTTGTACGCGGACCGTCTATAAACATACGCTAATTTCGATACAAGAACTCGATTACCCTAAGGTGAAAACGTGATTTAGACTTGATAACATTATTTCGAAAGTTTAATATAGGATTGCATTTCGTATGCGAAGACCTTTTCTATCCAAGCCCCCAACTAATGTTCAAAAGGAACATGGCGAGGATAGAGACATAGCTGATACTTTCAAGAATATTTAAAGTCGCGTCCCTTGCTGCGAAAGAACAGGCATGAAAGAGGGGATTAGTAAAGATTGGAGTAGACAATTTACGTTCGGAATTAGTATTTTTAAGTTACAATAGCGAGATAAGAGTATCTCGATAAAAAAAAGATTTATTTATAGGCAAAAGAACATTTGTGCGTTTTTTTTATAAGAAAAAGGAAAAACTCTCTGGAACGATACGTAATTTGTTGCGATTCCGACATTTGCTGGCGATCTTGTGGTTTTGATCATTAGGTAATCCTTGTCCGTAAATGTTTTTTACTTCTTTACTTTTATGAAAAAAGGGTTAAAGTGGAGTACAAAAGTTTAACCTCGTAAATCTATTATCCCTATTTTATCACCTAATAAAACATGAAGTAACTCTTTACGAGGTAATGAAAAAAATTTAGTGTCCAAACACTTATCAATTCTTGATTAGCAAGCTAGTCGACATGACAATTTCATTCCCGAAGGTTATGTTGCACTTTGAATTCAAAATGAGAATCCAACAATTTTTAAGCTTTGGACTAACAAGATCATTAATGGCATTAGAGTCAATCTTATGATGATATTTTAAAAGCTGAGTCGTTTTGCAAAATTCTGCTCGTGTCAATAAACATATTCCTACAAATGTGGTAAAACCATCAACTCAAGTCACCCTCTTCGTATCTGAATAAACCTGTCAACATTCGGTTTAAGGTGAATTATCTTATCTAATCAATATTGAAGATAGGCATGGTCCACTTATCGTCGAGTAATTCTAGGACGAAGCATTGATGGTTTCCTTTGTGCATGACCGAATTACTTGTACCGTATTCGAAGGGAAAAAAAAACTCATATTAGAAGAGCCACTTGTTTGTCCATAACAAAAAAAGCCACGCACTTACTCCAAGGATTATGCTCCAACCATGATGAAAATTCGACCATTGGGACGAATTCATGGAGGAAGATTTCTCCCCAACATCGACGAGTCTCCAAATGTTTATTAATTGTTAAGTTGACTTAAGATGCGCGAATCAAAAAAGTTGGGCATGTCTAGTGCACAGTTGCAATTACTGATGAGATCCACGTGTTAAAGAACATTTCGTGGGGATACAGTTACACAGACGAAGGAACGAACGTTTGCATTCGGAGCTTTGCATGGTTGCTTACCAGAAAGATTCAAGGACAGAAGAGTTGACACTGTTTCTTCTCCTTGTCCTATAATTCAAATACAATTAACCTTAAAATCAATAAAAAAAACGATATTTATTTGAATTTGGGATAAAAATACATTCAATGTGGTCCTTAAACTTTGATCTAATGTGCAATGTGGTTTTGAACTTTTAATATGTTCAATGTGGTCCATAAACTTTAATCCAATGTGTAATGTGATCCTTGAACTTTTAATTTACTTGTAGTGTATGTTTTAGTTAGTTCCTAGACTATATGAAAATATTCAATGTCATTTTTCCATCAATTCAAGTATATGGACAACATTGAACATTTTCATATAATCCAAGAATCAGATTGATTGGATTACATTGAACAAATTGAAAGTTCATCGATGATTTTACACGTTGGACCAAAATTTTAAGACAACACCGAACAAATTAAAAGTTCAGGGACCATATTATATATTAGGTCAAAGTTTTTCTCTTCGAATTTCACGCGGGTCGGTACACCAAATTCCCGTTCTTTTCCGGACCGAATCGGGTTCGGGTTTCGAGATCCTCCATGCCCGTGAACGAGGGGGCGGGCCTGGGCCATTGTCGTGTGGCCCGGTGTTTGGGGCCAGACCGACCCGGCCCAATATTTGGGCCCAGTATTCGGGCCCGTTAGGACCGTTGGATCAAGATAAGAAACAAAGTCCGCAACATTTCCTCCTCCTCCTCCTTCTCCGGTGTTTCGTTTCAGTCTTCGAGCGGCGACCCATCTAATGCTGCAACTCGCGCCGCCGCCTCCTCCTCCTCCGCCGCCTCTCCGCCGCGACCTTCCCCGGAACTTCGACTTCTCCCTCCTCCTGAATTGCCGGACCGTCCAGGAAACGAAGCAGGTCCACGCCTTGTCCCTCAAGACGGGTGCTTTCGATCACCCCGCGGCGGCTTCCAAGCTCCTCGCCCTCTACGCCGGCCCCGAGATCAACGACCTCCGCTACGCACGCTCCGTGTTCGACCGAATTCCCCAACCGGGGTTGCCCGCCTGGAACGTCGTCCTCAAGTGCTGCGTCGAGAACCGACGTTCCCATGACGCGTTGTGCCTGTTCCGGGAGTTGGTTCGGGACTTAGCGCCCGACGGTTTCACGCTGCCGTGTGTGATTAAGGGCTGCGCTCGGTTGGGCGCGGTCGAGGAGGGTAAGCAGGTTCATGGGCTGGCCCTGAAGATTGGGTTGGGTTCGGATAAGTTTGTGGAGAGCAGCTTGGTTAGCATGTACTCCAAGTGCGGTTGCATTGGTTCCGCGAGGAAGGTTTTCGATGGAATGGATGATAAGGATTTGGTCTGTTGGAATGCTTTGCTCGATGGGTATGCAAGGTGTGGGGAGATTGAGCTTGCGCTGGAGGTGTTCGATGAAATGCCAGAGCGGGATTCTTTCTCGTGGACGGTTCTGGTCGATGGCCTTTCGAAATGTGGGAAGGTTGAGGCTGCTAGAGAAATATTCGAAAAAATGCCAAGTAGGAGTTTGGTCTCTTGGAATGCAATGATCAACGGGTACATGAAATCGGGCGATTTCAATTCGGCTCGTGATTTGTTCGAGGAAATGCGCGCGAGAGATTTAATTACGTGGAATTCGATGATCGCAGGATATGACTTGAATGGGCGGTTTGAGGAAGCTCTAGACATGTTTAACTCCCTGATAAAAGAAGGTTTCATACCTAATCATGCTACTCTAGTTAGTGCTCTTTCTTCAGTGTCCGGATTGGCAACTCTTAGTACGGGAAGCTGCATTCACTCTTACATGGTGAAGAATGAACATCCATTAGATGGTGTTCTCGGTACTTTGCTCATAGAGATGTATTCGAAATGTGGGAGCATCGAGAATGCTCTGGCTATTTTTCACTCAACATCGAAGAAGAAGTTGGGCCATTGGACTGCCATCATTGTAGGTTTGGGAATGCACGGCATGGCCAGTCCCGCTCTTCAACTATTTGCTGAAATGCGCAAAGCCGGAATAAAGCCCAATGCCATAACCTTTGTTGGAGTAATAAATGCTTGTAATCATGCAGGTTTGGTTGATCATGGACGCCATTATTTTGAAATGATGGAGAAAGAATACGGGATTAAACCAAAAATGGAACACTATGGTTGCTTGGTGGATCTATTATGCAGAGCTGGGCACGTGAAAGAGGCAAAGTGTGTGATCAACACCATGCCCATGAAGCCCAACAAGGTAATGTGGATGAGCTTACTTAGCGGTTCCCGAATACAAGGAAACCAAAAAGTTGGCGAATATGCAGCACGACATCTGATTGACTTGGCTCCGGAAACTATAGGATGTTATATTGTTCTCTCGAACATATATGCCGCTGCAGGTCAGTGGGACAAAGTTTCACAAGTTAGAGAAATGATGAAGAAGAAAGGAATTAGGAAAGAGCCTGGTTGTAGTTCAATTGAGCACAAGGGAATGCTTCATGAGTTTCTTGTGGGTGATAAGTCACATCCGCAGATGGAACAAATATACTCTAAGTTGACTGAAATGAGAGAGAGATTGAAATTGGCAGGGCATGTGCCTGATACTTCCCAAGTTCTTCTCTGCATTGAAGAGGAGGAGGAGAAGGAAGCTGAGTTGGAGAACCATAGTGAAAGACTGGCCATTGCTTTTGGTCTCATAAATGTACACCCCGGAAGTCCAATTCGTATCATGAAGAACCTTCGTGTTTGTAACGATTGTCATTCTGTAACTAAGCTACTCTCCCGTATCTATGATCGAGAAATCATTGTGAGAGATAATAGCCGTTTCCATCATTTCAAAAGTGGATCATGTTCCTGCAATGATTTCTGGTGATTAAACCATTTCTGTGTTATTTTGATCACTTGGGTAGCTTCTGCTGGTATTTCCAGAAAGAAGCAACTTGATACCATAGTAACTCGCAGATAATGCCTGCACCAACTTCTGAATAATCAAACTGGGGTTCCTCGGAGATAGAGATGTCATATAACAATTTAAACAAGACAATCACTCCAAAGTATATAGTTTCTTGGTGCACGATAGAGCTGAAAGTCTGGTAATACATTGTCTCACAAGCATCTTCTGACCAGAAAAGTTACATCAGTTCTAATGAGGCCCCAACAAAACAAGTTCCAGGAAACCAAGTTTGTTTTACACTTCAGCAAGCATTAAATTCAAATTCATTTTCCAGGGACAAAGTTGGTGGCGTAAGCCCAAGCATTGTTGGATGTGGGGTCAGCAAGGTGGTCGAAGAGGTTCTCGATCGGGCCCTTTCCAGTTACAATGGCCTGAACAAAGAATCCAAACATCGAGAACATTGCAAGCCTTCCATTCTTGATCTCCTTCACCTTCAACTCTGCGAATGCATCGGGGTCATCTGCCAATCCTAGAGGGTCGAATGCTCCACCAGGGTAAAGTGGGTCAAGGCCTTCGCCAAGAGGTCCTCCTCCAACCCTGTATCCTTCGATTAATCCCATGAGCACAACCTAACAGCAGAAGAAGCAACATGAGTTGACCAATAACCAAGTTTCGCTTCTGCGGCGAGTAAATAGTGAAGTATTATACATCTATTTTTCTTCTAATTATATAGAAGCAATATGCTTGAATGTTGTACTCACTCTCAAATACTTAAATCATTTAAACAAACCTCGGTAGCTGTTATGCCTAATTTGTGTTGGAATGAATCTCATTGAACATGAGAAAAGATTGTGTCATAGTGTAGGATCCATTTGTTGAAGAATTGATTTTATTATCTAGTGAATATAATCACTTAAGCATAATACAGCCAATCATACCTGGCAGGCCCAGATGGCAAGGATGCTCTGTGCATGGATGAGGTTGGGGTTGCCCAAGTAGTCAAGACCGCCTTCAGAGAAGATCTGCGCTCCAGCCTTGAACCAGATGGCCTCGCCGAACTTGACACCGTTCCTCTGGAGGATCTCGGGGAAGACGCACCCGAGAGCACCGAGCATGGCCCACCTGCAGTGGATGACTTCGAGCTCACGGTTCTTGGCGAACGTCTCGGGGTCAGCAGATAAACCGGCAGTGTCCCAGCCATAGTCGCCGGGGAATTCACCAGTCAAGTAGGATGGGGTCTGCTCCGAGAAAGGGCCCAAGTATTTGGGGCGGTCCGGTCCGTACCTGTCGATAAAATTGGGAATTCACTTGGGTAAGAATTCATTGCTGACCGACTCCTACATGAAAGTGAGGTCACTGTCCTGGAAGAAATGATCTTTCTTCTTAAGAGTTTCTTGGGAGATCAAGTTCGTGCTTATCCGTAAATGGACATGTTAAGAGTTTACTTTAAATAGTACACAAAAATTTGATTCGCTACGTGTTGATGTAGCTGTTACCCCTTTCCTTGTTTTCACTTTTCCGAAATGGTGCGATCAAGCAAAGCTTAGCTTAGGCCAATAAAGCACCGAAATCGAGCAAGAGCGTCAAGACGCTTACCAAATGCTCTGGGGAGCGGTCTTGATAGTGCGACGCATGGTGGCGCGGCCGCCGGCGAAGTTGCCGGCCTTGCGGACGAGCTCATTGGACTGCTTCAAGGCGGTCTGGCCGGCGAATGCAGACTGCTGGATCACGGTGGTGGCCATTTCCTCTGCACGGAGAGACTCTGTTACTTGGGCTTTGGGATCAAATGGCTAAAACAAGCAGGTGGGTGCGGATGCTAGGAGGAGAGCAAAGGGGGGGTTATATCGGGGCATGAGAAGATTTCCTGGATCAGGTTTTGTACACATCAGCATCGTCCCATTGGTCCTGAGGTGGGATTCGGATTTCCCCCTTCTGATTTTCCCGGGGACAGAGTGGATGGTCTTCCGCCACGTGGACTGTGGGAGATCTTGTGTGAACGTTTCGAGTGGGGGATTGCTAGAGTTGATGTCCTAGTCAGACTCAGGGCCACCAGAATACACTAAAGATCTAATTTTATCCACAATTACTTTATATCGTGATGAAATTGACTTTCCTCATCACTGGATATGGCTTATCTCAGCTAGTAGTATATTTTGCTTCATTGATTTAGATTTCTCTTACTAAAGCTCGAGTTTTTTTATAACTCATACTCTTAATTTTTAGAATAAATACATTGAAAGTCTTAAAACTTGCAACAAAAGTACAATTAAGTTCTAAAATTTATTATGAAAATGTAATTGAATGATAAAATTTTCAAAGAATACAAACAAGTCCTAAAACTTGTCAAATTGATTCAATCAAATACTTTTATTGATTACACTTTGTGACAAGATTTTAGGAATCAATTACACTTTCGTGATAAATTTTAAAATTGCCAGTGTACTTATTCCGTTAATTTTTTTCTGCAAAGTGACTCTTAAAAGCAAGAGGACAGACGCAAAATGCACAAAAATGCAATTCGTTTTGACCAGAGCATTACATACTTGTAGCTAATCATTTTATTTCATTACATGCTTGTAATTAATAAGCACATCACTGACCAAATCTAGGAAATGAAACTATGTTTTGGGCTGGGCTAATGCCTAGCCGATTTGCCCAAGAACCTGAGATGAGACTGCAAACCGAATGAACTAGACTGGAAATTTTTCTAGAAATCATGCAACTCGCCATACTAAAAATTGAAAAAGAGACAAAAAAAAGAGGTGAAAAGATCAGTAAAAAATAGAAGTGGCTTAGGTAGAATTCACATTCTGTTCTCCTTGTTTGTGCAAGATAGCGGTGCAGATTTTTCATTCAACCGCAGTTTGCAGATGTCGCATGACGTATCTGCTAAAGCTCGATTTCTCTTCCAAGTAGAGTCTTCTTGGACTATTGCTTGGCTTTCGAGAAAATTCCACTCTTAAAAGCAAGAGGACAGACGCAAAATGCACAAAAATGCAATTCGTTTTGACCAGAGCATTACATACTTGTAGCTAATCATTTTATTTCATTACATGCTTGTAATTAATAAGCACATCACTGACCAAATCTAGGAAATGAAACTATGTTTTGGGCTGGGCTAATGCCTAGCCGATTTGCCCAAGAACCTGAGATGAGACTGCAAACCGAATGAACTAGACTGGAAATTTTTCTAGAAATCATGCAACTCGCCATACTAAAAATTGAAAAAGAGACAAAAAAAAGAGGTGAAAAGATCAGTAAAAAATAGAAGTGGCTTAGGTAGAATTCACATTCTGTTCTCCTTGTTTGTGCAAGATAGCGGTGCAGATTTTTCATTCAACCGCAGTTTGCAGATGTCGCATGACGTATCTGCTAAAGCTCGATTTCTCTTCCAAGTAGAGTCTTCTCGGACTATTGCTTGGCTTTCGAGAAAATTCCAAGTCACACCACATTTACTTCAACAGTTCTCACACCCCCTCGGAAAAACAATCGCGGATGCCTGGATGATCATGCCATGAGAATGCGAGAATCATTACAATGTACAAGGAAGTAAGCAGGACGGGTTATATCATTCTGTGTAGGAGTTATCATTCCATGGGCGCAGGACCCTCTTCACAGTCAATACGGCTCCGAGCGCTGCCCAACTCAATCGACATCAGCATAAGTTTCCCTGCATCTGGAAAATACTTGTGCTGCATCAACATTGCTTCCACAGAAGAACCCGACTCCTTTAGAACAGGCGGCTCCATATTTTCTTGCCTCAACGGCAGCACTTCCTCAAACCCTTCTTCAAAAGTTTCTGCCTTGGGCCCATAACACCGGCTTGAAGCCTGGAAGAGCATGGTATCTCGAAGGACACGCAATGTCTCTTCATCGCTCCAGCCTTCGATGGTCGATGCTTGATGAAGTTTCCCCCAGTCATCCTGATCGGCCGCACTTTTCCAGCATTCTTCCAAAAGGCTTTTGTTAAACCTGCGAAAAGAGGAGCTGGTCCATGCAAATACATCAAAAGCACGCAGTATAAGCTCCGCGCTACCACTTTTAAGGCACAACTTGATCAGATCATCGGGGGGGAGAAGCTGCTGCTGAATGTTGTGCTTTGCTTCGATATCGAGGTCCATTATCTCTTCCTGCAAGTTATAATGGTTAGAAGAACTCGCAGATACATGCACAAGCATACATTTCATATCACTGAGGGTAAATATGGATTCATGGATAGATTTCCCCACAGCTTATTAATAACGAGCTGCCGCAATGATCTGCCAAATGATTATGTTGGATAACCCAAGCACAACTTTCTACCCAAACTAGGAGCAGAAAGCTCCTTACAGTGAAGTGAATGGACTGATAAGTGAATTACGAGCTAATATAAGACCAGATTGCGCAAATCCACCAACTATCAAACTGGGTGAACGATGCCACAAAAAGGGAGCGGGAATGAATCCTGTGAGCTATCTATACAATTGTCTTACTCTAGCTTAGACCATTGTGGGAGCCGAATGGTTTTAATCGCTGCCATGGAATCCTCATTCCAAATGTTTGCTGTCCCTTTCTACACATAAATCCACACTGATAATGCTGGCCAAGTTTTCAAATGGTAAAACTCAAATGCAAAATGAACACTGGATTATACACTGCATTACTTAGGGTTTGCAGCATCTGCTGCCACATTATAAACTCAACAGGCATTTTCAGCATAAAATTGTAGTTGCAATCAAGTTGTAAAGTGAAAAGAATTGTGCAGACTACATACTTTCGAAATTGCCCCAGAATTGACCTAGGCAGATGAGTTTTTAACAAAAGCATAATGACCAACATTTCTTTTTTGCTGCAAATAGGAGTAAGCAAACCTGCAACTTCAGAATTCTCAAATCAGCCTCAATGCGTTTCATCTTTATCTCAGCATCAGGATCATTACCTGTAGTATGCAAAAATAAAAACCACAACAGTCTAGTGAGCAGTTTCACAATATTACTGTCGTGCTGATGAAGAAAGACTGAAAAGAACAGCAGTGACCAGATATGATCTAAAGATTGACTATGCTTAATATCCGAGAAACAAAGTCAAAGACCTCTAATTGAGACATAAGAAATTATCTTGGACATTAATGCAAATCCAAAATATACAAATTACATATGTCATCAAACTTTTAACTCATTAATCACTAATATTCATTAAAAACCTACACTTGAAGTGCAGACATACAGGTAAGAAATATCATAAGTTGGTATCTGTTCATTGCACTCAAAGCCAATTGATGAAGTCATCTAAACACGTGAAATTTACAGAAGCAGGCAAAGTGCACCTACTTTCTTAATTGTTTCAATCAAGCAAATTATAACTATTGACAAAATCGACATCAAAGATAAACTTCAAAGGACTACAGCATAAGGGAAGTGAAACACAGGGAACCAAGCAATAGAAAAAACATGGAGAACGAGACAGGCAAGTTTATAAGAATTTAAGGAGATTATAAGACAGTATGTATCTTGAATGTAAACGAATAATAAATTAAAAAAAAATACCTGCTAAAATAGCTATCTTTGAGAGATTCAGAAAACGTTTTCTATCGGACAGTGTCAGATTCAAATCCCTTGGTTCAACCCCATCTTCAGCTACTGAAATATTACCCTCATCTTGAGAAAGAGCCAATGCATGAAGAGTATCAGAAGCTGATGAGAACTGATGAAGAAACACTTCATGTAGCCAGCAGAGATCACGATATTGCTGGAGAAAAATTGACAACTCTTCTGGAAACTCTTCCCCAAGTCTTAAAAGCTTTGAAAATTCCTTTCCCTCGTACAGTTGTTCAAAGACAAAATAACTAAACCCTCCTTTTGGTCCCATGCTGTCACGCTGCATGGCACATCATTAAGGAACCAGCAGAAAAATCAGCTGGGTAAGGGAATGCTGACTGAAAATGCTAGTCACTTAAAAGACAGGCAAGGACTGGTCAAACTCAGAACAAACCAGGAGAATTAAATCACGCAATATCAGCTGAAACAGGAGATCTTTGTTAAAGACCTTCAAGCTACGGAAATGAGGAAAATTCATTTCTTATAATTAAAAATTTGGATTTAAATATTACAAGAGGGCAAAAGCGTCTCAAATTCATGACTCAAAAACCAAAAGTTGTCTGCAAATTCATATCTCGAGCTGGAGCTAGAGATCATGCCAAGTCAACAAAATAAGTTCCTACCATGAGATTTTTAAGTAGGCCAAAGTCATTGAGGTCGCGACATATGCTCCACAGAGTCCTATAACCTTCATGCCTTTTTGCTACACCCAGCAATTGCACTGAGAGATTTTGAAAGTTCTCTTCATTCTCCTGTCCATTTCCTTCATTATGGTCCTGCAAAAGTGAGCATAATGTGAATAAAATGATTGAAGGAAACAGCAGAGCTGTAAGAATTGAACCTTGTGCCTCGCTGCTGCTAAGTTTTTCATTTGTTCGTAAAGAGAATCAAGAAGGGCATCCCTCCTGTTCCAATACTCCTCTGACAGTCCTCTCTGTTCTTCTCCGCGCTCAACTTTTGCAGTGATAGCCCCAGCATAAGCCTCGAGTATAACTTCAGTCTGCACCTGTAGGTGACTGAAGATTTCCGATTTTACAGAGGATTCCACTCTTGTTGCTTCATTCAACAGATGAAGCATGCACGAGGCAATGCCCCACAACCCATTACGAACCACATGCTCACAATACCAAGGTGTTAAGCACTCAGGTGGTGGATACCACAAGTGATACTCACTTCTGAATTGTATGGCAGTTCGAACTATGGTGACACAAGCATTTGAGAGTTCAAAAGCTCTTCGGATCTGAATCTCGAGTGGCAGATCCACATTGACCAAAAAGTCTAGTTGTTTCTCCAAGCAATAAAAAACTTCTTGAAGATCAGAAACCCTACTATAGAATACTTCTGCATTTTCTCTGTCCATCAGAAGAACAGTATTTCTACGGGCTCTCTCCCCAACCAATTGAATCAGATCCCAAAGAGCACCTGAAGCATCACTCTCTGATCCAGGATAAGGTGAGCCAGCTCCACTAGAACGGTTCTGGCCTATCCTGTTCTGCAGTTCCCTCAGCTGAATTATGCCAGCCAGCTTTTCACCATGTGCCAAAATAGTCTGGAGCGAATTTCCTGCAAAAACACAGATACATCATGGCGATCCCCTCCACCAAAAAGACCAAAATATGTCTAAAAAGAATGAGTGAAAATCAATCCTAAGTATGTATCCCAGCAATGACTGGACAATCATGTACATACTCTGTCTGGCACACAGTTCGTCATGACATTTGGACAAAGCAAGAAATTGAAGAAACTTCTGATGCTTTTGCTGCTTATCCATAAGTTGCGTTGAGACAACTGCCATGGCCACTATCTCAGCGCCTCTGGTTGTTGTCCAGTGTTTAGCTAAGGTATCAACAATGCATTTGCTAGCTCTCACAAAAACATTTGTCTCTCCTTCCCTTTCAAATGCCCCGGCATTTTGGAGTTTCTCCAGGGAGCCTTCAACTTTCCCAGACATCAGGAAGTCATTAAAAAGATGACCAAGCAAGGCTTCTGCTTCTTCATCCTGAGCAGTTTGACGTGCTACGCCAGTCATAACAGCTCTTTGTCGATCCCCAGCATTCCAAGCCTCAGAACTAGCTCTTCTTGGAGCAACATTGCCAACAAAGGTAAGATTTCTTCTCTCTTCTTCTGTAGATCCTTCGTTTGAGCTCCCTTTCCGTGACAAACTTCGCTCTGGTGGTTCTACTCCACCAAGTACGACAGCCTTTTCGGGTATTGCCCACATTCCCGCCTTTTCAGTTAAAACAATCCATGCACCTTCTTCACAATCATCTGTAGAAGGAAGAACTGAAGTGTCCATAACTTTTCCAGCATCATGAGGCAGGTCAAATTGATACAGCCGGGTGGAGTTCCCGTAATAATGGGCGACAGTTGCTGTTCCATCACCAGAAAGTATAACTACAGATCCTGAGGGCCTGCCCCCTACCCGCAGCCTCATGGAAAATAAGAAGTCATCATCTTCAACTCTTGCTTTTGGGATTATCACTTGAAGAGGAGCCTTCTTCTCCAAAATCCGTTCCTGCGATGGCTCCACAGCTCCAGAAGGTACATCTATCCCAGACTTGTATTGCATGGTCAGCAGAGAATACTGAGTGTAGCTTGACCCACTAACCCTGTCCTTACAGAAAATTGCAACAAGAATAGTGATGACTTTTCCACCATCATCTACCTGCAAATCCAGAGGCCATATTCTCTTTTGACCAGCCAAATCCTTCTTAATACCCAGATCACCATCATTCCCAACAATCTCCTGAGACCAGAGGTTTGAGACTTCCAAATCAGGTTCAAGGTTGAAGCAACGTATTTGATGATCTGTCAGCAAGAAGAATTGTTGAGAAGGTCTTTTCAAAGAAACAGAAGGAGAACGCCAACTGAGCGACCTCAAAGCAACCTTCCTGCCCATGCTACGGCCATTGTCACTGCCTTGAGAGAAAGAACTGCCTGTTTCCTTATATATCAATTTTCGATTTACTACGTGTGGACCACAATGAAACTGCCAAAGCTCACCATTGGAACTACATGCAAGGGCGACACACTCTTTTTCGCTGTCAGGAATAGAGGTAGCGATTAAAGAGTTGAAAATGCTATGTCCAGGTGAAACATTTCCAAGCCTACCATGTCGTTGTAGGCTATCTGGACTAGTCTTGTCATCAACGGGAGAAAAATCCAGCTCATCAGCGGAAGCAAAACTGATAATTGGATCAGTTTCAGAATCAGAGAAGATCTCAGGCCAGTATACAACTGCTCGACTTCTTTTGCTACACATGACGATACCAACTGAGTTGCAATGTTGTGTGACATTGTTGTTTTGGTGATGTGTGCCATCCCAACTAACAACACAGACTAACCAATCGGTTCTGTCGTATACTTTTCTGTTCTTATCTCCGACTTCAGATAACACAGTAGGAATATTAAGAGCAACGCACTTTTTAGAAGTTGCGGGAGATAAGTAATTCCAGATGAAAATCTTATTTTGACAGATAATCCAAGTAAGAGAAGTTGCACGGTCCATCCCACCAGATATTCGCACATAACCTGCTAAGGAAATACATTAAATTATTGCCACCATATTTGATGCATATTTACACTGCAAATGTTCCATATCAGGGCATGTACAAACCAGGAAGACGATTCTGCAAAAAACTCGCTTGTTCATCTCGCACTGCCGGGGGGAAGTCACCAACAAATACAGGTTTCGTCGGATCAACCTCAGCATTTTTGTTGGCTTTGTTCCCTGCAGGAATTCTGGGTTCGAAAAACCAAAAGTAAATCTACCTCAATACGTTACCGCATAAGTCCATACGTAATGATGAGAGACAACTTATAATTGAACGAGAAAACATGTTTTTCAGAGCCATGAATGTCATAGCCTGAGTCTCTCCATTGAAGCTAACACGAAGGTTTCCATTGTCGAGTCGCTGAGTCCTCTATCCTTAGCCCTCCAAAATATCGATGTCTTTCGTATCGAGGTAAGTTGACCGTGTGCCAAGGATGATATCAAAAGAAATTCGAGGAATGAGAAACAAGAATACGAGTCACTCCCGCCTATCAAAAGAAGAACTCGAGTCGCTGTCGAACAAGCAAACTTTTATGCATGAAATAAGGCACTCGACTTTGACAGCTCAATCATTAGTCAGTTTGCATTCTTTGAGCAAACCGCTACCATCAAACAATGGATCTGAGCGCCTAACAGTTCGTATCTTGCTTCTAGACTTATATTCCATAAGCTTCCAAGTCGAGGCTTCAGAAGCACGAACCGTTCACTGACATTCCTACCTCCCACCTCTAGCCTAAGCACGACAAGCATCCACAAAAAAGGAAATGCACCGGGGGAGCAACAGGACTTCGTCATGGCGAGAGGCTATCCGACGGCACGCTAGGGGCAACCGGATTGCTCCAACTCCGGCGCAACTCCAGCACACGAATTTCGCGCCGGCCGTTTTCATCGGCCTATTGACCGCGAATTCCCGCTCCGGCAACAACGGTTGCGAATCGGGGAGAGATAGAGAGAGGCTCCGAGCAGATTTCAAGGGCGAAGACCCGGAGAGGGGAGGGGGGGGGGAACGAAATGGGCGGGAAGGGAGGGAGGGAGGGAGGAAGCGGCACCTGGCGAGAACGGACAGGCGAGGGGCCCACGGAGCGGGAGTGCCGGTGCTCGGCCGGTGAGGGACTTGGTTCCCGGCGGCCGGAGTCGACGGCGAATCGGGCGGGCTCTGGAGGCGAACGCGCGAGCTCGAGCTCAGTCTCTTCGTCCCCGGCGAGAACATCGTCAGTTGCAGAGAGAGAGAGAGAGAGAGAGGAAGAGAGGGAAAATGGCTTAGGGTTTAAAAAAGGTTTCTCGCCGGAGAAAGAGAAGGAGAGGGCCGAAAAACGAAGCATTCTTGGGCTCACCGGCGGCCCAGATTGCATCCCGGAGTCCGTACGATTTGAGTGTAAAAATCGATTTTTTTCTTGTTCAACTCGATACATAATTACCGTATTAAAGCTGTAAATTGGCATGAAAACGATACATGAGAAGAGATGAACCCGTGTTTTTAAGAGACTTAGATCGCTTTGCTCGCTTGAGCAACGATGCTATCGTGAGATACATTTGTCGAGCCATCGAATGGAAAGATAGTTAAGGGACAAGGACAATTTGAGCGCGCGCCGCACGAGGTGTCCCGACTTTGGGATTACCTTAGGATCCACCTCATCTAAAGGCCGGACTTGCACCGAGCGTGATGGTGAATGGCGGGGCGGTCGATGGCTCCGAACCGAGTTTCCTTCGGTCGAGCGAGATGAATGTCCGAGAAGGGAAGTTTGGAAATTTTAAGCGCACCATATATCGCTTTTTTTCCCGCCATTCTCATGCGTAATGAGCATGCCTGCCTGCATGCGGAATGACTCGTCCCGGGTGGCGAGCTTCTCAAAACAAACGACCCTGTCAGCTAAGAAATCAATCACAGCGCTCGAGATTCGGCACTCGTCATCATGTAGTTTGCTCGAGAGTGATTTTCAAGGTCGAACGGAGATCAAAAGTAAACCAGTACCATTGTTAGCATAGTAAGTACATCACAAGTTCAGCCGTGACAAACAAGGAAGACAAACAATGCAGCCCCTCCAAAGCCCTTTAGTCAATAAGCTGTCCAGTAAGAATGGTCAAGTCCATCATTTGGATAATGCTGATATAGCCAAGTTTAAAGATCGGCATCGGCATCGGCCCCATGCACGCCTTTGCTGCCCCCGTCTTTCGCGAATTCAAAACAAGTCCAACTCTTTCCTTGTACAGACACGGTCGAAACATCACCACAGAAAGCATCGCCAAACATTAAAAAAAAAAAAAAAAAGACAAGATCATCCCCTACTTGCACCAGCAGAGAGCCATTTTGAGGGCAAATTCATCCACAACTCACTCAAAAGCAAGGCTGTATGTTTATGTGACATTACATCCTTTTTTATCACAGACCAGAGTGAGACAATTACAGGAACGACAGCAAGGAAAGGGATAAAGCAGGTTCTACCTAGGGGACAGTTCTTGGAGGAAGAACTTATGGCAAAAAACTTGACAGCTTGATCCCTACTTGCTGAAAAAGGGAAAAGAAAAAAGGTACGTATATAGTAGCCATATGATCTTGCATCACGGTTCCAGCTTAAGTGAAACAACCCGAGACTGCCGATTCCGTTTCGCCACCCTGACAAAGAAAACTGAAAGGCAAGAAGGAGCCCACCATGGCCGGCGCACCTTCTGCTCCCCTTTTAGACATGCCACTGGAAAATGGTTATACTTGTCAGCAGTTGGCACCACCAACTCGAGTTTAAAATCGATATAGAGAAGAAGTGAAAAAATTAAACACACAAAAACTTCCATGGAGCAAAGAGATCGTCATGTAGCAATGCCCCAACCATAAGTCAAAAGATCAGGGCACAAGTGACAGAAATTGTTGCAAATGAGGCAGCACCGAGGATTAACAATTATTAAGTGCTATACAACAAGCAAAAATCATCCCCTGCGCAGATTAACTAAAGTGCATCTCAAAAACATGTACATGCCAAAGAATGCCATTGTGAGAGTACTGAAGATAAAATCATAAACATGATACAGTAAGTTAGCAGAGAAAAACTAAAGAAGTATCATCTCCTGAGCAGATTGATAGTAACCTGTTCCCAATTCACCTTAGTTAACCCTTTCCAATAAAAACAATTGTGTGAGAGTGTATGCATCATGTCTGTGGACTGTGTGTGCATGTGTGCATGAGAGAGAGAGAGAGAGAGAGAGAGAGAGAGACAACCCTTAATCCGACGAAGTTCTTTACATAATGTGATGAAGTCGCCCCATTTCATGTGGCACCGCCTAATAAAGCGGAGGATCTGTTCAGTCGTGAACATAGACATGCTCTCAAGATATTCTCCGTTGACACCATTTTCCTTAAAAACTTGACGGTAGCCACCCAAATTTATCTCTTCCAACCACAAACCAACATCCTGGCAAAACAATTAGAATGGCTTAGAACTAGTGATGACCTCACTGGGGATGCAAACGAAAGCTTCTAAAAGACTGGTGTTCCAATTTCCATGAACAAAACCACTCAATTAACAAAGCATATTCAAGCAGAAACTTCAAGAAAAAAAGAAATGCTTCCTGCAGGGAAGCATGCACGATTAGTCACCAGCTAAGATGCTGGGATCAAATATTCTCATCATATTCAGCTACAAAGCTGACTGTCAATTAACTTCTAACAGCAGTACAAGATTCGCTTCTTATAATTGTCCATAACACCCCATTAGAACAAGAAAATATGGTTCCAGTTCCTACCATCCATTGTCTGTATATTCATACCGCATGGCTGGAAAGAGCCAGCTACTTAGCTTCATTAAGTTTCACATGTAGAGATGCAAAACATAATATGCATACATGCTCACACAAATGCACCACTTTACGTATTCGAGCATATGTCAACAATGACTACATATTCTCGCCATAAATGCATATTCTTGACATAAATACTCCATATACATGCCACCTCATTTGAAAAACCCACCATCCCCATACCTCCTGTTTGTTGCCTCATAATTAATATCATTACTCTCCAATGACTGGTGTTATGGGACTATCACCTAAATCAAATCACAGATACTTCATCTGTATCCAAATGACACGAGCCCTCCTGCATCCTTTGAATGTTTTCCAAACTCAACCACTTCAATGAACTGGATGGCCGGTCTAAAGATATTCTGTTGAACATGTGTGGCCAATGAATTTCGAGTGACCAGTATGCTACCCCATAATGACCCTTAGAACTCATGCAAGAGATCTGAGAATTTGACGAAGGACAAAACTATCTAGGTAAACCAAATGGCAGAGCAAAATTTAGTTAAAGCACTTGCCCTTTCTCCAACACTTCATGTTGGTTGGAGTTGGCACCGTCCAACTATTACATAATTATAACTACGGCGAGCAATTTAAACATTACATGTCTGTTTGAAGACTCTTAAGAAAGGAGTTTTGACAGAAGCGAACAATCCACCGTGTAACAGCCTCTGTAGCTTGAAAGGTCAATAAGCATGGGATATGCACAAGTAATTGACAAATGACCAAAAGTCTATCAGATGTGCAAAAGAACAGATTGGCTTTACTACTATCGCAGATGAACTAGTACATCACTCTGCTTCTGGGTCAATAATCTCTTCGCCATAAAAAGGAAACGACAAGTGACCAGAAGGGTCGGAAGAAAAGCATTCAGAGATGATCTGACTCATAGGTCATTAAAGTTGCAATTACTGCTCCTCCAAGAATCTTCACGAACTCTGTCTTCACGTTCTGACCGAGGCAACTAAAATATCTGCGCACTCACACAGTTACTTCATGATCGGCTGAACAACTTTGAAATTGTATCCAACTCAATGTCTCTCTTCAAGTTAATGAATTTGTCTACAGAGTTCACATGTGATATTTGTAATAAATATCTCATTTCTGAGTAATTTAGTTGACAGCACACTGTAAGAATCACTCAAACCCTCTCTCTCTCTCTCTCTCTCTCTCTCTCTCTCTCTCTCACACACACACACACACAAGCGCGTGAGAGCACCCCCAGGATCACACTAAAACGAAGAATCAGACTAAAAAATCAGAAGAGAAGATCCAAGTAGGAAGAAATTGGAATACCTCAACAGTCCAAATGAAGAAATCAAGAGGCTCCGGTGGCCGCCCTTTGTTCATATCTCAATTCGCTTCTCCAGAAAAGGGACTACCCTTTTCAATTAATAATCAGAGCAAAGCGATGTCAAATTCCATCCAATCCCACCAAAATAGTTGGAACAACAAAAGAAAACCCACTAAAATTTACCACGTTTATTACCCAGAAAGGACAGCCCTTAAAATCAGCTCAGCTTCAGAGTCAAACAAGCAAACCCGACAAGGAAAAATCGGAGCTTTAAGAGGATTCTAAACCAAACATGAAATCAAGAAGCATCCCTTTTCTTGCCATCACCAAAACAATCCAGATATTCACTTTCCACACAATTAATTGCCTAACGACCCGACATGTGGAAAGAAAGAGAGAAGAGTGGTGGTGTTTTACCGCGAGAGAACGTGCTGATCTGGTGTTTTTCTACATCTGAGATTGGAAACCCAGTAAGAGAGAGACAGAGAGAGAGAGAGAGAGAGGGGGTTGGGAAGTGAAAGAAGAAGTGAAGTGTAAAAAAAAGAGGGTGCAGAAGGGGAGTTGGGAGTCTGTGAAATACCATACCGCGGCTTCTTGGCTTCACTTGACTTGACTCTTTCATGGAGCGGACCCAATTCCTGTTTGCGTTTTTTAGTGCAGCCTCAATCTGAGCCATGCAAACTCAGGAGAATCGTTCTTCTCCACTGCTTCTTTTTTATTTTTCCGGGATAAAGCTGCTCTCCTTCTGTCAAAGTACTTTCTATAATCTGATAATAATTCCAAGCATTTTTTGAGCTGTTAATGTACATCAGTTCGATCGTTCTTCTGCATAGAGATCACTCAACATACCAGATTACCAAAGCATGTGCGGTTGCAATGGTGTGAGCTCAAGTAAAAATGTTTAATATCCTAAAAAATCCTCAACTTAGGTACAATTCCAATTCTATCATAAACTTTTTCTCGTCTCATAAAAATCCCTCAATTTCTGGTCTAACCTCAATTATGCTCTAAACTTTTTTTATCTCATAAAAAGCCACTAAACTTTAGGTTAAATCCCAATTTTACCATAAACTATTTATTTGTTTCATAAAAAAATCACCAACTTTATTTGAGTCTCATATCTGCCTCCTTTAACAGTCTGTCCGAAATCACCATAGGTGATGTGGCATTTCCAAATCATTATTCTAGTTTTTCCCCAAATTCCAAACCAAAGAAGACAACTTTTGGAGATGAATTTCTACATCAGCCCAAATGAGTCTTTTTGGATTTGTAATTTGAGTAAAAACTAGAGCAATTTGGGATTGGCCTTCTTCAGTTGCTTTTAATTTTATGAGAGTTTTCCTCCCATCGTGCTCGGAGATCTTCAATTTTGTGCTTAGTACTCAATCTATCGTGCTCAGGAGTCTCCCATCTCTCATGATCGAGGAGCTAGCGTTCAGGATGCTCGATCTGCTAGTGGGTGGAAGTTTTTTTTGTCACTCTGTTGTCAAGAGAAATTTTGAACGAATGACTAACTACTAAAAGTTAATAATTTTTTACGAGACAATAAAAAGTTTAAAGCAGATTGGAATTAAACCTGAAGTTGAGGGCTTTTAAGGGATAAAATGAAATTTAGGCTAAAATTGAGACATGACCTATAATTGGAGGCTTTTTTACGAGACTAAAAACGTTTTGAATAAAATTAGGGCTACACCTAAAATTGGAGATGTTTTAAGGTATTAGGACCAAGTAAAAACGTGTTTTCTTCGTTTTTAGTCAATCTACAAGTCGAAAAAGAATGTCCCTACATGAAAAAAGGGCACCGTGCCAACTAAAGCGACGACATGGGGGGGTGTTGCTCTTCCCTGGTCAATACTTGCTTGGTGGTGCGTTGAAACACTCGCCAATCTTTTTGGTACCATCAACACTCTGCATTCATTTGAATGTACATTTTGCATAATCAACGATAGAAGGCCTCTTATAAACACTTGTTTTTTGGGGGCCATTTTGCGCAACCCGGCCAAACCGAACAACGCTTTAGAATGGGTATGAGAAGAGTCATTCTTTTTGGTACCATCAACACTGTGCATTCATTTGAATGTACATTTTGCATAATCAACGATAGAAGGCCTTTTATAAACACTTTTTTTTTTTGGGGCCGTTTCGCGCAACCCGGCCAAACCGAACAACGCTTTAGAATGGGGTATAAGAAGAGTCATTCTTTTGAGGAAGGCGGCCTAACTAACTAGACCCTGCCCACGCCCCTACTAACTCAAAGTACCACCCCGTGTGGAACCTGGTTCCGCTGTTCCTAAGATTCGAATAATCTTTCGGAACTTGTATGCTGGACTCTGTAGATCCCTTAGCTTTGAGCTTTGTCTCACTAATTCTCTCGATTTTATGTCTAGTTAATCATTAGAAAAAAAGAGGATATATAGTTGAGTCCCACCTCCCTTCAAAGCCAACCTAGGTAGGTTTGTTTAAGCCCGCGAAGGCTCAATGTTTCCATGTATTTATGGAGTTTTTACGCGGTAGATAGGCTTCGGTAAGATTGTATGAATACGAAAGCCGAAATCGAGAGCACGATTAGATTCGATCGATGGGCCTAAAAGCAACCCGAAACTTAGCCGGTTTACATTTAGATAGAAATTAAATTTTTGGGACAAGTGCACGAGAAATTCTGAAACTTGTTACGAAAATGCAATCTAGTTCCAAAATTTTCAAAAAGTGTAACAAATCCTAAAACTTATCAAATTAATGCAATTAAATTTCTCTGCTAGCTTTATTCAATTTGGTTAACGGAAAAGGCTTACGTGACTTTTTTTTTAATTAATTTTAATACATGCGGCGTCGATGTGGCACACACTCGACATCACATTAGAAAAAAAAACTTGAAAATTTAAAAACAAAAAGGTAAAAAAAGAATAAGAAACCAAAAAAAAAAAATTCTCTGTTCATTTTTGTAGAAAAAGAATGATTTAAAAAATATTTTTCTAAAAATAATAACTTGTATAGCTAGAAATAATTAGTCAACAAAAAATATTTTTATTATCAATAATAATTTATAAATATATTTTTTTGGATGGAACTAATAGAACGACTTGATTGTAATTTTTAAAAATCTTAAAACTTGATTACAATTTAATGACAAGTTTTAGGACCTCTGCTACGATATTCCTAAATTTCATTGCCTTCCTTTTCTCGGCTCTTGGGACCATCAACACCGCCACACGTAGATGTGGACAATGGTTACACGACACAAGCCCGCCCTTATCCGTGAATCTTTCCTTTCCAAAAGGTAAAAGGAGGAGGGGGAGGAGGAGGAGAGCAACCGAGTTCAAACATTTTCTTTGACAAGGACCTAGCAAACACCACCCCATGTCCTTATTCCAACCTTTTCAAGTTGCACAAGCACGTGGACCTCTCTATCCAGATCCAGAAAGAAAGGCAAGATAGAGCCTACATAACATACATACCACGTGAGAACAACGGAGACACCGGTGTGGCCCTCCTCCCACCTTTTTGTCCTGATAAGATCCATGCATTCGGCCTTTCTACCGTGTCGTCCTCCCAATAAATTCCCCCGTCAATTGTTGATTCCGCGCCAAACTGACCAGCGACAACAACCCCCTTCTCGACGGTTTCCCTGCTCTCAAATAGAAGCAACGGAATAAGACGGTACGAGATTAGTGTGCACCGGTACTTCTGAGGTGATAATTTAGGGCCCCATGAAAGCATTGTCTCCCGATGACAACACCCAACAAGAAAGAAACAACCACAACCAGCTGATGAAGAGGCAAATTCCATCCATCTCAGCACAGCTCCCATCCAAGGATGTTAGGTATGACAGAGTAATCAAGCTCTAACTCAAACCACAAAACTGACTAGATGTTTAGGACAATAAATCACGTGATGGACCATATGAAATTATTTTGTCCACCATCTTTAGCAGGCCTCTGGATTGCCCTTCATGGGACCAGAGACCTCCTTCCCTTGGAAAAGGTAGTGCATATCCAAGTCCATCTGCCTTAATTGATCAGCTTCAAATGCGACAAGAAGAAAGCAGAACCAACATCAAAAACTTTCAAGTTAATGGTAATTTGTGTAGTTTGCGCAGGTGTAAAGGAAAGAATAGAAGAAGGGAAATTCGAGCAGCATATGGCACTTGGAATCTGTGCAGTAGCATAAGTAGGTAACCGCATTACTGTATTATTCATATAAAACCTTACAAGAAAAGTGAACAAAAAGAAAAACAATAACAAAGGCGGTGTAATATCCCCTTTTGCATGCTAGGGCAGACAGATCACAACTCACAATCACAAGGCTCAAATGAGAGGGAAAATGCAGGAAACATCAAATCCGCAAAACTGAGATGTGTAACGAAGAACCAAATACCCCCAGCTCCAGTAAATCTCGATGAAATTGGCAATAAACCCGGAGACTGTAGCACTGCCATTCTCCTCCTCTATGTACAGCTAGGGCAACATAAAGTTCCCATCAACTTACAGCTGGCGCAACTCAATCAGAAAGGTCAGCACTCAGCACTCACAAATCAAAAACAAATGTGGGAATCACGTCACCCTCAACTTGACCCACATGAACACCTTTCTGAACAAATATCAGCTTCTTTGATTAGCATTGCATTGAGCAAAAAAAGAAGGCCTAACAAGTCAATCATCAGCCCACTGCTGTAGAAGGCGTCGGTCTACCTAATAGTACCTGTCTGTTTGTTGCTTGTTTTGCTCACAATCCCCTTTCCAAAGTACTCAGCAATCACAGAAAACCCATCCTTTGATGTCTTCACCTGCTGGAAAAATCGATCTTGGTCCTTGGCATTTTGCTCCAAACTTCTCTTCATTTCCAGCACAGATCGGTACTCAGGTGCACATTCGGGGCATTCCTTTTCATTATCACCAAGACAACGCTGATGGAACGAATGCATACACATAAAGTGGACAGCGGGGAGATCCAGCGTAAATGTGCATGCTGTGCACTTGCTAAGCTGAAAAATTCTAGCATTTGTTCTAAGATCCTCAATTTCTTTTCTCATAGTCTGTGTATCTTCCTGCAGAGGCATTTATCACAAAAAATGAATATCGGTCCAGATGGTTCTAGCATATTTTGATTTAAAAGTTAACCAAATCTATCGAGCTTCAAAAGCATAAAACATGTATGTGACCAAAAATCGAAAGAATTGCCAAGCCCACTTGTGCAGTTTTGGGGGGTGAAGGAATTATGGAATTGCATTTCGGGAAAGAATATGCATGTCGCCCATAAAAAGTGAATAAGAAGGCTAAGGATGCTAATCCAACGTGTTTCCGTGTAAAAGTTGTCCCTTTATTGATATACCAACCCATTCTTTAACATCTCCATCAATAGCAAAATGATCACCAACTGCATGATTGAATGTACTACAGATTTGTCAAAGATGCAAAGCTACAGAGCACATCATGGTTGCCACCGCTAGCTGCTTCGTCCTTCTATCATTAATTAATAAATACAGAAATTCTAAAGTTTGACAATCTCAAATTTTCTCCAGCCTTATAGCCACCATTCCCTATGTCTTTCCATTCCCTCTAATCAACAGTTCATCTTAAACAGTTGATAAGACCAGCATTAACTCACATCAAACTTCCATTTCAGCAATTAGGCCAAGAATGAGCAAACTTACATTTTGTCTATGGAAAGCATTTAGACAAATTTCAATTTTCCAAAAATTAGTCAAATGTAATTGCCGACTGCAATCACATTGAAAAAACTGTAACTGCAAAATTTCCCACGTCTTAAAACACTCATAATGCTTTCTTTTAATATATCCAAATTAAGATGCGGTGTGTAATTAGGTCAACTTTGTTGACATCTATGAAAATCATGTAATGGTAACCATCAGCTTAAATAATAAAGTAAAATAAGTACTTCAATCCCTCTCTAGCAATATGTTAAGGAACTACATAACCTAACTGGAGGAGGTTGTAGAGATAAACCAAATCTTCACTCGTTAAAAAGATAAAGCAAATATTAGTCGAGAAACAAAATATTAAGCACGTGAAAGGAGGATATTGCAATAAGGGACGTAACCTGATATTTCTCAACAGCCCGTCGATCTTCTTCAATGAGTTTAGATTCCTGCTCGAGCTTTCTGGCAATATAGTCCTTGATAACAGAGAGAGTGAGGCAAGGATTTTTAGAAAGCATCTGAAGAACAATTATAGGAGGTAACATGTCATCCCTCTCTATGTAAGTCAGGACTTCCTTTACTTCTTTCGAACAATCTTCGCCGAGTTCACCAAAATATTTCAGGAGGTCTGCCCAAAGAGTCGGATCCCCGCCCTTACCTGAATCCCCTAGCCTTTTACAGCATGCTATCAAACCCTCATGGTCATGGGCCTGCATATAGCAAGCAATTACCTCCTTATAAAGCTTCATCTTCTCATAGATGTAGAGAAGCCCTTGTGTGAATCCATTCATTTCGCATAGAATTATAGCAAGGTCAACATCATAAAGTGGATGTTCCATGTCAGCTGGCCATGCAACCTTAAGCAAGCGAAGCCCCTTTTCACGTCTTTCTAAACATTCCTTGCTAATATCTTTTTCATTGGACACCAATTTCCCATTAGTCACGACTTTTGAAATTCCAGCTGCTGCTGGTCTTGCTCTAGTATCAAACTCCCCATCCTTGTCAGCTTGTGATATTGATGGGAAATTCAAGTCATCGGACAGGTATAACTCTAGAAGGGTATTGTGTATTTCAACTTGTGCAGGCGAATCTTTAACGTTGTCTGTGTACTTCTCAAGGAATTCCATCAGGGCCTGGGGATGGTGGATAAATATGTTGAGAAAATCAACAGGAGAAGGTAGCATAGATAGATAGACACCATTAGAGGCTCCTCTTCTTGTAGATTCTCCATCCTCAGTGCAAAGCCTCATGAGTATCTCAATGGTTTCCGCAGGTTTGTGCCTTATGAGAATTTTACCATACTCTTTTACTGTTACACCAGCTTGACTGGGCTCAAGACTCGAAATGTATTGCAAGGCCTCATCATACCTACCGAGGTCTTCGAGCAAAATCTTAAGATACCACTCATGCCTCCCTGCCTTCTTAGCAACATACATTGCATGCTCATGGTAGTTGGCAGCTCGACAAACCCTTATAGCAGTTTCCACATCAAATTTGTGCTCCCCAACACCATCTTCACTTTTAATGAACACATTTAACTTTTCAACATCTTTTAATTTGGTGTAACAGTTCAACAGAAGTGTCGTGTGATCTTTAGATGCAAGCCCCTTCTCATGCAACTTTTCCAAGTAATTTGTTAGGTTGTAGATTCTTTGAGCATCTAGAAACTTCTGTATCACATATGAAGGTTCAAGGTGACCAATCGTGTTAATATACTGCGCCATAGCCTCATCATAATCCTGCTTAGAATACAGATGATCCCCATATTTCCTTAACACTTCTGCAGTTGCAGCGGCATCAGCTTGTTGACTCTGCACAAGGTTAATGGCTACAGTATATAGGTTTTTCTTGAAAAGCATATCTAATTTGCTTTCCATATCCTTCTCTCCGATACAAAGTGCAGATTTATCGTTTAGTATGAGAACTATATTACCCCATTCACAAAGCATCTGAGAGACCTCCTTAAGCACTAGGCTGTGGGCTATCAAACGATTCTTCAGGTCATAGATGTTAAAAGTATTTCTGCCGCTCCTTTGATCAGCTATAACACACAAAAGATAGCCACGAAACCAGCCCACGAACTTCTTCTCTCCTTCGAAAGCCCAACAAGGGCCACGTCCGTCAATTTCGTAGAAGTAAACAGCCTCAGGTCGACCAATTATCAGCTCCTGAAAGGTGAAATACTCAGCACATGGCAAAGAAATTACTGCTAAACAATTAAAAAGAACATAAAGCACAAACAAGATATACCAAGCGATCACTCATTGTAATGCTGTTGACATTACAGCCAATATGATCCAGTGTTTGCCTGGCTGGAGGTTGACTGTGCAAGTTGAACAAGCTCACTGATGCTGGAGTCACTGTGAATAGTTGAAGGACAGGACCATCAACTCTGAACCCCATTCCGGTTATGGAAGACTGGCTTCTATCTAAAGCATTGTCCACCTGAAGTTTGAAACGTGTGATCCTCTCCCTTGCAATATCCCCTTTAATGCAGTATATGCAACCATTATCCAAGCCGATGGCTATGAGCAGTATTGGAGGAGCTTCCTCAAAGACCAAGAATGATGTAATCTGAATCACATCCAAAGCTTCTCAATACCATAAAACTTCTCTCCAACTAGGTGTCAATTGCGGAGATAAGAAATAGAACGAATTACCTTTGCCTCAGGAAACTGATTGGTGAATATTCGAAGAATTCCAATACAATCAGGACTGGCTGTGCTGGAGCCCTCCTCCTGCATCCTATCAAGGTCAAATACCTTGAGGCACAAAGCTGATTGCTGCGGAGATAATTGCTCGTCTTCACCGACAGTCACCAGAAAGTTGCGTTGCTGTGGATAAACATACAAATAAAAAACATAACCTTCTCCCTCGAGATAAAATTTCCGCAACAAATCCTCGTAATCTCTTACGATCCCCCCATTTTCTACAATCTCCGTCGTCCCAAAGCTAATGTATGGCAACTAACTGCTGATCTCAGGAGACAAGAAATAAAAACCCGACCTGCACATGCTCATAACCCCATGTCTATATGTAATTTCAAGGACCAGAAATGAAATTTTGAGCTCAGGTACAGACATTATCGGCACACGAACACCAGAAAACTTTGTCTAAAACGTAAATGTGCTCACTAAGCGGACAACTTAAGACGAAAGCAATCAAACCCGTCCTTACAGACGATACCGCGCATAAGGAGCATTTCATCGAAGAACACAAAATGAAGCACCGCAGGGATACAGCTCGGGCAAGACAGAAATGAGTAGCCAATGCGCCACATTGATGCATGTAAACGACTCGTCTGAATTACCGGACACAACCTCAAAGGAGACACGAAATCAAGCTCCATCCGCAGGTAACTCTACGCGCAATACACACTCTTCGCTAACGTATTCGATCGAGAATGGCGAGAGAGAGGCCGGACCTTGAGCTGCTGCAGGAAGAGAACGGAGGAGGAGTGGGCCTGGAAGCCGTAATTGAACTTGAGGCCGCGATCGAGCAGGCTCACCCCGCCGTCGTCGCAGCCGATCACGAGCTTCCCCCGGCCGCTGGAGCTGCAGGCGATCCCGCCGCGCACCTCCTCCGGGATCGCGCATCTCCCTCCCAGCTTCTCCTCGAAGAACTCGAACTTCCTCCACTGATACATCGCGCCCCCTCCGCCTCCCAATCCGAAAAACCAATCGAATTTCGAAACCTACGCGAGCTCACGATGCGGCGCTTGAAGATTTCCGCATTGGACACGGCGGCGACGGCGGCGGCGGCGGCGGCGGCCTCTCTCCGCCGCGTTGGCGAGCGAGAGATTCTCGGAGAAGATCGGCGGCTCCGCGACGGGCTTCAGCCAGCTCGCGGCGGAACGAAATCCTTCCTCCTCGCGTCGTTTCTTTCTCCGCAATTCTATTGTTTGCTCGGAGGGGCCTCCGACGCGTCGTTTCGAGGCTCCGGAAGCGGGACCGAGCTGAACGGGGAACGACCTGTCGTTCCGCTCGCTCTGGCCCAAATGGGCCTTGGGCTCAGGAGGGCAGAAACTCATGGGCTCGGGCGATTACTCGTGCGGCCCATTAAGCCATAAAAGCCCATTCGAAGAGCGCTAGAGCAATTCAAATGATCTGTGTTAATATAGTCTTTCGATTTGGTCTTTGGTCCATTTCACTCATTCCAAGAGTGGCCAAGCGAACGAATTGTTGCCTACTTGCCAATTGCCTTAGCATTCCCATCCTAGATTAGACGAACCGCGGGGCTCGTGAAATTCTCATGTACTGACCAATTAAAAAGATACGAGTCAAAACCCAGATGGACGACCCGAATACGAGATCCCTGCCAAGTCAAACTCCCCCCCGGTCATGCCTCTGTCTCGCGGCACGCGCTCGGGCTCCGCATAAATCAAGCGATTCGCCTTTCTTCAGTCGCGTCAGTCCCTTCCTTCCCCTCGAGAAACCATCAGAAAAAGTTTTGGGGTGGGTCTCAATCATCAAATGATATTGTGAGCAAAGATAGGACCAATCATAGATATGCGATGGGAAAGTTTTGGGGCACTAGGCATACCGTGCAAGTGAAGTCGAAGTTGCGTCCAAGTCAAGCGAGTCGACGCACGGCGCGAGACGTCGCGCACTGCTTGACTCGAAAGGGAGGTCTTCCGGGTCTTCCTCTAACTTTGTGGTCCAAGTAGCCTTTAGTGCAAGCGCGGGACGAGCATCATCCAGCCTCTTGAGTATGACTTTGACGAGATGGAACGATGCGTTACGGATCGATTTGACTATGATCCAGAGCGTGATTCTCAATGGTCGAATGCACTTGACCCGGCCTCCCTCAGGCCACGGGGATGAGAAGGCCGTGTTATTTGAAAAAAAGGAGAGCCGGAGAGGCTGCGAAGTAGGGGCGAAGGTTTCTCGATAGTCGATGCGCTTAGCCGCCGTGTGTTTTCCGCTCGTGTTGTTTGAGCGTGTATTCCTAATTCCTCCAATCGAGGCTGCAAGTTGTTAGCTCAGCCTTTCAATTAGAGTTGTTAAAATGGGTCATAAATCTATTTCTTAACATATATTTAATAGGCTCAGTTGTTATATTGATTGGTTATATTCGGTAAATGAGTTATAAATGAATTAAGACCTAATTCTATAGCTCATAAATTGATTTAATATGAGTGTTAAATGGATTCATAACTTATTTAAATCCAACCTACCTCTATAAGTCTTTATTTGCTCTCTCTCTCTTCGTAACTTTTCTCAAATTGGGTTAAATATAGAAATGCTTTAGCAATATGAGTTGGATCGAATATTGGTCACAAATTCGTTTTCACGGAAACTGTTCAAAACGGAGTTAAATGGATCAATTTGGGTCGGCCACTTTCGACTTGACTCAAGCTCGACCCGACCCACCCACTTGACGGGTTTACTTTCGAGACGAGCACATAAGAAGGGCTACAACCAATTCTCCGACTGTGTCGAATTCTTCTAGGTCCGTCCCATTAATTTGACTTCGAGAAGTTACAAAACGTCAACATCATGATGCTTGAAATAAAATTAGAGAGAGAGAGAGAGAGAGAGAGAGAGAGAGAGAGAGAGAGAGAAGGATGGTACATGCGTGATAATTTCTCATTCATTTGGTTGACAATGGAGGTCCAGTCTACAATCTCCAAGGCAGGGGAGGAGGAAGAACAGAGGATCCAATTGCAAGGAAAGAAACAGAGCATGTCCCAAGTAAGAACAAAATGTGCTGCCTTGGAATCTAATCCCCAAGGCTCATCATGCCAGCTCGCCCCGGCCTCCCGGTCAAAACTCTCCCTTCTCGACAGATCGTCCAAGTTGCGCGACAGGTCATTTCCCCCGATATCCCTCGACGAGAAACATGATGGGAACGGGAATCGATCGACCGTCGTCACGGCCTAACGCATCGTTCCCCGTTGAATTCTCGTGTGCAGAATCGAATCTATCCTGAGGAAAAATTTGTTGACGGTTTCGAATTTCGATTCCAGGTGCCTGCCTTCTCTTTTGGCTTTTCCTTGGGGAGGAAGGGTGCCCATAATGCGAAAAAGGGGATGCCATGTCATGACTCGTGAGAAAAGGGCAAAAGAGCGATGCACGTCTGCACCGCGAGACAAGGAGACACACTGTCTCCACTTTGATTTTTCGAGTCCCGCTCCCTTTTTATTAGAAATTCGAGTGCGGAAAATAGCCGAGATGATTGGTCCGTCACGTCACTCGATCGCACGCAGGGTACTACTTAAAAAGACGACGTTCTTATCACACGAGCCGAGTTTTCGAAACTACTAGAAGACGACGATCGTTCGAGACCGAGTTTCACATGTAAATCGCTACACGAGGTCTCTTCGATTCAAAAGTGGGATTGTCAGGGGCTATCGCCCGTGCTCTAGGACGTCGTAATCACACGCGAGGGTAATCAGATCCCAAACGCTGTCGGCTCGTATGGACCGGTCGCACGTAATTTTGTCGCGCGCGTTCTAAAGAGGCCACGTAATTAGACTAGACACAAGGGGCCGGACGAGACCTAAGATGCAAAAACATCCTTGGACCCCAGATTTTGGAAAAGATAAAGGACAAAACCAACCATGCAGGTTGAAGAGATAGAGATAGAGATAGAGATAGAGATAGAGATAGAGAGAGAGAACTTTGAAAAAGCCTGGAACTGAAAGAACAAAGTGGGGAGATCATCAATCACTCCGTCCCAAAAAGCGCCAAAAATGGTCGGCGTGGCGACGGGGATGAAGCGAATAAAGAAATTCGCATGCAAAAAGTCAAGCCTTCATCATCATCATCAATCCCCCTCCCCTTTCCCTGCTTTTTTGTCTCTTCCTTCCTTGAACTTTGCACTATTCTCCCTCCGAGATTTTCTTTCTGCGCGAATCATTAAATAAGAAAAAGAGAACAAGAACTTGGATTTTAGGACGGCAAATGCAAAACCACCCATCGTCCTCAATGTCCCCGGTGCCACGCCCGACATCGACACGGGCCACCAAAGAGAAGAAAACGCAATTCCACGAGTTTATTGTTCTCCGAACCCGGCATAGAATGTCTTGAATTTCAGCATTCGATGATGCCGAGCGCCTCGAAGCTTAACGACCCAGATCAACTCCGATCCGCGACACGCCGGGTTTGCCTGAAAATTCCTCGAGAAAGTTTTACGAAGGAAGAAGTTATAGGATCTCGATCTTGATGCAATGTGTTGCACGAAAACGGACTAAGGCCAGGCATTCGAGAAAGTTGAAGTCCTTGTCAAATGCCCCTGCTCAGTGGAAAAAAGACCACCCGGGGTTCATTTTGTCAATGGAGGGTCTGGTGTCGTATCTTTGAGCGTACGCTATACGGTCACCAGCTCTTTTTAGCAGGCTTTGAATCCCCCAAAGAAGGGTTTCTTCTCTTGACCAGTGCAAACGTGTCGAATTAGGGTTTCCACCTGCCAAGATTGCACTGTCTCAATAACCCCTAACAATCGAGGGGTGCAGCCAAATTGCTGGTACCGATGCCCTTGCCCCACTTGTCCAAGTCTTTTACGTGTTGAAGTTCTCAAATCTATTAAAAACAATTGCCAACGTGAGTGACTTCCTTTGCAGTTCACAAAAGAAAGAAAAGAGAGACAGTGCTGTTGTACTTGAAGTGGACGCGTGGCTTGTCTGAACAGGAACTTCCAAAGATGCTGACAGAGACCGCGGCATCTATTACAAGCCTTCAAATTGTGGGATGGGGATCTCTTTCCATGTCATTTGAAGGGCAAAGATGAGGCTCAAGCTAAAAAGAGAAAAGATAAAGATAAACAAAAGAAGAAATTTTTTTTTTTTTGAAAGGTAGGACGATCTAGCTAATTGTCCTAGCAAAAACCGTGTTAGCCAATGATAAGCACGACCCATCTGGTCGACGACATAAAAATCCTTGAACAAGTTGCCGGTATGGAGCGGGTATGGAGCGAGGATGATGATAGAGATGATATCAGAGCACCTAAAATGCATTCTTTATTAGGAATGGTAATCAGGCGGCCCTTTTGCAAGTCGAATTATCCGGCGAATGAGATAACAAAAAAAAAATCCCCCGACGATACATCCGGGTCGCGATTTTCTTCCATCGTATATGATATACAAAAAGGGTCGTATCGAAGTTGAAGCTACGCCACTCCGCCGCTCCGATCGAGTCCAATCGAAGATCTCTGGAAGATAGACAGGCACAAAGTTCTAATTTAGATAATCACAACTTAGGAAAAGGGACGATTTAAATAAGGATTGTAAATTGAAATCGTGGGCCATGAGCTTTAGGTTTCACTATCTTCGAGTAGGAGCCAAAGTGGAGAACATGATTCCCTCTTTGTTCCCCCCAACTCTCCTTTTTCGCTTTTGGCAAATGTACGAGTCACTCGTTCCAAATCCTATGTTTAAGCACGGTCCATCCTTGGATTACATCAACTTCCATTATTTTAATCGCCATTTGCGGAGGGAAAAAAACAGAGTTAACATCACGAAAGATTCTAAACTTATATACTTATGATAAATTTACCCCAAACTAATTTAGGATTTTTATCCCTTCGTTTATCACGGATTTATCAATTTGTGATTTTTCGTGATATTAATCTAATTGAATGAATGGTAAATTTGTTATAGGTGTACCAGTTTGAGACTTTTCGTGATATTAACAAAAAATAAATGGTCAGCTTCTGGAGGGGGGATCATCTCAAATTCCCATCGAATTTCATATTATCTCTTCTAGAAAGAGAAGATGCCTATTAGTGCGGTGAGTAACAACAATATACATGTTGTTCGCTTCTCATTTAGTGGGAGCATTACGGAATCGAACCCCTAAGAATTCGCCCCCAAATTCGAATATGTTTTGCAATCTTTCTGTCTCGACGAGCTGGTCTAGTGGAAAATTGTCCAATCGGTCTTGTAACATATTACACGGATTACCAATTTCACCCTAAATCTTTTAATCTAAAATTTTGTGCGGAGTTTCGATGTAGTCCTTTCGGTAAATACACGTCGGAAACTGCTGATGTGGCAGTATGCCGCCTAGGACAGCCAGCGACGACTAGACCGTCATGTCAGCGATTCCCCGCGAGAATCGGGCAGAATGAATGATTGCATTGGAATTTCTACACAAAAGGCTACCGACATGCATATGCACGAAAACGAAATCCCCACTCTCTTCCGATGTTGACTCGAACGGCCATGGAACGAGGCCCGAACCATCCTCACCAAAAACTTTCTCTACTTTAACAAAAAAAAAATTAAAAAAAATTTTTTACGAGGAGGAGGATTGCCTAGGTTCACATTATCGCTCGAGAGGGAGGCGTGTAAAGAAGAGAAGAGAAGAGAAGATTGTAGGACGAGAGATGCATCGTTGGTCGACATAATGAGAGAGGCGCGAATGTTGCCAAGGAGGTGATGAAGCTCCTTGTCTGTTGGGACGTAATTCATACTTCCCTTTAATAGAAAGGTGTGGAGGTTCCGCACCCCGGTAAGTAGGCGAGAGTCCAAAGTTGCCCTGGGCCCCTCTAGCCACAGCCGCTCGAGAGTTTTTATAGTTTATGCCCGTATTTTATTGGTGATTTGGATTTGTGTCTATGAATAGATGCTGAGTATATATATATAGAGTATCTTCCTCTTGTAATTAAGAGATGCGGTAGAGACGTACGATGTGCTAATTATGGTAGAATGCTTTGTTGGACGTAAGGCGAACCATGATAAAGACATTGGGTCCTGGTTTCCTTTTCTCGCTTTTACTCTCCCAATTTCCTTGCGATCGTGTGACGAATCCCAACACCGCCGTTCGTCGTCGTCGGACCCAAAAGGTCGCCTGCCTCAACTCCTGTGCGCCAGATGTAACTGACTTTATCTATTTACTTATTTATTAAAAGGATCGAATATTATCGAAATCGCTTTTCAAACTCGATACAGTAAATGACACGATAGAGAGCGCTCGTCGATGCAAAAACAAAGCGAGTCGCATTCGTTATGCGACAAAAACGAAATGTCATACTACCTCCTTCCTTCTTCTTCTCTTTTTTTGGGTCAAGGATGTCATATTACTTTAATATGTTAATTTTAAGCATTAACATAAAAAAAACAATTCCTAATCAATCTTTACCCAAAAAAAAAAAACTCTCTTCACCCAAAAAACAATTCCTAATCAATGGCGTGGTTCCGTTTTACGTAAGGGTTCTCCCTGTCCCCACAGCCCGTGTGGGGCCCGGGCCGAGGAAAGAGTTTTCGTGCCGCCGCCTGCTTTCCCGATTATGCCCTTCCACCTTCACCCCCGGGGGAAATTACCGCAATGCCCATCCGGCCGTCGATTCCTCCGCTCGCACGTGTAACTTTGCCCCGTGTGGGACTCGGCTTAACTTGAATTCTTCCCGCGCGCACGAATTATTTTTAAGAAAATTCGGTGAATGCCACGAAAGAATCCTAAGTTTTTTCCCCCAAAACCTTCTTTCCCATACCTTAAAGTTCGTACTAATGACCTAAAAGGTAGTACATTTTTTTGGTCACGGTTCCGTCTCGATGGCCGTTAAAAATCCGGCGTGGCAGCATGGGCCGACAAGGCCGAGCGAGATTTTATACGGCCATTACAGACGGAACACGGGTTCGAAGTTATTGGTCGCGCGAAAAAAAAAAAAAACTTGAAGCATTCGTGTCCCGCGGAGCAAAATTTTGGCCTCTTTTTTGGGTAGGATTAACCGTGAAAATAGTTAATACAAATTTTGTATCGCGGTTACGATGGAACGACATAATCGATTGCGAGTCGTGCAAAATTCTTATCCATCCTTGGTTTTTGTGGAACCCGGAGCTTGAGCTCATTCGCGTCTCGTTAACTGATTGAGCTGATCACGGCAGCGAGCTCACCCCATATATGAAAATGACCCTTTAATTCACTTGAACATGACCGGCACGTTGCGTCTACGAACGTGCGGAACAATATCAGCTGCATTTCTTTTAGTCGACCACATGCAATGACGTATTTATGCCTTGTTTCGCGATCAACTGCAATTATTAGCTGATGCTCTTCCCATCTTCCCTTTCATTCGTGTACCGAAAGTCATGGTTAAATCTTCCAACACGCCCCATTTCCTAACCATAACGGATTAATTCTTACCATACGGTAAAAACAACATAATCGACCCATGTGACAATTTTTTGTTGCATTGAGCATGCCGTACATATCGCGTGATTAGGAAATGCGTTGTATTCCAGACTACTGTGATCATGATTCGTGAACGAAGGAGGGTCGCATTTTCAATGGCGGGTCCGCCCAACCCCAATCAAGCCTATGCTATCAATCAGCACGCGTGATTTCATCTTTTCTCATGTGATCCTTCCTAAGCGTTTTGTAATCCCATGTTTCATAACGATTCATTTGAATCTCATAATTGCTTGCACTATCACTAATTTGATTATTCATGCTCTAGAATGAAAAGGAAAGCATAAGAAGCAGTAGTTAGTCAACCTTCTTGACCGTTTGCGCCAAATTCGTACAAATCATGGTCTTGATTAATCATGAAATCTTTTGACCATAAAATTTGATTATGAAATCTGGAAGGGGTGCCTGGCCAAAAAACGGAAAAAACCGAGGAAGACGTGGAAAGACAACAGAAAATCAGCAGTACACATTTGACAAAAAGAAAAGAAAAGAGAGAACAATTTACAATACATATCTGACGATAACTTGTGTACTGAATCATTCCCTGGAGAAAATTACAAAATCAGCCGTGTAAACTTTTCAATTTTACTTACCTAATTCTAAATCTTTATGCGAAATTCTAACATAATCATTCCAGTGAACTTTCTCCGGAAATTGCTGACATTGCTTTCTGGTCATTGCTAGCCGTCCTGTGTGGCATACCTCCGCTTCAGCATCTTCCGGCAAAAATTCATCGGAAGGATTACATTGGAATTTCGCGCAATAATTTAGGATAAAGTTTTTGCAAAATTAACAAGTTTATGACTAAATTAACGTCGGCACAATAGATTGAGGACTGACTAGACAATTTTCCCTCGACCTATGCTTGGTACCGAGCTCCCCGTGATCCAAATGGGATCATTTGGTATGGCTCATCATCGACATCAAGTGATGCATCTGCGATGATTTAATATCATTTGGTGGTACATGCAAGGAAGCCAAGACGAAGGTTCCTAATGTCCAAATTTAATCTGTTGTTTATCTTGTCCTCTTGTAGCGAAATGGACTAGTACCCAATCATAGGAACGCGCGCCAACTTTTGCCGAGGAAACTAGAATAATTGATTCATCAACTTACCACATTGACTTGTAATCCGCAAATAATTAATGGAAAATTACACAAATGGTCATTGAATTTTGGCATAATATGCAATTTCGTCCCGGATCTTTTAAGGCCTAATTCCAAAAAAAAATACCAACTTTAGGTCGAGGGACAATTCTGGCCCAGACTTTTTTTATCTCATAAAAAAATACCAACTTTAGGTCGAGAGACAATTCTGACCCGAACTTTTTTTATCCCGTAAAAAAGCACAAATTTTAGGTCGAGTGACAATTATGGCCCCAATTTGTTTTGCCTCACAAAAAATCACAAACTTTTATCTTGATCTCAAATCTGGCCTCCCATTGACTTTCTGTCTGAAGTCACCATTGTTTGAGAAAAAAATTTATGGTGATGAGCTTGGCGAATCTCGTCCATGGTATCTATCGACAGGTGGTGGTCAGCTTCGGATTACATCTAGCTAGAAAGATTCAATCTGGAGATATTTTTGACTTGCCGGTAAAGTGAAGGAGATCGAATAGCTTCACTGTTGTTCTTCAAATTGTGGTTAAGAGAATAAGACACTGAATATTGCATTAAATTAAGAATGTTTTGGTCCGGATCCGGCAAATCTCAAATTTAAATCACGATTCCCGGCTCCGGGTATCCTTTAGGCCGTGGATATCATGTCACGGGGAAGTCGAGTCGGAACGTTCGGATACCTAATTTCCATAAATGCAAATTCCCAACTTAGGTTGACTGGCTTGGAGCATCTATTGGGTCAATACTACAATGGCCGATCTGTCATTTCCGGCTTCCCAAATTCCTGGTGGCAGTCGGCGTGGATTCACTGAAGTTTCGGGGCAATTCAGGAGACTTGCTATATTATAATAGAATCTTGGTTCCCCTGCAGTGGGGAGCTCTGCTCTCTCCTCTTCCTGAAGAAAGAAGAGACCCATGAAACCAGTTTCACTGGGAGCTCACTGGAAAAACATTAATTTCCTCGCTCAAGGTCGGTTTTGTCAACAGCTCGTTTGAGTTTGAACCGACCCCTCCTCCATTCTTGCTCTGAGAACCGTTCATTTCCCAGTTTTTCCCCTTCTGCTCTCTGTTTTCTTGGCACGTTCTGTGTTCGTTGAAGCTGAGTGATTGATTCTTGGACGAAATTTTTTTGGGGTGATGGATCATCAGACAAGACTTGAATCTTTGCTTTCTGAATTTGGATTCGTGAAGGATTTGAATGTTGGTAAGCTATATTTGGTGTTTTCCCTCGTTTAGATGAGTGGCACTGACGTGTTCTTTGCTCTGTTCTTGGGATTCGCGTGTTCTTGATGATTCTGGAGGTAAAAAGCTTTTGGCTCTGGCAAAGGTATCGAAAGTCCGTGTCCTCTGAATTTTGGAAATTGCATTTTTGTTAGTTTGGTATTTTTGTTTGCGAAACCTGTCTCTCTGGGAAATGGGAGCATCATCGGAACTTCGTATTTTCCTTGCTGATTGTATTGCTAATCTCCTTTGGAAAAAAATGGCTTACCTAATTTATCGTGGCGATAGAAATAGGCAACTGGTTTTCTAGTGAATTAAGAATTAATTTCTTCATGCCGACATAGAGCTGAAAGTGAAGTGCTCTGTTTTTCCAGGATGTGATTGTCGATCATTTCAGGTCAAATGTGGTCCATCCATCCTTTTTCCCTCATGTAATAAACAGACGTAGAGTCGCTTATTTTAAGTATATTTTTCAGCCGAATCAAATCTCATCAAGAGCTACACCTGTACCTTCACACGGGTTGGAGCCCTCTCTGGATACTACTCGGAAGGTGTGGCGTTAGTTTCATGAGATTATCCTTCATAGATTGTGGAGAGCAAATAATTCAAGCAAAGTTCTCTGTTTCAAATCTTAGAGCAGACAATGTGCCAAAACTCAGATGAGTTATTTGATCCGCTCGGTGGTAACCAGATTGAAGTGATTTTTCTTTTTCTTTGCCTAGAAATCACTCTCAAATACCTGTATGAAAAGATTAGAATCTGCATATAGAGAGCAGCTGTCTCTACATGGTAGACATTCAAACCTGGGGTTCTTGGGTGTGTAATCAGCTTAATCTGGTTTATGTTTTGGTTGCTTGCAATACTTAAGGGCTTGTGACATGCAATACCATGATTTTCATGCGAGACTCCTTGCTTGTTCTTGTCTGGTTTTGGTTTGTCAGCCTTTGCTGAGTAGACTTCCTTTCGTATGTTGGATGTTAAGATGTTAAAATGCTTCAGAGTGTAAAGCGAGATGGACAAAGTAAAGAAAAATGGACAGGAGAATACATCCTCCTTAGTATTCCTATGTACCTTTTCTGCCGTGAAAGGCTCAGTAAGTAAGACATTCCGTACTTGCATTTGAAGTCACTGAATTTCCAAGTGTCTATCAGGTTTTACTGGACTATTGTATAGCCAGGTCCTTATTCTGCAAAACATTAAGTCATTGCCTTCTCTCTCATTGAAAAAAAAGGAAGAATAGACATGTTGTACAAGCAAGACACCATGGTTGCCTGGTGTGCTTTAGAAGAATAAAATATGATTCCTTAAATCTTGTTCAATAGTGGTTCAAATTCATGCGTGAGATGCAGAAGTATGCAGTTTGCTCTTTGCTGATTTCAAGGCTTTGCATGACTTTTCTTATGATTGTCAAACTTGTTTTATGGTTGTTGTCCTTCCTGAAGCCTGTTTTAATTTGATTCTTGCTCATCTTCTCCCTCTCCTCTTTTTATGTACGCTAGTATTACTATCTCTCTTGATCGTGGTTTCTTCTTCACTTTATTATAGTTGTAGTTCTAGGGCTTCTATGCATAGCCACATTCCAGAAACCTCTCCAGTAGAAGAGTTTATTGCCTGAATGAACATGCAGTATTTCTTCAGCAGGAGGATTTTTGCATCTTTGTGACCTGCCCTGCCCCTGATATTTCTAAACTACCTCGAATCTGTGTACTTTTTCTGCATCATCATTCATGCCGATGCATCTTTACTCGGAGATGTTTTGCATTACTTCATTACATCCTCTTTGTGGGGTGGAAAAAAGCCACTGATGTATTCAACTTGTGGTGTGCAGGGTTTGGCTGCTTGGTTAGAGCTCATCAATATGCGAGTTAACTGGCAAACTGAGAACCGAACTCAATAGTTTTACCCTGCCATATAGTGAGCAGGTGGTCCTCCAAAGTGAATCGTTGGTCAGATGCAAGCATCACAGAAGAAGAGTCATTTAAGCATGTCGAACAAACTTCATTATCAGTCTGCACGTGAGATCGGCACCTATTGCTTGCCTCAGTTTCATACTTTAGATTGCCACTCTTGCTACTATCCCATGCAGAATCTCCCGGATAAATACTGCACCCATGAGTCATCATCCGCTAGTGGAGGTTATGCTATTTACAACTCACCGTCAACCATCAGCTTCTCATCCAACGAGAGTCCTGCATCCCTGCAAGATTCCGTGTCTTATCCACCTGATGCCCTACACTCCCCAGATAATACCTACGCCTCCTCCATAAGTGGGTCTTGTGTCACCGACGATGCAGGTGATTTTTTGCACAAGCTGAGAGAATTGGAGAACGTAATGCTGGGACCTGATTCGGATATTCCCATTAACTATGAGAGGAGTTTTCAGAAGGGGATCTATGTAGCCTCGCCGGGGATCAAACTAATGGATGCAATAGAACGGAGGGATTTGAAACAAATCCTCATTGCCTCTGCAAAGGCAGTTTCAGAAAATGATCTATTGACAGCGAATTGGTTGATGGATGAGTTGCGTGAAATGGTCTCGGTTTCTGGGGAACCAATCCAGCGGCTGGGAGCGTACATGTTGGAAGGTCTCGTTGCACGTTTGGCCTCCTCAGGAAGCTCCATCTATAAAGCTCTGCGATGGAAAGAACCTGAAAGCTCGGAGCTCCTTTCCAACATGCACATTCTTTATGAGGTCTGTCCATACTTCAAATTTGGATACATGTCGGCAAATGGTGCAATAGCTGAAGCCATGAAGGATGAGAAAAGAGTCCACATCGTTGACTTCCAAATTGCTCAGGGCAGCCAGTGGATCACTTTAATCCAGGCATTTGCAGCGAGGCCTGGCGGGCCGCCCCACATAAGAATAACTGGTTTCGATGATTCTGTGTCAGCTTATGCTCGTGGAGGAGGGTTGGACATTGTGGGGAAGTGGCTATCTAAGCTTGCTCGGTCATACAAAGTCCCATTTGAGTTCCACGCTGCATCGGTACCAGGTTCAGATTTACAGCTGCACCATCTCGATGTTAGGCCAGGGGAGGCTCTGGCCGTAAATTTCGCGTTTATGCTTCACCACATGCCTGATGAGAGTGTGAGCACTCAGAACCATCGGGACCGGCTCCTGAGGCTGGTCAAGAGCCTGTCGCCAAAGGTGGTGACCCTAGTGGAGCAAGAATCTAACACGAATACTGCTGCCTTTTTTCCGCGGTTCATCGAGGTGATGGAATATTATGCGGCCATGTTTGAGTCGATCGACGTGACTCTTTCCAGAGAGCACAAGGAGAGGATTAACGTAGAGCAGCACTGCTTGGCAAGAGATGTCGTCAATATAATCGCGTGCGAGGGGGCCGAGAGAGTCGAAAGGCACGAGCTTCTGGGGAAGTGGAGATCGCGTTTTGCCATGGCGGGATTTACACCATACCCTCTGAGCTCCCTAGTGAACGCCACCATCAAAACGCTGTTGAAGAATTACTCTCACAAGTATAGGCTTCAGGAGAGAGATGGAGCTCTTTATTTGGGATGGATGGATCGAGACTTGGTAGCGTCTTGCGCATGGAAGTGAAATAATCCGAGAAAGTGTAAGGCGGCATGATCTGAGCAGCCGGAGCTGTTCCTCTTCTTTTCACGTTTCGTTCCTTTGTAATCATTTAGCTCGTTGCGTTTGATGAGGTGTTTGAAGATGTTCACCTTGTATAGTCCCGGATTTCATGCTCTACTCTTTTACTGACAAAGATAGGATAAACTCATTTGCACTGGGTTGGAACTTTTCTGGTGACTACTATACTGAACTCAGGTGCAAATTTTTTCGAAGAGGGAATGCTTTTGACAGTTCTCTGCTGCTCCACTACAACTAATTTTTATTAAATGCGGTCACGGATTTTATGAGTTCGTCATGTAATCAAGTCGGGAAGGCGTCGAACATTGTAAGAATTCCAACCGTCTGCTTGAATTACAGGCATGACTGGATACTAGTAAAAAGATCTGGACCTTGTTTCTGCTCAAAAAGAGAGGATTACGGCAAACATTTCTCTCGCTGTTATATCAATTTGCTCGAAAAGTCGAGAAGATGATACTTTCTTCGATAAATGAAGTCTTCAGAAGTTGGTGAAATCATCCCATTACGCTTGCCCCATCACACCAACGATGAGTTGCCATCAAATCCAGTAGCGTACTCCTCAACTGTTGAATCACTCGAAGAAAATAAGGATGCCATCGTTACACAGGTTAAAGTGCTGTCTTATTTTCCCGATGCAGCTTTAATTATGCTAATGATTTGGCATGGAGACATGATTTGTTTGCAAGTGCAAGGGAGCTTCTGAGAACAAATAGATTGCTCTCACATTGGATTCTCCTTGGGATCTGTATTCGACTGATAATATTTTGACTAATATGTAATCTTCAGTGCAGAGTTAAATCTAAACATCTGTCACCAAATTTAGGCAACTTACAATGACCTATCACACACCTGATCACTCATACATTAACATAAGAAAAATAGTACAGCCTCGGCGAACGTTTGGTGCGCGGGTTGGACGTTACAGATTGGGACACTGGTTTAGCTTTGAACAGCTGCTGCATTAGATGGCTGTTGCTGCGCATGTGGATTCTCCCCCATCACATTCACGACGGAGTCAAGATGAACAGGATCACGTTCCCCTGATTTAGTACTCGACAGGCCTTCTTTTTGCTCATTAATTCGATCCTCAGGACCTAAATCATTATCAAATCCCGTTCTATCCCCAGCTTGATCGCCAGTTCTCGATGTTTCTTCAGCCTTGCCATTGGATTGGTCGGTTGACTTACTCCCAGAAGCGGAGCTAGCATTCTCCACAGCACTCTGAGACAAGGTGTCGCCATCCGGAGATTTGATGTTCACTTCTCCACTTTGGGTGGTTGCATGACCATTGAATCCCCCCGAATTAGGCATGATTGTCCTCGAAGGAGGGATAGAATGGTCATGCTGACCCTCGTAAGTGGTCATGACCACCTTTGCATCATAAGATGCCCTCTCCACGTGCTTTTTAGCTGGACATCCAGGGCTTGAACATCTGTAGTAACTCCTGCAATGCACAAGCGGTGGTCAGTCCACACCAAGGCTACTGCCAGACAAGAGAGAGAGTTCCATTTCTTTTCGTGTTTAAGAGAGTTTTCTGCCAATATAATGGACAAGATGCTTGTGCACAGTACACATCTCATCTTAAGATGAGAGACAATGAGTTGAAGGAAAAATCTATCCTGAGGGGACTTTCCGTTGATAACTAAGACAAAAATCTCAGTGGAAGAGGATGAAATGCAAGTAACATTTCAAGGCCTTAAGATGCAACTATGAAACTAGCTTACTTATTTTAAGTACCTCAAAATTTTTCTACTATCTTGCCTCATCCTCATTAAGCACCATGCATTACATCAAAGGCAAAGTTTGGTCTTTTGCGGGGGTGATGGTGGAAAAGTTGACAGATAGTCGCCCTTACTGCCACACCTAGGAAAATGAGATGCTAATCTACATAAGCCACCGAGGAGGCCAGCTCATTGCCACAGTCTGAGGCCAGCCTACCTTGCTTTAGTTATTTCTTACTGCATAGATTGACAGCGATAATGCAGTTTTATTGATTGGAAAGAACTGTTATGCATGCCACAGGGATGAAGATTAATCAAACGGAAGTACAGTACAATTACAAAGCACTAACAGTGCCTACCTCGGATTAGGGTTTCCTTTCACCATTTTCTGGCCATATTTGCGCCAACGATACCCATCATTGACGATATCAACCTCACTCACAGTGTGAACAATGATGGTGCGCGCTTCAGTGGTAGGCTTATCCCCTGAAGCGGTGTCTGTGTTGCAACTGTCCTTTTTCCTGTCCAATGGTTCTGATAGTCAAAGAAAAGGCAACTTACACGTCCAAGCAAGCAGTGGTGAAACTTGGGCTTTTTATATTTAGGGGGGGTTATTGTGGAGCATCGAGGCAAAATATTTAAGAAAAAATTCCAATACCAAAGTTGAAGGGCAAAAAAAACCATAAATTTCCGCTCAACCAATACTAGCAAGAAACTGCCTACCTTCTTTTTGAACCAGGAGAATCCTCCTCAGCAGCTATTTCATCCTGTACCTTGACTTTTGCTGGTACCACAGGTTTCACTTCAGCAGGAGCTGGAACCGGTGAAAGCTGAGGAGTTTCTTTGTCGTCAACTTTATGGTGTGCCTGGCTCTTCACTTCTGATGATTTGTCTACAAAATTAAGAGCCAATTGATTTCACCACATTTTTGGAGGGAAAAGAGAAAGCAAATTGATACTCCCCAGACCTTGTGTGCTTATTGGAGAAGGCTTCTCTGGTTTCTCCTCAACTATAGACACAGCAATGCTGACAGCCATTGGTAGGTGCTTCTGTGGGCTAGGATGACTATGCTGGCCTAAGTAGATGTTATCGGTAATCCGGCCACTACGCGAGCGCTCCACTTGTTTCTTCACAGGGCAGTATGGATGCGTACATCTGTAATAGCTACGCACAAATTCATTTCCTTTAACATTTTTCTGGCCATATTTTCGCCAATTATATCCATCCTCTGAACTCTTTTCATAATTGCTAGAGGGAGTGCTGCCTTCGTGAGCAGATTGTGATCCCTGCTTAACACATTCAGGGGTCAGCTCTGATACTAAAGGTTCCTTTGACTGTACCCCTTGAAGCCCCATACCACATCCAGGGGATTCTTTTGAATTTGATTCCCGATCAGGCTGTGGTGTATTACCTCCATTTTGAGGGCTGTTTTCAGGCTTCACCCCTTCAGAACCAGTTTCATTTGGTGCACTTTCTTCGTTAGCCATATGATTGCTTTAGATTAGGATTGTTAAAGACTTCACTTCGTCAAAAGGCACATTACATCTGAGCATAGAATGCATGACTCAGTATGATAAAGATTTGTAGGCACTTTGCATAAAACCATGTTTTGCTTGGGCTTTTAGCATAAAGAGGTTGAGGAGAGTGTGATAAAAGATATCCAAGATCAATAAAAGAATAATTAGAAAAAGAAAATAACTTCACGAAACTAGCTCTAGAACAACTCCGAAAGTATAACTCTCTTTGAATAGTTCACAACAAGTCCAAGGAAAATGAACTCACGCAAAGAAAGATTAACAGGGGCAAAGACTTGTTTCTAGCATGTCCAGAAAACATGCAAACATTATCTTCCACGACACCAAAACTCAAAGGCATAAAACCAATAGTTACTGTAACTACAACAAGAACATTCAACTCCTACGAAAGCTTCCCAGTCCCTTTCCTTCCCCATTGGCCCTAGAGCAACCAGAACTATCAACTTATTGATATTCATCTTTGAAAATGTATGACTACTTACAAGATGTCCTGCTAAATAATCTAAGGAGCTTATAGGAAGCTATTCCATCCAACTTCAAGGTGTCACAGCTCTAAACAGGATGCTTGGGTCAGCTTCCTTGACTAGTTACAGCTTTTCAAAGGCCTGTTTTAGCTCTTTTCAGGTACTCAACAAACACTTGAAAGCTGCAGCATCGCTGCTCTAGCCAACTTCAGGTGCGGCTCCAAGGTGCTACACGTTCAAAACATGTATTGCCAAGCACAGCTCTACCACACATCATAAGGCAGCTACGACGAATCTACAAGGTCTGCAACTATCACACCCAACAAGCACGTCGCCAGCTAAAAAAGAGAGAATTGACCGTCTTCAACTAACAATCCAATAACCAAAAGAGAACCCAAAAACTTGATGGTAAAGCAGCACAATCTTCGCCCTTAGAGGCAACCCAAGATTGGCTCTTTTGTTTAATTCCATAACCTATGAAGAATCAGAACTTTCGCCAAAAGTCTACTACTTCGGAAAGTGAACAGAGAAAGACAGTAAAAGAAGCTAAAGCCTTCCTATTTCACCAATTCTTCTAGGCAAGAAGCAGAATTCGATTCGCGTGAACTTTATTACTAGGATTTTCCGCTCCTTTCGTTCAGTTTTCTTCTTATCTTTAGCCTTCTTCTTTTGCTGTGGGGGCTTCACACAACATGAAAAAGGGTTCTAACTTCAAATTAACATGTCCTGAAGCGCCCGTGAACTCAAGTGAACTTGACAACTGATGGAAAAGTGGCTCAAAATCACAAGAAACCACAAGACCCCCGGGACCAAATTCCCTTCATTCCAAGAATCATGGGAAAGAAATGGTAAGCACTAACCAAAATTAACTCCCGGGTGTTCAAATAAACACTGAATTATTCAAAATTCCAACCAATCGAAGCCCGAACAGCTCGAATTCACAGGCTCCAGAGCATAATCAAGGAGCAAACCACAGCTGAAATCGTCAGCACCGAAGGGGGAAACAAGAGAAAGGATCAGCCTACCTACCTTCATTTCCAGCTCAATCAGAAACCGAATTCGAGTCCCCACCCACGAATCACCAGCCGTCGATTGCGACGAAGACGGTGGTGGCTCCCTCAATTCGCAGGAAAGAGAGAGTTCGCAAAAGCTCCGAGATTTGGAAGCCCAGTCCAACTCCGGAGAAGAAAGGGAGAAGCACAAGCAGGAGAGGAGCCGGGATCGGGTGCCGTCGGGCGCACCGGAGCATCTTTGCTCCCCCCTCGAAAGAGGGTTCTCATTGGATGCCTCCCCCGTGGGGGCCCAGCGAGGGGACCAATCGTCGGACCCCCTGTCGGGGACCCGTTTTGGGGATTTCCGCGGGCTCCGATGACGGTCCCCCCCGCGCCACCCGTGGGGCTGAACAAGTGGACGCTGTTTGACTTCGGCGCCCGCGCGAATTGACGGATTTACCCCTCGCGGGCTCATATTGGTGCGCGCATTTTTTTTTTTAAAATTTTCCCCAAGCATAATATAGTCCTTAGGCATGCGAAAAGGAAAGGGCATATGTTCCCCCAAGGGAAAAATAAAACATGGTCTACAATTCTCGGAGAATATTTCCTTCCATCTCTCTCAATTCTTATTCCACGTTCGATCCGATGCTGCCCTTCAGCACGTTTTCTTCTTATTACCTTTTGTTTTTTTTTTTTTTAACTCTGGCCTGCGCAAGTTTAGATATATGTATTCGCAATTGCGACGGATTTTGGAGGGGGAAAAAAGGAAGAAGATGAGATGGTGGATTATTACTCAATCATTGCTCCTCCAATGGCGAAGCGTGTATTGAAGGGGGAGAAAGTTGACACTCTGGTGACACCCCTTTTAGTATCTTGTGGGGCTGAAGGAGTATTTCGGCACGATTTGGCTGCGGACGAATGAAGCAGTGTTTCTCTTGATTTAGCATTTTGCCAGATATGACTATTGATTTCTTTAAAAGTAGCTATATAAACCGAATAGATCCGGATGGGGTAAGCTCTAAATGGGGAAAATTGTCCAAAAAATCTCGAACATATTACACTTTTGTTAATTCAGTTGTAAATATTTTAATTATGTTAATTGAGTCCCAAATATTTTGACATTTTGCCAATTGAATTCATCCGGTCACTTTTGATCGGAAATTGATGATGTGGATGCCGGTTGTCCTACGTGAACAATTTTTTTTAATAATATCTTAAAATTTTTTGAATTTATTTATTCATTTATTTTCTTTTCTTTCTCTTTGTTTTTTTTTTCCTTCCCTTCTTCCTCTAACCTCGTCGGCCTTTGGCAAAGCTCGCCACCCGGCGATTGGCCAGAGGTTGCTAGAGCAAGGGCGAAGATCGACCGCACTAGTAGTCGACGGGGGCGAGCTTTGTTAGAGGGCGACGAGATGTTGGCAAAGCTCACCCAGCGACGGCGAGGTTGACCTCACTGGCCCTTGGCAAGAATTGACCACAATAGTGGTTGGCGGGGGTGAGGATTGAAAACACTAGTAGTCGGGTGGCGACCGGCTAAAGGAAGAAAGGAAGGAAAAAAAAAAAGAAAGAGAAAGAAAAGAAAAAAAAAGGAAAAATAGGGTAAAAATTAAAAAAAATATATTAAAAATTATTTACGTCAACGTCAGTGGCACCACGTAGAATGGTTAGTGTCCACATTAGCAATTTCCGGCCAAAATTGATCGGATGGACTCAATTGATAAAATGTGAAAAGATTTAAGATTCAATTGACACAATTATAAGGTTTGGGACTGATTTGGTAATAGATTTATAACTTTTTGGATAATTCTCTTATACTACATGAAAAGCATAAATTGCTTTGAATGGGGAGATCAATTATTTGCCCTTGAATTAGTGACATGAAACCTCTCATACCTAGCAATTTCCGGCCAAAATTGACAAGATAGACTCAATTATTAAAACGTGAACAGATTTAAAATTCAATCAACATAATTAGAAGGTTTGAAACTAATTTGGCAAAAGTGCAATAGATTTAGAACTTTTTGGACAATTCTCTAGTGCTAGATGAAAAGTGTAAATTGCTTTAAATGGGAAGATAAATTATCTAGCCTTAAAGAAGTGACATTAAACGTCTCATACCTAGCGATTTCCGGCCAATTTTGGTCGGTTAAACTCAATTGATAAAAAGTAAAAAGATTTATGATTCAATTGACATAATTAGAAGGTTTGAGATTGATTTAGCAATAGAGCAACAGATTCAGGAATTACGCAGCCTTGAAGAAGTGACATTGAACATCTCATACCTTGTGATTAGTGTGCTTGAGATACATTTCCTATGCTCCCAAAAAAGACATTATATGGACCGGATTGAAGGGCGTCATCGTTCTAATGATCAAATTATATCCGGTCTTGTTTTCGATGAGTCACTTTCAATGCAAATCTTCATTGGCACACATTCACAAGTTTTCTCCGGTTGCATATGAGACCTGAAATGTTGCATTCTTATCCTTTGGCTCTCCACTGGGATTAGTTACCAAATCACAGTGTTGTCACACGGATGATAAGGGCACGGATGATAAGGGCACGAATGATAATCATTATCTTTTTTAGAACAATTTTTGGCCAAAAAATTAAAATATATATTTATATTTCTTTGACGAATTTCCGAGTAAAAATTAGCGTTTGATAACGACACAAAATTTATATTCTTAAAACATAAATTCGTTTGATAGCGTCGATGTAGAATTTATTCATCGGCGGACGGCGAGGATGAGCTCTTAGAAGAATTGTTATTTTTGTTTTCGTTGCAGAAATAGAAAAGTGCAAAATTTTTACTTCTCATTTATGTTCTAAATCTATTTCTAAGCTAAAAGATTTATCCCAAAAATAGAAAAATAAAATTGTATTGCCAAACGGATTTCTATTACAAAACTTATTCCCAATAACCGAAAAATAGAAAAGTAGAGAAACAGAATGGTTATCATTTGTACTATAAAATGCCCAAAATCTAACTTCTCGCTCAATAAAAACCATCTTTGCCGTGTAATTCTCGAGGATCACTCAGCCTTATGGCCTGGGGTCAACTCACAAGCACAAACATGTCTTCTCTCAGCCATTTTTCTCCATCGCCAGAGCTTCTCCATCTTTCTGCACTTGATCATCACTCCACTGCAGCATGATTCACGTGCACACACAACCTGCCATCACGTGTTGCACAGCACTTCTAGGATCCAACTTGCTTCCGCTGCTCGCCCGATGACAGATTCGATCAGCCTTCGCTCACTTTCGCGTCGGCAAAGACACTTCACCTCCAGCTCATAGCCCACACATGGATCCTTGCTTTTTTCTGCAATAAAGGGTCTGCGCGGTTCTGCACTGGCTCTCTCGATGTCGTGTGACTTTCGGTTAGAAACAATTAAATGGTTGCCCAGCCCTTACACCATATCATCAACCTTCTTTTTGGACGCTTTAAGGATTGCTAACGTACCCCATACATGTATCCCACCCGTCTCAGTCCAAACCGTGACGAACGAATTCAATTGCGCTGCGCTTGTGGTATAGCCGAGCAAAGAGGCGAATTAATGCCAACATGGTCGGCTGATATCACATAATCCTATGGTAAGTAGCGAAAACAGGGAAGGACATGCACAGTTAAAGTTCAATGTTGTCTAGAAACAACACGGGTGTCTCACGGGTTGATGACCGCTTTTTTTTCTTGACCCTGCATGAGGTTCTGCAGATGGACAGATGATCTGCGTCTCCAGGAGTCCTCAATCTCGCCCTTGGCGATGGAGAAAGCAAAGATTTAATGCTTCTCACGAGCTTCACACGGTCTTGGTGTGGTGCTTGCTTGCTTGCCGGTTGCTTCTTCAAAAGCCACCTTTTGTTCCGCTTAGGCAAGTAAGGGTGCGTTTGGCAATCATTCTGTTCCCATAAGCTGATTTTGCTAAGAAATGTTTTTTTTTATTCCGTACCTGGGAACAATTTCTAAGCATTTGAAGGCGTTTGGTAATTGCCCAATTTCTATTCTTAGAATAAAAAAAGAACAGAAATGCGTTTGACAACTGCACAAAATTTCTTTTCATTAATAATATTTTGAATTTTTTAATATTTCTCTCTTTTTTTTTCTTCCCTTTCCCCTTCCTTGGTCATGGTCAGGTCGCCGTCTGGGCGAGGGTTGGACCCTTGCCACCGTCCTCGCTAGATCCGGCGAGGGTGGCTAGCGGCCTAGGTGAGGGCCACCCTTGGCGGCTTGGGCAAGGGTCGCCCTCGCCCAGGTAGCGAGCCTCCCTTGCCGGGTCTAGCGAGGGCGGCGGCGAGGGTCCAGCCCTTGCCCTCGCTAGTTGTCGGCGGCTAGAGACCGACCATAGGCTAAGAAGAAGAAGAAAAATTATTTTCCATTTCTAATTCTTGTTTCCAAAATCAAGAAACTATTTTTTTTCTTCTTGATTTTGTTTCAAAACCGATTCCGGAAATAAATTTGTGCCCAGGAACAAAAAATTTACCAAATAAATTTTTGTTTCAAAACTAATTCTGGAAATAAAAGAACAGAAATTGTTACTATTTGGCAACTTGCCAAACACGCCCTAAGCTTACCTTGAGCAAAAATTGGGGTCAAACTTGCAACACAAGTGATTAATTGCTTTTTAGAAAATCCAAGCCAGATGGAGGGAGCTCGTTGTCAAGCGATGCAGAACAATATTTCAATACCTTATCTCCCGTGCGAGCCGGAGTAAGAGCGACACGTGGAATTTAACAGATCGGGATGGACGCATGTACAGGAAGAAGGGATAACATTGACTCTAATACCATGTAAAAAAGTCTAATCCAAAATTCAAACTTATAAGTGATTTTACCTTCTTGGTATCATCTACAACCCTCTAGTTTCAGAGAGGCTATCATAATGATCGGTTCTATGCAGGTCAGAAGCGGCTTTTGAAGTCTTGATCATATTCCTCTCCCCCTTTTTCTTGGGGTACCTTTTAGCTTGTCTACTTGTAAGCACAGCTATTGCGGATATATATCCAATTCATACACGATTATATACATTAACCGTCCTCCTATTTCTCCTCCTCCTCCTCCTTATCTCTAAGAAGCAAGATAAGCCCAAACTAACAATTTTCGACATGGGTTTTCATTTTCGACAAGCAAGTAAATAAAGAATTTAAGCAATAGTCGACCCTAGAAGATTCACGTGCTTCACAATTTTCCAATCAAATTACCCTTTTCCCTCATGCAAGGTCACGTTCCCAAAATCACAACATCCTTTTTATTGCCCGAAAAGTCAACAAAGGAGAAGGGGCTGGCTGCATAAAACGACGCCGTGTCGTGCCGGACGAGCTTTCCCTCAAACCCACCTATAAATACCGCATCGCCATCGCCATCGCCATCCCCATCCCCATCGCCATCTCCACTGCAAGTCCGTGCTGTTCTCTCTCGCTGCTCGAAATCCTCCATTTCGAAGGTGCGCCGCGCCCAGTTTCGCTCCACGTCTCACGTTCTCGTGCTCGTGTGTGTTGTTCCTTCCTTCGTGTCCTGTCCGAATCGCATTTCGCAGCCATCCGTCCGCTCGTTCGACCCCGCGCTTCTTGCGCAGTAGTGTGCTGCGTAGTTCGGTTCAAGCTCATTCCTTGCTTGCGACGCGGTGGCGTGCTCTCCCCCCCCGCAGGGGTTCGAACCTGATTTGAGCTTGTCCCGCGTCGCTCCCTGGTCGATCCCTGGGCTCGGAAGTCATCGCAGGTGCGCGCGCCTTGCGTAGGGACGGCGCTTCACTTCGGCGAGTTCGTGCTTCCGATTCGAATTTGTGTTGGGTGGATGGTTAGCTGCTTAGGGCGCGGGGGTGATTGGTGGGGGGTAATTAGGATGTGGGCTTTTTTATGTTTCGTGCTTGCTCCGGCCGGTCGCGGCGCGATCGTCCTCGCCAGCTCCAACGTTTCTGATGAAGAAATGATTCGAGTCTTTCCTTTTTGTGTGATATATGGTGTTTGGGCATCTTGAATTTAGTTTATCGCGGTGTGCAGCCGGTGAATCCTGCAACTTTTTGACGGTTTTGTTCGATTTTCATTTGTTTCTATTTTTGGGTTGTTCGAGAAAATCCATTATGATTGAAGTAGATAGCGGGCTGGTTACTGCTGGATTCTCGTGAGTTGTTGGAGTGGGTTAGTTCTAGGGAAATTCTTCATGGATTAACTCTAACTAGTATATTAAACATGATCTATGAGGGAAATTCTCTGTTCACTTCTCAGTGTGTCTGAAGTTCGATTGGTCCTATTAATCGCATTTGTTGAGTACATTTCGGTAGAAACCCAGTTTTATCGACCATCGTCCTTTGTATGATTTGCCTCATTGTAAGCATACACGGTAAACTTTACCACGACATGATCAAACTGTAGATAATATAGCTCGGGAGAAACTTTTCCTTGCTATGCTAACTATGCTTTCTACTGTTATCAGGCCATTTGAGGTTGTATCATCATTGAATATGCCGGCAGCAAGTGCTGACACGTCTGATCGAGAAGCAGAACCTTTCGTGGAGGTTGATCCAACGGGGCGATTTGGGAGGTACGGTGATCTCCTTGGACATGGTGCGGTGAAAAAGGTCTACAGAGCGTTTGATCAGGAAGAAGGAATTGAGGTGGCTTGGAATCAGGTCCGTTTGGCTAATTTCAGCGACGATCCGGTGCTGATCAATCGTCTTTACTCGGAGGTTCAGTTGCTGAGCACATTGAAGAATAAATACATTATTGTCTGCCACAGTGTGTGGAGAAACGATGAAAACAATACTCTGAACTTCATTACGGAAGTATGCAATTCAGGGAACTTGAGGAATTACAGGAGGAAACATCGTCAGGTGTCTATCAAGGCACTGAAAAAATGGTCAAAGCAAATACTCGAGGGACTGGATTATCTCCATACACATGACCCCTGCATCATTCACAGAGATTTGAATTGCAGCAATATCTTTATGAATGGGAACATTGGCCAGGTATGGCAATTGCCCTCCATTGGTATCTATATTTCTTTATAGACCACTCTACTCTCCAAAACAAATGTAATTTCTTCCAGAGACTTTGGAATTTGACACCGAGAATTGCCAAGTCCATACTCATTGTTGGGCTTAAAAGTTAATTTGAATTGATGCAATTAGGTCCATGCTTAGCATTTGCATTATGTTGACTTTAGTGATTTTTGATGTTGATTACCATTTTATTTATATCTCTTGTCAATAGTTAAAATGTGCTTGTTATGCGTCTATTTTAGATTTCACCCCCCCCCCCAATTCCCTACATTCCTAGCTACCACCATGTGAAACTTTCTGTCACAATTTGGTCTAAATATTTGTGTTATTAAGAGCAATTAAAGTATGTGTAACTTTCTGCTTACATAGGGTCTGATTATCCTTACTAGTTTTACTTTAGACTCTAAGTGCGCAGCTGCAGAACATAAACCTATCGCCTAGCCAATAATAATAAAAAAAAAAGAACATAAATCTATCGGACATCGTGTTTTGGACTGGATTGTGTGAATATATCTATCACTAATTAGTATATATAATGCAAGAGGAGGCATGGTCTCACTAGTACCGATTGTATATCTGTTTTTTTCTCCCTTTTTTGGCTTTTATTGGCTCTTTCCTGTGTGTTCACACCAAACTATTCTGTCGCCTACTGCGAATAATTCTGGATTAACCACATGGAATCTGAGAATATTAAAACTAATGTTTTGCAAAATGTGAAAGTTCATATGATTCCAGTCAGTTGACTCGTGTATATTGGGCTTTCCACAACTCTGTAAACTCAAACATTCTGTATGAACAGGTAAAAATTGGTGATCTGGGGTTGGCAGCTATTGTGGGTAAGAGCCATACAGCACATTCTTTGATTGGGACTCCAGAGTACATGGCACCCGAGCTGTATGAGGAGGACTACACAGAGACAGTGGATATTTACTCCTTTGGAATGTGTTTGCTGGAGATGGTGACCATGGAGATACCCTACAGTGAATGTGACAGTATTGCCAAAATATACAAGAAGGTGACGGGTGGCATATGGCCTCGAGCTATGAATAAAGTGACAAACCCAGATGTGAAGACTTTTATTGAGAAGTGCATAGCTCAACCAAGGGCACGACCATCGGCCGCCGACCTTCTCAAGGACCCCTTCTTTTCTGATGTCTCTGGCGATGAAACTGACCTAACTGGTTGATGGTTCCGTGAGTGTATAATTTGGCCGAGTTATTAACTAAGTCTTCGTGCCTAAATAACCTGTCATTGACTATGGTCAATCCCTGTTCATACCTCTTGAATTTTTTCTCAGTCATGCTCTTCAAGTACATAAGTAGTGGATAGAAGAAGTAGGAGAGGTGTAAGGAATAAAAAGGAAGAAAAGGAGAAAAGAATTGCAGATCTGTCGATCATTGAATTTCTCTGGATCTACTAGTGCGTTCTATCTTGTTATCCCTTCAAGCTGATTCATAATGCCTACTTCGTTAGAATTAGTACGGTGCACTGATATGGTGTTGCTCTGTCGTGCGGATTCTGAAGAACATCAAATATCAAGGGAATTTTTGGTTTATTCCGAGGAAATTTAAAGAAGTGCATTGTATGGAAGACCATGAGAATCGAGGAACTCTTCCTTTGAGTCTGCAGTTTCTGCACGTATTCAGACGATGCTGGCATGATGTTTATGCATTTGGACAGCGAAAATGCGAGCATTTCTTTTCAGACTTATGGCAGTTGCATGAATTTTTGAAGCACAGATGTCTACTTTTCTCTTAAGCATCCATTTGACTAAAGTTGCATATTCATGTCAAAGTTCCTCACTTCTACTCATCCATGGAAATCACTAATCAGGGACTTCTATTGTTGATCAACCTGTGGACATGACTCCTCTGGTGTTTGGTTTGCTGATTGGATTTCGAGACATGAGACTGCGCAAAAACATAATAAGCGGCAAACTTATCTTCTAACTTTATACTTCTGACGGGTAATTATAATTGTTACTTGGTATCAGAAGATCATTTTTACAAATTATAGAGTGATGGCTAAAATCGAAATTGGAAAAACTTACGTTAGGGTAAATCACCCTGAGCATGAAAATGATTGCATAGATGTAGACTAACAAACTGTGGAAAGATTTGACTACAATCATGGTTGGCTAGGATGGACAAACACAAAACATTATCGAAGGCTCTATGCTTGCTCAAAGTAATGAGGCTGCTAGTGAATTGTTTAGAGCGAATGCGCGTTCTTTTTTTTAAAGTTGGCAGGCTCGGGCAAGTGGACCCTTTGTGTCGGGCCTACCCGGTGTCAGTCGGAGTGCACGAGTTTTGGATGAGACTCTTTACATTGGATGCAAATCAAGGACAAACTATCACCTCAATTCATCCACGACGGGCTCAATTCAAGCTTGTCCAAGCTTGCCCATTGAGTATGCCTAGAGGCGACTCTACACAGGTATCGTGTGATCTATCTAATTTGTTCGATACCAATTCGGCCATCGAAGGCAATCGATGAACGAACTTGGTTCCATCCCAAAGGCAGGCTCATCTGCCTGTGCCGACTTCCTCAAAAAGGCTTCCTTTTGCAGAACCGGCTTCGTCCGCTCCCGGTCAATTGCTCCAACGGGGCTTCGTCGAGTTGCCATAACATATCTCCGATTTTCTTTCCTCCCAAAACCTTGCTGACTCTGTGCAGACCGAAGCATCGTAGAGTCCAAGGTTCTTCTATACCAATTCCCTCTTATGGAGATTGAAGCATTAATCCCTCCTCCCATCCCCACCCAACCTCCCCCTCAATTATAATAATCTACAGAATTCCTCTGCAGCTTTAGAGGAATGTGTTGCTTGAGTTCTAAGCATCTAAGTTGGACTTTTTCCATGCCCGAAAATCTTCGTGGCCCCACCTTACCTAAGCAACTGTTGTATCAAAATGCAACTTAAAGAAAACCTTCTTGTCCCTCCCCCACTAGCTTTCGAATGGCCTTTTTTTAAGAGCCCTAGTAGATGCATCACCAGCCGATCCTCCATTGGATGATGGTGCATCGAGCTGAGATTGAAGTTCTGAAGGTAGTTGGTTTGTCCAGATGAAGACTTTTCTTCTTGTTTCTTTCCTTTCTTTTCTTCCCTTCTTTTTGTCTGGGGCAAAGACTTTGAAAGGGTATTTTCGTTTTTTCAAGTCCGAGAACATATTCTATGTCGTTTTATAAAGACAACCAACAACGTATGTTCCGATCGTGCGCCACCAATGTCTATCTCCGAACATTGTTGCTTTGTACACGTCTTGGAAAATCAGTTAACAGTGACTTTCAAATATTCCCCATATGTCGCTTTAAGGTGCACTGTGCCATTATTAAAATCACTGCACTGGCCTGGTAGAACTTCAGTAGTTTATGTTGGAAAAAGACTATTAAGCGATTGAGCCTTGCAAGAAAGCAAAAGCTTGGCCGAAAATATTGTGTGAACGGAAGAAAAATGTAAACCACAAGAGCGATCACAGTCATCATCGATCGAAATTCTCTTGTACGTCTAGATAAAGTTTGAATTTTTGGAGCCGATTTGCAGTTTCTCTCGAAGTCCCGAGGAAATTTACTCCCAAGTACCCGAGATTGCTTGCTTTGCTTGTGTTCTGATTAGTAAATTTACCACTTGTTTAAAAAAAGATTAAAAGGTAAAGAAGAAGAAATTTTTGGGATTGAGATATGTTGGGCAAGAAGCAAGCAAAGGCCACTCCCTCCAATTCCAAAGCTTCCTTATTTTCAGAAGCCGTGCCGTCTTGGGTGCGCCCGGTTTCCTCCCTCTTCTTTGCTTTGGAAAGCTTCACCCTTACTTCTTCTTGTACGCCTCTCTCATACTTTATTGTAATTTATTTTACCTTCCGTAATGTAGGTCATATTATTCAAATATTATTTCCAATAACCTTGTTCCCACTTTTCCCTCTCTCCAAATACCAACGCATTTGATTCTACAATGACAATCTTCTAGGCTCTCATTCTGGAAACTAACGCACGTCAAGATTGGAATCTCTTCATGCACCGACACAGCGGCGTCGCGTTTAATAGGCACAAGTTAGGGTAGCGATTCATCGCTAAGTGTCGTGGATTGGGGAAAATTGGCGCCATCAGGACCGGTTGGGTCAATACCAATTGGAAAAACCTTAGTTGAGACACGAATTGAGGAAGTTCTTGCATTGACAAGTTGATCTAAGCTAAAAGTAACTTTCTCTACAAAGCAAGTAGATCGGTTATATATAAAAAAAGCAAAAGAAAGTAGCTGGATTTGCTTTGGTTCATATAGCTCGAGGCTTCATTCCCAGAAATCAAGATTTCTTGTTAGGAATTGGGACTTTGGTACACTTATGCACGTGGGTTGGCTCATGAAAATCCGAGTTCAAGCAAAGGAATGACCCCCCAATTACTTCGACTTCTCTGGATTCAAGAACGGCTTTGAAGCCTTAAAACTTGGATTTTGGAGTTCGCTCGTGTGCATTCTCATTTGACTTTTGACTCGGACAAGAAAAGAGTTTTAGCTGCACGAGTGTGTGAAACAGACTGATCGTTTTAAACTAAAGAAAGAGAACTATCTCTCTCTCTCTCTCTCTCTCTCTCTCTCTCTCTCTCTCTCTCTCTCTATTCCATTCCCTGGTTTTCTGAATTCTAGAACGTCGGATGGTACTACACTTCGACTCCTGAGATGGACTTCGTTCATTTTCTAGCATTTGTGGACGTCGCTAAGAGGAAGTGATATTCACTAACAAGCAACCTTGAAGTTCTTGAAGTGAAAACATACCGTATCGTTGCTCTGGAAGAACTTTCATCAGTTATGCAAAATGGAAGCTGCCAATCCAAAAGACATTTCAGTGGCGTCAAGTCCATTCTCTTCACCGAACATCAGTGCCCTCCTCAAGATCAAGATTCTTTCATGGTCAGCTGGTTTGTTTCGTTTTGTGAATCTCATAATTTGCGTAATATGGGTTGTAACTGGAAGACAGGATCTTCGGAAACCAGATAATTTTACCTCCTTACTCATTTTTTAGGAGCCAAGAAACTGGATTGCCTGCTTCCATTCGTGTTCGGCTTGGTGATAGGATCTTCTGCCTGCACAAGGTAAGACGAAATTTGTTATCATCCAATTGCGTGAACTAAAATGGTTGTTTTGTTGACTTGCAAGATTGGACTTGTGTCAAACTAGCTTCTCCTGAATAGCTATCCGGTCCTGGCGTAGAATTCAGTATTACAATTTGCAAATATGGATGAATATTTCATGAGCTTATTATAAGAATAAAAAAGAAGTAAGATCAAGAATTTTCTTAGTTGGAGTCATCGCGTAACTGATTCTTGGTTTTTTGCTCCTTTTTGTGCTTGCAGCTCCCTTTGTCTTCCAAGAGCAGATATTTCAATAGAAAGTTGCATGATTCAACCGAGGTTGAGCTACCGCAAGATTTTCCAGGAGGGCTGGAGATTTTTGAGAAGATCACCCTGTTTGTCTACGGTTCTTCCACTTTGGTCAACCCTTTTAATGTAGCGGCCCTGCGATGTGCAGCTGAGTTTCTTGAGATGACGGAAGAGTACTGCTCCGGCAATCTGTGTGAGAGGTTCGATTTGTATCTGAACCAAGTGGTTCTGCAAAATTGGGACGACACTTTAATTGTACTACAGAAGTGCCAAACTTTGCTTCCATGGGCCGAAGATCTCTTAATTATGAGCCGTTGCATCGAATCTCTTGCTTTCATGGCTTGCATGGAGATTCTTGATCCGGAGAGGAGACGCGATCGACCAGTGTTGACATTAGAGCCATTAGCTAGCTCTGCTTGGAACTGCAAAAGCGTGAAGGAATTCGTGAGCCAAGATCTCTGGGTCAAGGACCTGATTGCTCTGCCATTTGGGTTCTTCAAAAGGATTATAGCATCTCTGAGAAGGCAAGGGATGAAAGAAAAATACGTTAGCCCAATGATTGTTTTCTACGCAAATAAATGGGTAATCTCAGCGAAGACACTCCAATTTCGTCAGAACTCTGGTGAAATCGACTGTGATACAAATGTTGAGGATAAAGTCTCAACCATCTTGCATGGCATTCTTGATTTACTTCCCACCGGGGAGAAGTTTAGCAGAATCATCCCCGTCGGGTTCTACTTTGCTATGCTATCCAAGTCTCTAGAACTCAATTCGAGGAGCGAAATCAAATCAAAGTTGCAGGATCAGATCGCATCGCTGTTGCCACTAGCCCATGTGGGCGATTTTATCCTTCCAAAAAGCAGGGCTGAATCTGTCTGTTTCAGCATTGAGTTGGCTGCGATGGAGAGCATAATTTCAACATACGTATCATTTGATTTGGATATGAATCATACTCCATCTATGAGCAACTCAGTTGTTGCTGAACTGTGGGATGCATATCTCGCTAATATAGCACTTGACCCAAAACTGGGGCCGCAGCGGTTCATGGAACTGATTGAAGCAATACCGCTTTCATACAGGCAGAGCCACGACAATTTGTACAGAGCATTGAACACTTTCCTCCAGGTAAAATGATGGATATTTTAAACGCATCTACAGTCAATATAATTTAGGTTAAACGCATAAGAAAATGGAAAAACATCAGCATCACACTGCTGTTGTCCTGAAGCTAATATTTGTGAGTACATCAAGTTTGTTAGTTTCACTGCAATTCATTAGGTTAGTGCACAAGCAAAATGTACCGAGTTGTTCTATACATTGACAAATAGGTGAAACTTGAATTCAGGTGAAGCACTATTGATTCCTCAATTCTTGCAAATTCTTTGCCCAAAAGTTCTAGCTTGTAGCCTGGCAGAAACGAACATGAAATTTAAAGTTAAATCAACTTCTTATATCTAGATGACTAAACTCTTAACTGACAAGGTGATGGAGAAAACCATTTCTCTTGTTCAGGCACACCCAGATGCATCCCAAGAAGAAAAGACCACAGTCTGCAAGTACCTGAGCTGCCAAAAGCTATCGCAAGAGGTGTGCATCGACGCTGTTCAGAACGAATTGATGCCTCTCCGTTTAATTGTCCAGGCACTTTTCATTCAACAACTGAACACGCATCAAGCCTTTAAAGAATGCTCCGATTCGTTTAGGTATGCACATTGTGGGGAGTTTTCAGGAAGCCTCTCGAGCTCTAAGTGTCCGTACTCCAAGAGTGAGAATCTAGGGGAGAGCCCCATCGCTGAAGAAGCAGAGCCAGGAAGAAGGCCCTTGAGCGCGCTGCTCCAGAAGGATCACACGATTCACGGATCTGATATGCCAGAGAAGGAATATGAGTCCACGAGCTTCAGGATTCAGACTCTCGAACAAGAGCTCATGTCTTTAAAGAGGAGCCTGCAATGGCAAAACATTTCGAAGAGAACAGAGCTTGCTTCAAACAAAGTACAGAATGTCAAACCATTTGGACTGAAGAATAGGTCAATGAGCAGGAGAAAGAACCCTCTCGGACAAAAGACGGGTTGCATTGGCTCTGTAACTTTTGCAACCCAAAGGAAGTACGCCAGCCGACTAATGAAAATATTCCGGCGGATAACATTATTCGGAGGTAGGAAAACGAGGAAAAAGTCAGATGCAACAGGTCCACGTCCTAGGCCAATCTAGCAAAGTCTCTTGAGCGATAGTGGGGAAATAAGACAAAGGTTATGAACCATGTGAAAATGCTCAACACGTGCTTCTGTAGCTTTTTTTACGAATGTGAAGTGCTATGTCGTTTAAACAATATACCACAGTTGAGGTTCATCAGTCTTCTCCTATGATGACAGTGTTACTCAGACCATCGTGTCCAGTAACCCACTAATGTTCATCCATCTGCGTAGCCAGGCAACATGTGGTTGCTCCAACAATATCAAATTAAATGTTAATGCCAAAAGGCACATGATTATATACTATGATTAATTACAGATACACTAAAGGAATGATTATGACATTGGAAAGTAAGGAAAGAAACAGAAAGGGCCTAGATTATGCGTTTCATAGAGCTCACGACACCGGATGTTATAGGTAGTAATCCCTATTAATGATTTACAGGGTAACAATTTACATGTGACTAAACCTCTGAAGCTGCCTCAAGAAAGAAATCAGTCCTAAGTCTAGACTTCATTAGGATTCCTGCAGCTTCTGCATCAGTTTGTCCGTTGACATAGTGTTGACGGCAAACTGGCATGTAGATGTCAGCCCCACCAATCAGTTCAGTCCGTGTCTCCTGTGTCTTCCTCAATGTAAAGAAGGCCTTCCCACCACAAAGTTCACACCGAGCTGTCAACTTGGTCACAGTATCAGCAAGCGGTATTACATCAAGAACAGAACCAAAACTCCTCCTGCAATTAAGAGTTTGCATTTCAGGTCAAGTTGGTGCACGGTTGACTAGCAACAAAAGGAATTGGAAGCAACGTGATGGACAAATTTTGCTAGATCCAAAAGTACGGAGAGGATTTGCGTATGATTGAGAAGCACCTTAAGTAATCGCCATCGAGGCCTGCAACAACGACAATTTTCCTGTCACGATCAGCAATTGTGCTGCAGAAATCATAAAGGTCTTCGAAGAATTGAGCTTCATCAATGCCAATCACATCAAGCTGCCAGCATGGAGCAGAAATAAGAAAGAACAATAAACTGTCAACACAGTGCTTGATCATAAAAATGGAACTTTACCGCACTGCTCAAATATTAGTATAGTAGCATCTCCAGTTCACAAAAATACATCACGAATCGAAATCTCTTGTAGATCAAGTCAATCGCCAAGCTTCACCTCATTACTGGCATGTAAATGTTGGCTAGCACAAATGCAACTCTAGCACAAGCAGTCCACTGACTGCCAAAAGCGTAAATTCTCATATACGTCTATCTTCTCCGCATAAATTGCTTACCAGTAAAAAGGTGAATGCTCACAACTCCTCAAACACCGGGCTATTACCTCTCTAGTAACCATTTGCGTCCCACAATACTCTCATCATAAGTCAACATGGCGGGTTGCGGGACATGAATGGTTACCATACGTAATAGCAAATCCACAGTAAGCATTCCCTCGTTACCTTAAAGAGCTAGGAAATGACCCAAGTGATAAGCCCAAGAAAACTTATCAGAAACATGCTCTACATTTGTTCGTCAAGAGGTTGAACATGAACGCTATTGGCTTCAGTGTCTCCAACCGTTCACCGCCCACTGGCAAACAAACACCAAGAGCAACGGCTGTTTTGACTCTAGCTATGCCTTGCTAACAAGTACCCAGAGATGACGTACCCCTTCTGTCTTTTGTACGAAGATAGTAATTTCCAAACTAGAGAAAATTTTTAACGTCTTCCGGCTCACCTTCTCGTAGGCGTCATCTCCGAACGCCTGTCTGAACGACGACAGATCCGACAAAACCCAGCACGGGAACTTCATTCCGTCATGGGTCACCACCGAATCAGTCGCGTATCTCGTGTCCTTGCTCGACTTAATTATAGCCACGTTCCTACACGCAACAGCAAAAATTCAGTCGGAATGATTCGAACCGGCCGCACAACTTGCTGCCGCACCACAAGCAGTAACCCCCCACGGGACAAGCCACAGAGTCGATGCTGGTGGCACGTAATAAATCAACAAAGACGACCAAGACCGAGACCAAACCAAAACAGCGCAAGCCCAATTCAAAACCAATCCATCCGGCCAGATCCACGCCGCGGGAAAAAGGGTGGTCCCGTGTACCTGCCGCTGGTGAGCTCGGACGTGATGCGGCGGAGGAGGGCGGTGGTCTTGCCGGCGAACATGGGGCCGACGATGACGTGGATCTCGCCGCTGGCCGCGACATGCGTCCGGACCGGAGCAGACCCAGATGCGGGCGAGGGAAGAGGGGTCGAGGGGTCGAAGGAGGCCATGGAGGGAGCGAGAAAGATCGCAGCTTTGGCCGCGAGAGCCGGGAAAGGAAAGGTGGGTCGGCGCCAGAGAGGGGCGAGAATGCCATGGCGAGGCCTCCAAGCTTACGGGGGTGTTATATAAAGGGGAGGAGACTCGGGGGAGGAGGAAGGTCGAATTTGGATTTCGAGCACGAATTGTTTAGACAAAAAGGAAGAAAGAAAATGGGAGGGAACGGCGGGAGAAGACCGGCGTTGGCTTTTCCTTCCACTGTTTTTGCGTGCTGGGGGACGGAAAGGCCTTGAGGATTGGCCCACGCTTTGGAGGGAGATTTGGTTTTCCCACGACCGCCATTACGAATTTCGAATGGTGAAGCCAAAGCCATGGATGTTGATGCTGTTGGTGTTCCGTGCGGGAGACGCAACTCCGGAACCGGAAGGCGAGATGAAACCTTCCACTGGATCAGGTTTTGGTGTATTAATAATATTCGCCTGGTATCGACATCTGAAGTCAAGATGGCCGAGTTGGTCTAAGGCGCCAGTTTCAGGTACTGGTCCGAAAGGGCATGGGTTCGAATCCCATTCTTGACAACCCTCCTTTTCTTTTTTTCTTTTTTCTTTTTTTTTTCTTTCTCTCGTTTTTGTTCAAATCATTCAAAAGTTAATTTCTTTTCCTTTCCTTTTTCTTATCCCATGCCTCAATAGTAGCAGATAAAAAAATTGAACAGGGATAGTCCGATCCCATAAAAAGTCTTAAATTTACCCTCGTTTGGATATCATTGCCCAAGACTGGACAAAAAAAATACCTTCTTTCCATATGGCCGTTAAAAATATTAACGTGGGTTTAGCTCTTGGTCGGCGTGGCAGAGTGCGTCTATTGCTTTTGCCTAGCGTTATCCCGAGTACCACAAGTCAGATTTTTAATACTCGTTATAGATAGATGTCTAACGGAAAATATTTTAAGATTAGGATTGCTGGTGACGGGAAAATTGCCCAAAAAAAGTTATAAACTTATTGCACATTTGACAATTCGGTTCTAAATATTTTTACGTTATGTCAATTGAGTCAATTTGATCAATTTTGATCGAAAATTGATGACGTGGACGCCAACAGTCCTATGTGACACGATCAGCGTTAACGTGAGCAATTTTTAATAAATATTTTTTAAATTTTTATCTTTTCGTTTTCTTCTCTTTTCTTTCTGTTTTCTTTTTCTCTCTTTCCCTCTGCCAGCCAATGTCTGGCCTCCTCAAGAAAGAAAGGGCCACCCTCACTGGCCTTGGATGAGGGACACCCGAGCCTAGGTTAGCAAGGGGGAACCTCGCTGGCCTGGCGAGGGCAGCTCTTCGCTAGATCGGGCGAGCATGTGCAAAATTGAAAATGTGAAGGACACAATAGGTAAAATTAAAAAAGGTTTAGAATTGAATTTGTCAAATTGTAATAGGTTCATGACTTTTTGGACAATTTTCCTGTTGAAAGTTTTTTTCATCAATGAATGTTTAGAATTCTTGGTGGGTTTATTCGAAATGGAAGATTAGTATATTAAATTTTCGATTCTTTCTCCTTCTTGAATGTTTTTTGCATGAGTAAACCGCGAGATTCATAAATAGCACAAAGCATAATAACACAGTAGCCAGCACGAAACACCAGAAAGAAAACACGCATGCGCCACCCAAACACATACTCTCTCTCTCTCTCTCTCACCCTCACTTGGAGACAAAGTCGATCGTCCCCACGGACTTCACGTTATCTCCCGACGTCGCGTGCACCTGCGGCACCCCGCCCACCACCGAGTCCCCCGCCTGCCACACCTGGTTCACGCCGCTCGTCGTCCCGTTCTCCAGCGGCCCCACCACCGCGAATATCGCCATCTCGCCGCCCTCGTACTCCGCCGTCACATTCGACACCCTGAAGCTCAGCTCCTTCGCCGCCATAGACGGACTGTAGCTGTCGATCGGCGTCGTGTAGGTGTTCATTGTCCCGTCCGAGTTCTGGAATGCCACGATGGCCTGTGACCCCACCATGCCCGTCCCCGTCGGGTTGATGGCCCACGCGATCCACCCGGAGGGCGACTGGGAGGCCCGGTAGGCCACGTGGAGGCTGGTGGTGACGGGGTTGTAGGTCCAGTGCAGGTGGGCGCCGAGGACCGGGAGGTCGGTGCACGAGTCAAAGGCTCGGTCGCCCGAGAAGGTGTGGTTCGTGCAGCTGTCGGCCTGGGCCGAGGCCATGCGGAGTGAAAATAGGACGATGCAGAGCGTAAAAAGGATGGGTTTTGCGCCGGCCATTTGTTGCGCAGAGGGCTCTTGAAATGGTCACGGCGAGTGGATTTCTCACGAGCAATGCAGATAGTTAACAGAAACCGCTCTCTTCAGAGTTATCAACGTAGAATTCGAACTTTCTGATCGTATAAACTGAAGGAGGAGCTTACACTGCTTAAGTGTCAACAATGGTCAAAAGGGTTCGAGCGTGATCAGCAACGGGACTGTTGGGTAGATTTATAGGGAGGGATATGGTGAGAAAGAGCGATGATTTAAGTCAAGGGTTGTTCACTGGTCATGCTATTTTACCTTTCGTGCAGATTGCGGGATGGAATGTCGACCTACAACTGTTCATCATTGAGTGTGTATGTGCGTTCGTGCGTGTGGTAGTTTTCTGTGGCACGAACGGAACGACCTCTCTATTTTCTATTTCCATAATCGGCTCGCCCGCTGCTATTCCGAGATAAGTGGGTCTTTCTCTGCTTGTTCCGACCTAATAAGGTGATAATTTGACAACAAGAGAAAGAAGGCCTTGCCTAACCTAGAAATGAGTGAACTACTGAGGAAACTTGCACCAGATAAACTACAAGTCAAGTCCACCTAGAATGTAGGGCTTTCTGTCTCTCTCTGCATCGTTTAGCAGAGACCAACAGAGTTTGCCACTTGCCAGGCAATGGGAGATGTTTTGAGTTTTCTCGATTGCTTGTCTTTTATGAATCCGATGTTTGAGGATGCATTATGTAGCAAGTGTTGTGAAGCAGTGACTAAGCAAGGCTGTGTGCATGATCTTTTATTTGGTGGGGTAGATGAAATAAGGAAGATAGAGAGGAGAGGAGAGTTAGGTGCCCCTCTTGTTTTCTTATGTGCGAGCACGCGGGCGTGTATATATGAACAGGTGAGAGTTTGCATGTTGCCAAGAGGAACTCAAAGGATGTGATCGATGTTGTTTGTCGGTCCATGCAAAAGGCGTTTCGCGTTCACTAGCGCGGCCATTTTTCCGTGGCCATATATGCTATATATGAATAAGTAGGAAAAAGTATCATAAAAGGCATAAATTTATTGTATTGGTGCCAATTTAGTCATAGATATATTTTTTTATATTAATTTAGTCATAAACATTTTGATCAAGTGTCAACTTCTGACTGGATATTGCTTACGTGAATGTTGGGTGGCTTACGTGGCACTACCGCTATTGACGTGGATAACTTTTAATAATATTTAAATATTTTTTCATTTTCTTTGTTTTTACTGTTTTTTCTTCCTCCAGCTGGTCGTTGACCGGCAACTGGCAAGAGGCTAGGGCTGGCGAGGCAGCTCGCCCTCACTGAATAGCCACAAGGGCGGCCTCGTGCTAGGTTGACGAGACTTGCCCTCGCTAAATCTTGCGAGGGTCGAGCCTTCATCGGCCCTAGCCTCTATTCGATCGCCGGACCTCGACAACCTGCTAGAGGAAGAAGAAAGGGAAGAAAAAAAAATAAAAAGAAAGAAAGAAAAAATAAATATTATTAAAATATTATTAAAAAGTTGTGCACACCAGCATCGACGATGTCATGTAAGCCGCTCAACATTCATGTCAGCAATATCCAGCCAAAATTAGTTGGAAGGATTGAATCGGTATTAGGTCAAAAATGTTTAAGATTAAATTGGCACCAAAAAAAGATTTAGTACTAAATTGACATAAATATAATAGGTTTATCATTTTTCTAATATTTTTTTCCCAAATAAGTAAAAGGAAATACTTTACCATTTGGCGTTTGTATTAAGGTAATATCTTTGAGCCAATCCATGAACGAACTGATTGATTGATAATGGCGTCTTTGTCGTACCACACGATGTACAAGAAAAATTCAGACGATCCTTCTTTCCACTTTGAGCGAGCATATTGTTTCAACATTTTACAAGATAAAATTTCTAAATAGGTCGTTATACCTAGTGCATTTGTACTAAATTAGTTATAAATATTTTAATTTGATCAATTGAGTCCTAAATCATTTGACAATTTGCCAATTGCAGTCCATCTAGCCAATTTTAACATGAAATTATTGACATGGATGCCGACCGTTTTACGTGGCATCGCCAATACTGATGTGGACAATTTTGTAATTTTTTAAAAAAAGTTTCTTTTCATTTTTTTCTTTATTATGGTCAGCAAGGGCCAGACAACCCTCGCCGTCCTCGCCCTTGCCAGATCGAGCAAGGGCAACTCTCTCCCAGCCCTTGCCTGTCATCGGCGAAAAGAAAAGAAAAAAACAGAAGATGAAAAAAAAGAAAAAACTAAAAAAATTAAAATTTTTCATATCAAAATCGGCCGCACCACATAGGATGGACGGAGCTAATTGGACTGTCGCTTCATCGTTTTCATGTGAAAATTGATCAAAAAAATTATATCGATAAGTCATTATAAAATTTAAAATTAAATTGACATAATTAAAATGCTTTTGTTCTTACCATTCACCTTCTATTTGGACGTATGCTAAGATGGTGAACAAGAATCAACGCGATGAATCCGCCTTGATCAAGAATAGATAGATTGGGTCAATTATAATAGACGGAATCACCACGTCAGGGTCGGCGATGTTGGGTAAGATTTCGTCTAAAGGTCGGCGAGCTACCTTAAAAATCGCCCTTCCTTTTTTTTTTTTTTTGGGTGGTTCTGGCATTAAAAAAAATCGGCCTTCTGATTTTCTACGTTTTTTTGGGACAATTGCCTTTGTCCTTGCGGACAGCTGTCAAAATTTTGGGACGTGTTTCGGACTGAAGTGGTCAAAGGATCAAATCGAACCGACAGAAATCTCACCACCTTATGTGACGCGACCCGTGCTTTGAAAATTCAACTATTTCCAACCAAGAAACTGCACGGGAAAATTACTAGAGTCCCGATTAAAAAGACTTCGTGATTTATATATATATGCATTAATAATAGTGGAGAATTTATTTAAATGAAACACGTTAAAAGATTACACTTATCTGCCTGAAAAGTTCTTTAATTTTTCCTAACAATATTTCTTTTAAAAATCAAAATTGACCCATCTCTATATTATGCATTCATTTTGCGTTATCATTTTCTCTTTTATCATATTTTCACAAAATGTTATTTTTTTTTCGTTGAACCAATCAATCTCGTAAGCATGATACGGAAAAAACTATCATTGAATTAGAAAAAACAAAACTAGTATGGAGACTTTCTCGGTTGCTTCCTACTTTAACACTATAATCACACCCCCCCTTGACGGAGGACTTGAAAGTTCTACCCATATTATAATGAGTCAAACAAATCGCAAACACGGCCAAGTCTCTTCAACCTTCACTTCTTCTAGGGTTTCCTCTCACATTTCAGGTTCTGTTGGAATTTTGATATCCAAATTCCATAGACTTGAATGAAAAGAGTGTGGATACAAGTGTCCCACATAAAATAGAAGAGAGATGGGAGATGAGTTCAAATAGTTGAGCCTCTCAAATGGGTTTGGGCCCCAAGGGATACCCCACTTTTGTGGAAAAGAGAGGACCTACGTCAAGCTAGGTCGGTTCCCCCCGCGCGCGCCGCCGTCGCCGTCCGGCTCGGTTCGGGGTCCACTCTCTATCGATTTTTTATTTTTCCCGAACAGACACGTTATTTAGAATTGATTTATTTACTGTTATTATCATTTTTTTTGGACAAATAAACATGTCTGTTCGTGAGGTGAGGTTCGCCCGAACGACAACCGAAGCCCTTCGCGACTGTTCGCGAACCGAACCGGTTCAACTGAACATTCGCGGCTGTTCACGAACCCTTGTAGCTCTTCATTTTCTCCATTAATATAACCGAATAGTTTAGTTCGGAAAAAGACTTCGTGGCATTTTTGCATTCCCGCAAGACATTTTTCCCAACGCGCTCTAGATATTTCTCACTTCATCATTATCATTTTGTGCGATTATTCTACGAAATTGCGTTCATAGGAGTCCTCCGAATACGTACCACTTCGGAGGAACGAGATCCGTTCTATCCTGAGAGACGATTGTCCAATATCCTCGGGTACTGATTGAGTGGCCAAATTCGTCTTAAGGACACGACGTTATTTCGTTGGGCTCGGATCAACATTCTACTTACTTGGTTGTGCTGCTTTCAGGTTAGTCTTCCCGATATTTGATTTCAACTTCTAATATACGAACTTAGCCGACAACAATCTTAAGACGAATTTGCTTCAATTCTGTTCGTATATTCTTATGTGTTGTTCGTTGAGTTTTTCTATCATTTGTTCGTTCCAATTCTGGTTATGAAAATGTTCTGTTTCTATATTACAGAAATGGCTTCGTCTTCGACTTCGGTCAACCCTATTCCGAATCATGGAGAAAAGCTAGAAAAGTTCAATGGTACGGAGTTCAAGAGATGGCAACAAAAGATGTTGTTCTATCTCACGACCTTGAACTTGGCTAGATTCCTCAATGAGGATGGTCCTAAGTTGGACGTTGGAGAGACAAACAAAGAAAAGGTTGCTGCCGTGGATGCATGGAAGCATTCTGACTTCCTATGTCGCAACTATGTCCTCAACAGTCTGGACAATACTCTCTATAACGTCTATAGTTCGCTGAAAATGGCTAAGGAGTTATGGGAAAGTCTAGACAAAAAGTACAAAACCGAAGATGCCGGATTGAAGAAATTCATTGTCGGTAAATTTCTGGACTTCAAGATGGTTGATTCAAGGACCGTCTTAAGTCAGGTTCAAGAGCTTCAAGTGATTATGCATGATATTCATGCTGAAAGAATGATTCTAAGTGAAACATTTCAAGTGGCTGCATTCATTGAAAAACTGCCACCATCCTGGAGAGATTTCAAAAATTATCTCAAACACAAGAGAAAGAAGTTGTCACTTGAAGACTTGATTGTTCGGTTGAGGATTGAGGAAGACAATAGGCTGTCTAAAAAGAAAGTTGGGAGGAACCTAGAGGTTTCAAAGGCCAATGTTGTTGAAGAAGGATCGAAACCCAACAAGAAGAGAAAAATGCCTAGCAAGTCCGGAGAGGGATTCACCCAAGGCCTGAAGAAGTTCATTAGCAAGTGCTTTAACTGTGGCAAGTCTGGACATCGAGCTAAAGACTGCAGAGCCAAGAAAAGACAGAAAACTCGGGTTAATGTGGTGGAAGAGATTTCCAATGGTGTTGACGATATCAATCTAACTGCTATGATATCAGAGTGTAATATGATCGGAAACCCCAAGGAGTGGTGGATTGATACTGGAGCAACTCGTCATATCTGTGCAAACAGATCGATGTTCTCGACCTACACAAATGTGAGGGGTGATGAAAAACTTTATATGGGTAATTCATCAACCTCTAAGGTTGAAGGGGTCGGAAAGATTGCTCTAAAGATGACATCCGGAAAGATTGTGACACTAAACAATGTGCTACATGTGCCAGACATACGCAAGAATTTAGTGTCCGGATCTCTTCTTAGCAAGAATGGCTTCAAGTTGGCTTTTGTATCCGATAAGTTTGTACTCTCCAAGAATGAGATGTATGTAGGAAAGGGTTACCTTAGTGATGGTCTTTTCAAATTGAATGTAATGACTGTTGTACCCAATGATGTTATGAATAAAGTTGTTTCTGCTTATGTGCTTGAGTCTCCTAATTTATGGCATGCTAGATTAGGACACGTTAATTATAAGTCAATAAAGAAATTAATGAACATGGGGTTATTGCCAAAATTTGATTGTTCAAGTGAGAAATGCCAAGTTTGTGTTGAATCTAAATTTTCTAAGCCTCCTTTTCATTCTGTAGATAATAGAGTCTCAGAACCTTTAGATTTAATACACACAGATATATGCGATGTGAAATCAATACCGTCAAGAGGTGGTAATAAGTATTTTATCACATTTATGGATGACTGTTCAAGGTATTGTTATGTTTATTTGCTTAGTAGCAAAGATAAGGCTGTGAATGTTTTTAGAACTTATAAGTCCGAAGTTGAAACTCAATTGAATAAGAAAATTAAGAAAATAAGGAGTGACAGAGGAGGTGAATATGAATTTCCTTTTGAGGAAATTTGTACAGAGTTTGGTATAGTTCACCAAATGACTGCTTCTTATACGCCACAATCTAATGGAGTGGCGGAAAGGAAAAACCGATCTTTAAAGGAAACAATGAATGCATTGTTGAATAGTTCCGGTTTACCACAGAACTTGTGGGAGGAAGCTGTTTTGACGGCGAATTTTATTTTAAATAGAGTGCCCCACAGAAAAACACAACAAACTCCCCATGAGAAATGGAAAGGCAGAATGCCTAACTTGAATTATCTCAAAGTGTGGGGGTGTTTGGCTAAGGTTGCGGTTCCTAACCCTAAAAAGGTTAAGATAGGACCAAAGACTGTTGACTGTGTTTTTATCGGATATGCTCATAATAGCAATGCATATCGTTTTCTTGTCCATAAGTCAGAGATCCCAGATATACATGTTAATACGATCATTGAATCAAGGGACGCTTCGTTCTTTAAAAAAATATTTCCGTATAACATAGTATATGAGCCAATTGATAATAATAAGAGGTCTCGAGATACTATATCTAGAAGTGATCCTATGGAGGATGAACCTAGACGTAGTAAAAGACAAAAGACTTCCACGTCTTTTGGACCTGATTTCTTAACATATCTGTTAGAGAATGAGCCTCGGACATTCAAAGAAGCCGTGACTTCGCCAGAAGCCTCGTTCTAGAAAGAAGCTATCAATAATGAAGTTGAATCCATCTTGTCAAATCATACATGGGAATTGGTTGACCTTCCTCCTGGTAATAAATCACTACAATGTAAGTGGATTTTCAAGAGGAAAATGAAAGCGGATGGTACTATTGATAAATATAAGGCTAGGTTTGTAGTAAAAGGATACAAGCAACGAGAAGGTCTTGATTATTTTGATACTTATTCACCTGTTACTAGAATTACATCTATAAGGATGCTAATTGCCATAGCAACGGTGTATAAGCTTGAAATCCATCAAATAGATGTTAAAACGGCCTTCTTAAACGGGGATTTGGAAGAAGAAATATATTTGGAACAATCCGAAGGGTTTATTGTTCCAGGACAAGAAAAGAAAGTTTGTCGACTTATTAAGTCACTCTATGGCTTAAAACAAGCGCCAAAACAATGGCATGCTAAATTCGACCAAGTCATGTTGTCGAATGGTTTTAAGATTAATGAGTGTGATAAATGTGTATATGTTAAAAACACTCATAATGGTTTTGCCATCTTGTGCTTATATGTAGACGACATGCTTTTAATGGGCAGCGATAGTGAGGTTGTTAAGGCAACCAAACGCATGCTCACAAGTAAATTTGATATGAAAGATATGGGGGTTGCATATATTATTTTAGGAGTTAAAATCCATAAGACATATGGAGGATTAGTTCTATCATAATCCCATTATATTGAGACGATTCTTGGAAAGTGCAAGAATCTAGATATATACCAGTAAAGACTCCGATAGAAGTTAATTTATATCTTTCAAAAAATACTGGTGAAAGCAAAGCTCAAAATGAGTATGCTAGTATACTAGGCAGTCTTATGTATGTAATGAACTGTATTAGGCCGGACATAGCTTGTGCTGTGAGCAAACTAAGTCGATTTACAGTTAGTCCAAATGAAAGTCATTGGAAAGCCATGAAACGTTTATTGGGCTACTTAAAGCATACTCAAGATTATGCTTTGCATTACACAGAATATCCGGCGGTACTTGAAGGATACTGTGATGCAAATTGGATAACCGGCACTAAAGACACAAAATCGACAAGTGGATATGTATTTACACTTGGTGGGGCGGCAGTGTCTTGGAAATCATCCAAACAAACTTGTATTGCTAAATCCACTATGGAATCAGAATTTATTGCTTTGGATAAAGCCGGTGAAGAAGCAGAGTGGCTTCGAAATTTCTTGGAAGATATTCCTAATTGGCCTAAACCAGTGCCTGCTATATGTATACATTGTGACAGTCAAGCGGCAATAGGAAGGGCAAGGAATGTCATGTATAACGGTAAGTCTTGACACATACGTCGAAGACATGACACAGTAAGACAACTTCTTTCTAGTGGAATTATCACTATTGATTATGTGAAGTCAAAAGATAATATTGCGGATCCATTGACAAAAGGCTTAACTAGAGAGATGGTTGCGAAAACATCAAGGGGAATGGGTTTAAGGCCTATAAATAAGTCATCATAGCGGAAACCCTACCTAGTGGACTGGAGATCCCAAGATCTAGGTTCAAAGGGACAACTAAGTTATGAAGACAGTGTAAAGTACTGTCAAATTTTTTACTCATTCCCGGATGAAGACAGTACTAATATGTGAAGGTTAAGCAAAAGCTTTTAATGATTCTGAAGTGAGTATGTGATATACTGTTTGTTCAGAAATCACCTATGTGAGTGTGAAGTGCGGGCCGCTTCTGTGAGAATTGAAAAAGGCCGAATTCTCTAAAACACTCATGAGACCAGGCGGTGTTCATGGCCAAAACGAACACAACAGTGAGAACCAATTTTGTTTGAGAAACAGTTGTGTGACTTCTATTGTCTAGGCTTACACCAAAGGTCAACTGTTCAAAGACATCAAGTCTACTGATTGACCGAGTAAGTCCGATAGATTTCACTAAGGAAAGTTCAAAGTCTCATACTACTTATCCTGATGCAATGTTTTCTCATGGAATAATCGCACATTGCATCTCATACATACACGAAGAGTCTTGATATCATAACTTTTCATTCATGTGGGGGATTGTTGGGATTTTGACATCCAAATCCCATAGACTTGAATGAAAAGAGTGTGGATACAAGTGTCCCACATAGAATAGAAGAGAGATGAGAGATGGGTTCAAATAGTTGAGCCTCTCAAATGGGTTTGGGCCCCAAGGGGTACCCCACTTTTGTGGAAGAGAGAGGACCTACGCCAAGCTAGGTCGGTTCCCCCCCCGCGCACCGCCGCCGCCGCCGCCCGTCCGGCCGGCTCGGCTCGGGGTCCACTCTCTATCGGTTTTTTATTTTTTCCGAACAGACACGTTGTTTAGAATTGATTTATTTACTGTTATTATCATTTTTTTGGGGACAAATAAACATGTCTGTTCGTGAGGTGAGGTTCGCCCGAACGACAACCGAAGCCCTTCGCGACTGTTCGCGAACCGAACTGGTTCAACTGAACATTCGCGGCTGTTCACGAACCCTTGTAGCTCTTCATTTTCGCCATTAATATAACCGAACAATTTAGTTTGGAAAAAGACTTCGTGGCATTTTTGCATTCCCGCAAGACATTTTTCCCAACGCGCTCTAGACATTTCTCACTTCGTCATTGTCATTTTGTGCGATTATTCTGCGAAATTGCGTTCGTAGGAGTCCTCCGAATACGTACCACTTCGGAGGAACGAGATCCGTTCTATTCTGGGAGACGATTGTCCAATATCCTCGGATACTGATTGAGGGGCCAAATTCGTCTTAAGGACACAACGTTATTTCATTGAGCTCGGATCAACATTCTACTTACTTAGTTGTGCTGCTTTCAGGTTAGTCTTCCCGATATTTGATTTCAACTTCTAATATACGAACTTAGCCGACAACAGGTTCATCATCCTGTATATAATGAGTGCTTTCAGTCCTCTATTTCGCTTCATACCAGTTCGACAACAAGCTGCTGTAGCTCTTGAGAAACTCCTCACTGATCTCGAACTTCCACAGCTTTCATCGTCGTTGGTGTCAGCCAAACTTCATCGCCAACATTCGCCATGCACAAGGCGGTGTTGCCCGCTGCTCTATTCGTTCTGATCACCTTGTTCACTCCATCTTTCGCTAGCCAGGCCTGCAAGAACCACACATTCTCTAACAACAGAACTTTCGCCAGATGCGTCGACCTCCCGGTCCTGAATTCTTTCCTCCACTGGAACTACAACCGCTCGTTGTACGCGCTCGACGTGGTTTTCTGGCATGTCGGCACGATGCACTCGAGGTGGGTTGCCTGGGCAATTAGCCCCTCGGGCAAGCAGATGGTCGGCTCGCAGGCTCTTGTCGCCTACCAGAGGAACAACAATGGCTCCATGCACGTGTACACGTCATCGGTCGATTCGTACGCCACGACATTGCCGGAGGGGAGATTGAAGTACAGGGTTTCAAGGATGTCCGTGATGTTCGAGAACGATGGCGAGATGACGATATTCGCAACGGTTCACCTGACCAGCGACATGGTGACGATCAACCAAGTATGGCAAGAGGGTCCCCTAAATGGGAAAGCCGATGGACCGAGCATGCATGCAACGAGTGGAGATCACATCACTTCTTTCGGAACTCTCAATCTTGTCACTGGCACAACATCTTGAATATTAGAGAGATTATATTGTAATGAACTATACTTCTCAAAAAAAAAATTGTAACGAACTGTTTATTGTGTGTCGAGCTTAATATTGTATTGCTTGATACTTTAAATGAAAATGAAACATGCAAAATAACCGGGATGATATCTAAATATAGTATGACGAAAATGTTTGTTGAGTATTTGCGAACAATTATATATTTACAGGTCAATTGAAAAGTTTTCCATACCTACAAACATACATCACTACTACATAGAAAGCAACCCAACGAGGATTTCAAACTCAAAAACTTTTGCCAAAAGTTTCACGAAAAGCCCATCTTTTACAAAAAAAAATGTATCGTCCATTTAAGGTATCATCCGTATGAGGTATAACAAAATAGACAAAATCGTAATTTAAATAGCGGAAAAATTATCCAAAAAGTTCTAAACCTATCACACTTTGTCCAATTTAGTCCTAAACCTTTTAATTTTGTTAATTGAATAGTAGGTTTTTTAACGTTTTGCCAATTGAGTCCATCCGGTCAATTTTAATTGGAAATCACTGACGGATGTGTGGCGCGGACGTGGACAGTTTTATAATTTTTTTAAATCTTGAATTTTTTAAATTATTTTTCTTTTCTTTTTTCTTTTTCTTTCTTTCTTTTCCTTCTTTTTTCAACCAAGTCCGGCTAGCGTCGCCGGCTGAGATCGGCCACTAGGCGAGGGCCATGACCCTTGCTTGTGGCTGGTGAGGGTAGGCCGGCGACTCTTGTTGGGCTTGGAAGACAAAAAAGAAAAAGAAAGAAAGAAAAAAGAAGAAAAAAATAAAAAAATTAGAATTTTTAAAAAAATGATAATAATTGTACACATCAGCGCCTCGACTATGTCACGTAGGATAGCCGGTGTCCACGTTAGCAATATTTGGCTAAAATTAGTCGGATGAACTCAATTGGCAAAATGTGAAAATATTTATGATTCAATTAGGAAAATCGAAAGGTTTATGAATATTTTGCCAAAGTGCAATAGGTTTACAATTTTTTTGGATATTTATCCCTTTCAATAGCCAAGATAACGATCAACCAAAACCCACGTATATCTTCCTTTTCAAGATTGAATGAAATCTCTCACTTCTTACTCTCATTTAATTAACTTTCCTTATCCGACCAAAGAAAAATTAACTTTCCTTAATTAATTTGCATATTCATACGTGTGCTCTTTTGCGAATATATATGATGCAAGGAACATCATGTGACTCCACAAAAGGATGTGATTGAATGTACTTTCGAAGTTTTCTCCATTATTCCATATGCCTTCAATCTTGCATTTTCCTTCATGCAGTGTAATCGGAAAGCTGACTGGTTGAAAACCCAAATCGGAATCACTGTCTATTCTATATACATTAGTGCAAATTTACCTAAAAATCAGGGTATCTCCACAAATGGGTATCTGTACACAGATGTACACATGCAAATCAAGCACAGGTACGAGAAAGGAAAACGAAGAAAATCTGGAAATAACACTCCTTGATTAGCTTGCTATATATGTACGTACGTTCTGTGCAACAAATTATGACACAACTGGTCGACAATGATCGCATCTTCTGATACTTGATCTATAAATCAAAGTACCCTCTGGTCATAATCTCTTGAGTTCGATCCAAACTCGGAACGATCCATCACCATGAACAAGCCATTACAACTCGCGGTGTTTGCCTCGATTATGATCTCGCCATGCTCTCTACAAAAGTTCGTCTTTCTCTTAGGTGTGGGGGTGTCGGAATGTAGATAGTCCTAACATCGACAGTACAATAACTGCTTTGTTCATTGAACCATTATTTCAATATTTTCTTTTTCCGTTTTTTTCTTTGACGATGGATGAACTTTGTTGCTTCGGGTTTTCCCTCGATCTTATCTCCAGATTTTTGCTTGCTTTCTCCATCTTCTCCCCTCCCTTATCAGAGACTTAATCCAAAGACTTGAATCAGCTATTTGCTAGATGAAATTCTAGGCCGTATACTATTCCCGTTGATATCAAAGCTACACTTTCATATACGAGTTAGGCTAGCGAAATAAACTAGATTGTAATTTTTTTTAACATACTCATCCTCATGGAAACTACTTAAACCTAATTTCGTCAGTTATCATGATAGAAGAAATTCGCGTTTTTTTTCTCTTTAACATCCAATATTGTGAAGTTCTTACATTGCATTTATGAAAATAGCATTTACTTTCTTACGCATTCATTGGATGTAAACTTATTGACATGATAAAATTAATAAGTCATGCATATTGGCTCGCCCAAGATAACACTGTCTCTAGACAATTGTCTTGCTTACAACCGAATGTTGGATTCAAAGCATGAGAATTGCATAGCTTAAGAGAAACAAATGCTTTGAAAAGGGAAACTTTTTGCTACTGATTGCATAACAACTGCGTAGCATCTGGTTAAGTTTCTATTTATGAAAATCCAATTATATTGGCCAGTGACGCCATCCCTACCAACTCTTAATTCAAAACGTATGCTGGCCAAAACAACAAAGTACGTACAGGATAGCAAAAGAAAATAATAAATAAAAGAAGACAAGATACGTAATCAAAAATCGGATAAAATTGCACGTACGCATATTTTTTAGGACCTAAAAAATATTCCAATTTTTCAAGGAATAGAAACTTTCACCGTTATGATTTTTGTTCACGTAGTTGACACCAAAATGCGGGAAACCGACCGACACATACAGTAGACACCTCAGCAAGGCAAAATGAAGTCGTTTAGCACAAATAAATAAATAAAACGGCACAATCTTTTAGTCTTTTTAATCAAGGATTCGTCTTATTCAGTGAGAAAAGAGATAAAAGGAATGGAGCAATTCAAAATGAAAGAGCCAAGCTTGTGAACCAAGTTCTTCTTGTCCCGAACCAATAATTAGTGCTCCGACTCGACGATTTCGATCTAATTCGTCAATTTGCATGGAAGGATAAGTTAATGGTGGGTATTTTGTCTTTAAGCAAAAGTTCACACTTTTTTTTTTACAAGCGAGGATATTTTTGTCTAAGGTGTATAAATTTCGAACATATACTTTATTAGTTTGTGATTGTCAGGACGTGCATAACATAAAATAAAATAAAAGTACTCAGCAGTGGAAATTATGAGTAATAATGAACTGATCCAAAAGCTTCGAGGGAGAGGCTTGTATATCATGCTTAATCATTTTAAATCACTCGTTAATCGGTAGTTAATTTCATATTCACATTATATGATGTTATGACATGTGAAAATGGTGCCGTATGTGTGTGCATATATATATAATATAAGAGGATCAAGATATTTTGCTAATACGGCGTCTTGGCATAGCCTTAATTATTGCGAAAAAATCTATCACTGGAGCGAAATTGAGTTGGCCTTCTGCGAGTTCGAATTTCGATTGAGACAAAACGATTAAAGCAAATCAAAAGCGTGAGCTATAATGATCCAAGTTTATATACCCAAAACATTAATTCTTAAATCATCAAGTCTCGACTGAAGCCGGCGCGTGCATGGTTTCAAATGTACCAAGTTCACATCAAAATTCTGCATTTCGGGCTAACAAAATTGGAATTACAATGTAATTTGATTGACAAACGATTGAATTTGGGTGCCCCGAATCAAATGTCGGGTCCGACCCATGACCCGTCCGGTGCGACTATAAAAGCAAATGGCGGTAAGACTTCTCTTATTGGGTTTTGAAAAAGGATTTCCTCCAGGTGCGCGCTTCGCAACTCATTTCCTCCTCTCTCTCTCTCTCTCTCTCTCGCTCACAGACGCACACAGACACAATCGCCGACGATCTTCCCCTCACTTCATTCGCTTACTCTACTCTGCGTAGTCGAAACCTCTCTCACTTCGATCGTTCTTCGTCGTGATTTTGCAGAGCCGATTCAGTATCCCACGGCCGATTCCTGGTGAGTGATCGCTCCTATTTCACATTTCGGTCGTCAATTCGGCATTAGGTTTCCATTCCCGTGGCATTTGAGGCTATTGTAGCTGCATGTTGATGATGATCGAAGATTGTAGAGGCGATCGCAGCGATCGATCTATTTGTTACTCTCTGTTTTTTTCTTCTTCTTTTCCGGATAGTCGATATAGACTTGGTAGAGTCTTTCATTCCACGTACTTGACTCTGCGAAACCCTCGCTTTTCCTCGATCTTTGATCCTTCTTTGTTGTGATTTGCAGAGCGCGTCTAGTAGCCTGACCCGATCGATTCTGGTGAGTGATCGGTCCTTTTTTTGCATTTCTGTTATGGATTCGTCGGTTGTTGCAATAGGTTTCCATTTCGGTGGCGTTTCAGGTGTTTTATTTGTTGCATGTTGACGATGATGATCGTAGATTGTAGAGACGATCGCAATGATTGATCTATTTCTCACTCTTTCTGTTTTCTTTTTCGGTTAGTTGATGCTCTGTTATTGTGTGTGTGCCTGCGGTTCCGCTGCATTGAGAGAGAATTTTTCTTAATGTGTTAATTTAGTTCTGGAGTCACCAGTGAATCGCGATGAGTAGGTCTCTGGTTTTTGGTACTCCAGGTGTGCCTCGTTCGTTCTTCGGCTTGTTGTTCGTATGTGAATTGGGGAGGTGTAGAGGTTTATGGCGGTTGATCTATGCTGTGTCGTTATCGGAGCATTCCACTATATTGAGCATTGTTTGTGCTACTGACTGAAGTGGTTTTAAGAATGCTAGCAGTACGCTTCATATTGTGAAAATGTAATCTGTTCTTCGGTATCTCGTTGAAGAAGCAAAAACTGCAAGAGAATTAGAAGATTTCACTTGTTATACTTCATATCTGCCCTTTAGAACAAACAATACCGATCTTATTCCTGTGACATTTCTTTTTGGATCCTTAAATTCCGGTCAGGTTCTCTTCCTCGTATCTTAAATCTGTCGTTTAACTGATCGTGCCCAAATATTCTGGTTACCCCTTATGCTGATAAGATTTCTTGCTATTCATTATCCTGTACTCTAGAACATCATCACTCAAAACTTCCATTTTCTGCAATGTTGTTGAGGTTTTCTTTTAGGTGAAGATAGTCATTTTACAATCACGCAGCATGCTTGAATTCGAAAAACATCCATCCGCTTAGTCAAGGGCTAGTCTGCAAATTTTCCTGTTTTCATGTAGCAATGCTCCCTATTCACATTCACTAAGCAGCCGAGAAGCAAAACCCAACCAAAATGCAGCAAATTAATAAGTTCTCCACATGATAATAACGTTTAATGTCAACTTACCAGAAGCTATGGGTAGACTATTTTCATTAATTGATGTTATAAATAAATAAAATATGGAAGGACTCATTGTCTTAACACATACTTATGTACTTCAATTAGGATTAAAGGGCTCTCTGACCTATGTTTGATATGGTGTCTTAATCTAAATTGTCATTTTCTCTCTTTCCATGGTCATTTCATTTCTCTTCTACTTATCACTGTCCCCTCCATTTTGGCAGACTAGCCCTCTTCGGCATGGCGCCCCCACTTGCCCGCCAGCTACTCCTGGCCCAACAGGAGTTCAGAGAGGCCAATGCTAAGTTGGAAGAAGCCAGGCTTCGTCACAACCGTGCCCTAAACAAGAAGTAAGTAATGATCTTTGATGATTATGTAGACTATAGTCCATAACATTGTTTTCTCTCCTTCAGGAGATACTTGCTTCGTGCCGCCAAGCAAAGGCACAATGCGGCTGTATCGAGGTTGGAAAGAGTACAAGGAGAGATCAAAAGCAAGCAATGTCTGTTCCTGCACAATGTGGAGCAGGTCCATGCGGTCGTCGAGCTTCTGGAGAACCTCCACCACCGTGGGCGCCTCCACCTTGTGGAGATCAAGTGCCGCGAGGTGCAGGTAGCCCGGGAGATGCGGCAGGTTCTACAAGAGTATGGATTTAAGTAAGTTTATGTTGAATTTCGGGTTTATATATGGTTTTTAGAGTTGAATTTGTTCTAAACTAGTATTATGGTTACACAGCCGCAGGGAGTCCTATGAGCTTCCTCCGGCTTGATGGCGACACAAGCCTCCTCCGTTCAGTTGTATTGGTAAATGGTGGCATGCCTAAATTTTATAGATGTTTGTACTGATCTATATTACTGTTTTTTAAATCTATTTTGTAAAGAGAGGCCAGATGATATATTAGTTGAGTTCAATTGTCACTTCAATGGCTTGTTGTCTGGTGCATAACTTTCTATCTAAGTAGTTGGACAGTCTCTACCTCAATGAGGCATTTAGCCCCCATTGGCTGCTTTGAGATAGCCTTGTGTGTTTTGAATATATATATCTAAATAAACTGTTGGAGATAAAATTTTTTGGCATGCATCCGATGATCTATGTAAATCAAACTTTCACTAATTGTATATGCAATAACAATCCCTTACTTATCATACCATTGTTGGTAGATTAGTTCATAAATGTATTGACTCTAACAACTAATATGAGATGTGATCTTTTTCTGCAGATCTTCATTACTTTCTGACATTTTGAGGGAGCCGGAGTTCATTCCTTGCCATTGAATAGTGATATTGAACAATGATGTCCATAGACACTTTCTAATTCCTTCCTACTGGATTGTGATATTGAATAATGATGTCCCGTTATATACACTTTCTAATTTTTCTTGAACAATATTAGTTGGATTTTGATATTGAACAATGATTTCCCTAGAATCACTATTGATGATTGAGTTACTCTCAACTCTGAATTCATGTTTGATATATGCGTATCCCGTGTGCTTATAGAAGCCTCGTTTTTTTTCGGATTTTGGACTGGGAATTCCAGAGGTGGGAATTGGTATCTAATGACACCAACCCCTGCAAATCGACCTATGTGTTATCTTTCAAGTAATGGATCCTACAACATTACGAATCCAGAGAAGTAACTCACATGGGCACAGCATTAGCATTGTAAGACTCCTTCGCGACTCATGATCAGGTGAAGTGACAGTGCACTTCCCTTCGGGCACACAGCATGTTGTCTTATGACTACACTACATCGTCCATAAACCAAATAAATGCGTTCTCTCATACCATCACTCTAATCAGCAACTGAAGCGGGAATAAAGAGGGAAGTTAAAGTAGCAAACACAAATGGCCGGTGTCGTAGATTCTTTGACTGTTTCTCTGTTCTGGATTGAAATGAGTCGAGAAATGCAGGAACTTCAATTATCCATGGCCTTTGAATTTATTACATAACTTATAAATCCAAAAAAAAGTCAGAGACAACAAATCTATGATAAATAAACCACAGTAAAATAATAAAGATTAGGTTGCAAAATAATAGGCTCGCCATTAATTAATCACCAGATCAATCTTGGAAGGTAACTTTCCCTTGAGCTGTTGCAAAGCCCGTTCTTTAGGTTCCTTCACTTTTTTCAACCCATCAGAGCCATATTCTTCATCACAAGGATTCACCACCAACTTCTCAAGAGCAATCGCATTGTCGATAAGGTAATTCACTAGTTCGAAATCACAAGGTCGACCATAATAATTATTAAATTCAGCCTCCTTTAGGTACCGATGGGGAGGTCTAACGACTCTTATCAGTTCTCTCTGACTGCACAGCATGTCCATCGGGTCGGTCAGCTGTGGCAAAAGAAGAATGCAGTATATCATTAATCAGCAGAAGACATCATTGCATTAAAAACATGCCAGTGGAAGAGAGAGTTTCCAAAAATAAAGTACGCCCTTGTGGATTGTCACAACGAGTAAATACTAATCATAGTGTTACAACTCACCCATGAGCAGAGGCTCAAATAAAATTCAATAGTGGCTTGGATTGTTATGTTCGTTCCTACTATGTCTGTCTAATGCCTAGATAGATGAAGACTTAGATGAGGCCTGAAAACACACCTCTAACACAAAACTCCGCAAGTAGGGGCATGCCTCGATCACGTGAGTCAACAGAAATAGACTCGCATCTCCAAATCCATCAACTCTCAGTTCCAATTGCTTGACACTTGTCAACTTAGGCAGTTGACGAGTCCATACGGTTTCCTATATATTAAAGAGAGAATCAAAGGCAACCCGGATTATAATGAGGAAGTAACTTAGGAAACCTTATGAAAATAAGTCAGTGCTCTTACACGGGGTAGTGGGGAAAATTCAAGTTTGAGAATCTGCAGACAAGAAAGGCCTGAAAGCTGAGACATGGTCACGTGCACACGTTCGAACGTACATCTTTCAACAGACACCTCGGACAGCCGGGGAACCTTGTCCAAAGACAATGGAATTTCCTTTCCTACTACTCCGTAAGCGAAGGTCAGAAGATTCGTGTCATAAATCTCTACACGTTGAAGATCCCAACAATATCCTACGCGCAAGTGCTTCAGCTTCAGTGATTGGCCGGAAACTCTAAGCCTAGTCAAAGTAGGAGCATTCTCGAGAACCAATCGCTCTAGAACCGGACAATTGGCAAGCAATTGCTCTATGAGTTCTCCCTTCACACTTACTCGATTCAAGGAGAGCTCTTCGAGATACCTACAGCCGACATGCCAAGAACTTGAAGGGCTCAAGCAAAAATTACTTCGACCTGACGCCCTCTGCGAACAACCTACATCAGCATCTCTAAGTATCTCATACCCTAACACATATGGCAAGTGACTAAGGTCACAATCAGGTTTATAATCCTCGAAACATGCGGGCTCAAAATCTAGTTCGAGAACTTTAACTTGCTTTGTCAATGCAAACCTAATCCACCGATCGATGAGAGACTTATATGAGATATTCAGGTCAAAGCGTAACGCAAATCTACGTAAAGCGTGATCTCCTCCACTTTGACGATGCACGACATTGTTCACCCATTCCACATATCTCACCCTCTCCTTTTCTGCCAGTTCGGGGTTATCTTCCATCTTCTCCAACAAGTCCAACCAGTCGAAATCAAGGTCGGTGACCAGAGAAGTACACAAGTACCTCCATCTCCTGGAAATAACACAGGTCGCTTGTGCTTCTCTAAATGTCAATCGAGATAATATACGGCCTATAACTTCTTCGGGCAAACAGCTGATCCGATCCTAGATTGAGTTTCGCCAGAAGAAAAAAACAAACCAAGTAAGAAAAATCTGGAAATAAGAATGAGGGAAAGCAGAGCAGGGAACATTCAACATCAAAAATCGAAAAAAAAAAATCAACTTTGACACAACAACACCGAATCCATGGCAAAAGCAGCTAAAAGACCTCGGACATCCAAGCTTCGTTGACGAGATAACATACATTCTAATTAACACAACCGCTGCCCCAATCAGCCAGTACATTCAACTGAAGATTTTCAATGATCGACGACGGGCATAGCCACAAGGAAAAGAAACGTGCATCCCTCCCCTCAGCGAGCAGAGAGAGGTGTATCCTTCCGTGAAGAACAAGTTTCGAGCTCAAAAAAATCGAAACTTTAGGCGAATTCTTTACCTTGTCGTCGGATTTCGATTCGAATTCAGCGCGGGGCCTCTTTGGAGACGGAGAATCCATCGACGCCCGCGAAATTCAGCTTCAGTTTCGGCCAAATTTTGCTTCCCGATAGATTTCACATGTAGGGCTCCGGGATATATATATATATATATGTATATTCTTTGTGACGTCACGTGATTAGTATCTACCGGATGCGTGGCAATCCACACGGACAATCCGTAACTTATCTTTGTTTTTCTTTTTTAAAATCTTTAATTTTTTTCATTATTTTTCCTTTTCTTTCCGTCTTTTGCTTCTTTTTTCAAGCAAGTCCGGCGAGCGTTGCCGGCTGAGATCGGCCACTGGGCGAGGGCCATGACCCTTGCCCGTGGCTGGTGATGGTGGGCCGGCGACTCTTGTTGGGTTGGGAAGACAAAAAAGAAAAAGAAATAAAGAAAAAAGAAGAAAAAAATAAAAACAATTAGAATTTTTAAAAAATGATAATAATTATACACATCAGCACGTCGACTGTGTCACGTAGGATGACCGGTGTCCACGTTAGCGATATTTGGCTAAAATTAGCCGGATGGACTTAATTGATAAAACGTGAAAATGTTTATGATTCAATTAAGAAAATCGAAAGGTTTATGAATATTTTGCTAAAGTGCGATAAGTTTAAAATTTTTTGGATATTTATCCCTTTCAATAGCCAAGATAACTATCAACCAAAACCCACGTATATCTTCCTTTTCAAGATTGAATGAAATCTCTCGCCTCTTACTCTCATTTAATTAACTTTCCTTATCCCACCAAAGAAAAATTAACTTTCCTTAATTAATTTGCATATTCATACGTGTGCTCTTTTGCTAATATATATGATGCAAGGAACATCATGTGTCCACACAAAAGGATGTGATTGAATGTACTTTCGAAGTTTTCTCCATTATTTCCATATGCCTTCAATCTTGCATTTTTCTTCATGCAGTGTAATCGGAAAGCTGACTGGTTGAAAACCCAAATCGGAATCACTGTCTATTCTGAATACATTAGTGGAAATTTACCTAAGAATCAGGGGTATATCCACAAATGGGTATCTGTGCACAGATGTACACATGCAAATCAAGCACATGTACGAGAAAGGAAAACGAAGAAAATCTGGAAATAACACTCCTTGATTAGCTTGCTATATATGTATGTACGTTCTATGCAACAAATTATGACACAACCGGTCGACAATGATCGCATCTTCTGATACTTGATCTATAAATCGAAGTACTCTCTGGTCATAATCTCTTGAGTTCGATCCAAACTCGGAACGATCCATCACCACGAACAAGCCATTACAACTCGCGGTGTTTGCCTCGATTATGATCTCGCTATGCTCTCTACAAAAGTTCGTCTTTCTCTTAGGTGTGGGGGTGTCGGAATGTAGATGGTCCTACCATCGACACTACAATAACTGCTTTGTTCATTGAACGATTATTTCAATATTTTCTTTTTCCGTTTTTTTCTATGACGATGAACTTTGTTGCTTCGGGTTTTCCCTCGATCTTTTCTCCAGATTTTTGCTTGCTTTCTCCATTTTCTCCCCTCCCTTGTCAGAGACTTAATCCAAAGACTTGAATCAGCTATTTGCTAGATGAAATTCTAGTCCGTATACTATTCCCGTTGATATCAAAACTACACTTTCATATATGAGTTAGGCTAGCGAAATAAACTAGATTGTAATTTTTTTTTTAACATACTCATCCTCATGGAAACTACTTAAACCTAATTTCGTCAGTTATCGTGATAGAAGAAATTCGCGTTTTTTCTCTTTAACATCCAATATTGTGAAGTTCTTACATCGCATTTATGAAAATGGCATTTACTTTCTTATGCGTTCATCGGATGTAAACTTATTGACATGTTAAAATTAATAAGTCATGCATATTGGCTCGCCCAAGAGAACACTGTCTCTAGACAATTGTCTTGCTTACAACCGAATGTTGGATTCAAAGCATGAGTATTGCATAGCTTAAGAGAAACAAATACTTCGAAAAGGGAAACTTTTTGCTACTGATTGCATAACAACTGCGTAGCATTTGGTTAAGTATCTATTTATGAAAATCCAATTAGATTGGCCAGTGACGCCATCCCTACCAACTCTTAATTCAAAACGCATGCATGGTTGGCCAAAACAACAAAGTACGTACAGAATAGCAAAAGAAAATAATAAATAAAAGAAGACAAGATACGTAATCAAAAATCGGATAAAATTGCACGTACGCATATTTTTTAGGACCTAAAAAATATTCCAATTTTTCAAGGAATAGAAACTTTCACCGTTATGATTTTTATTCACGTAGTTGACACCAAAATGCGGGAAACCGACCGACACATACAGTAGACACCTCAGCAAGGCAAAATGAAGTCGTTTAGCACAAATAAATAAATAAAACGGCACAATCTTTTAGTCTTTTTAATCAAGGATTCGTCTTATTCAGTGAGAAAAGAGATAAAAGGAATGGAGCAATTCAAAATGAAAGAGCCAAGCTTGTGAACCAAGTTCTTCTTGTCCCGAACCAATAATTAGTGCTCCGACTCGACGATTTCGATCTAATTCGTCAATTTGCATGGAAGGATAAGTTAATGGTGGGTATTTTGTCTTTAAGCAAAAGTTCACACTTTTTTTTTTACAAGCGAGGATATTTTTGTCTAAGGTGTATAAATTTCGAACATATACTTTATTAGTTTGTGATTGTCAGGACGTGCATAACATAAAATAAAATAAAAGTACTCAGCAGTGGAAATTATGAGTAATAATGAACTGATCCAAAAGCTTCGAGGGAGAGGCTTGTATATCATGCTTAATCATTTTAAATCACTCGTTAATCGGTAGTTAATTTCATATTCACATTATATGATGTTATGACATGTGAAAATGGTGCCGTATGTGTGTGCATATATATATAATATAAGAGGATCAAGATATTTTGCTAATACGGCGTCTTGGCATAGCCTTAATTATTGCGAAAAAATCTATCACTGGAGCGAAATTGAGTTGGCCTTCTGCGAGTTCGAATTTCGATTGAGACAAAACGATTAAAGCAAATCAAAAGCGTGAGCTATAATGATCCAAGTTTATATACCCAAAACATTAATTCTTAAATCATCAAGTCTCGACTGAAGCCGGCGCGTGCATGGTTTCAAATGTACCAAGTTCACATCAAAATTCTGCATTTCGGGCTAACAAAATTGGAATTACAATGTAATTTGATTGACAAACGATTGAATTTGGGTGCCCCGAATCAAATGTCGGGTCCGACCCATGACCCGTCCGGTGCGACTATAAAAGCAAATGGCGGTAAGACTTCTCTTATTGGGTTTTGAAAAAGGATTTCCTCCAGGTGCGCGCTTCGCAACTCATTTCCTCCTCTCTCTCTCTCTCTCTCTCTCGCTCACAGACGCACACAGACACAATCGCCGACGATCTTCCCCTCACTTCATTCGCTTACTCTACTCTGCGTAGTCGAAACCTCTCTCACTTCGATCGTTCTTCGTCGTGATTTTGCAGAGCCGATTCAGTATCCCACGGCCGATTCCTGGTGAGTGATCGCTCCTATTTCACATTTCGGTCGTCAATTCGGCATTAGGTTTCCATTCCCGTGGCATTTGAGGCTATTGTAGCTGCATGTTGATGATGATCGAAGATTGTAGAGGCGATCGCAGCGATCGATCTATTTGTTACTCTCTGTTTTTTTCTTCTTCTTTTCCGGATAGTCGATATAGACTTGGTAGAGTCTTTCATTCCACGTACTTGACTCTGCGAAACCCTCGCTTTTCCTCGATCTTTGATCCTTCTTTGTTGTGATTTGCAGAGCGCGTCTAGTAGCCTGACCCGATCGATTCTGGTGAGTGATCGGTCCTTTTTTTGCATTTCTGTTATGGATTCGTCGGTTGTTGCAATAGGTTTCCATTTCGGTGGCGTTTCAGGTGTTTTATTTGTTGCATGTTGACGATGATGATCGTAGATTGTAGAGACGATCGCAATGATTGATCTATTTCTCACTCTTTCTGTTTTCTTTTTCGGTTAGTTGATGCTCTGTTATTGTGTGTGTGCCTGCGGTTCCGCTGCATTGAGAGAGAATTTTTCTTAATGTGTTAATTTAGTTCTGGAGTCACCAGTGAATCGCGATGAGTAGGTCTCTGGTTTTTGGTACTCCAGGTGTGCCTCGTTCGTTCTTCGGCTTGTTGTTCGTATGTGAATTGGGGAGGTGTAGAGGTTTATGGCGGTTGATCTATGCTGTGTCGTTATCGGAGCATTCCACTATATTGAGCATTGTTTGTGCTACTGACTGAAGTGGTTTTAAGAATGCTAGCAGTACGCTTCATATTGTGAAAATGTAATCTGTTCTTCGGTATCTCGTTGAAGAAGCAAAAACTGCAAGAGAATTAGAAGATTTCACTTGTTATACTTCATATCTGCCCTTTAGAACAAACAATACCGATCTTATTCCTGTGACATTTCTTTTTGGATCCTTAAATTCCGGTCAGGTTCTCTTCCTCGTATCTTAAATCTGTCGTTTAACTGATCGTGCCCAAATATTCTGGTTACCCCTTATGCTGATAAGATTTCTTGCTATTCATTATCCTGTACTCTAGAACATCATCACTCAAAACTTCCATTTTCTGCAATGTTGTTGAGGTTTTCTTTTAGGTGAAGATAGTCATTTTACAATCACGCAGCATGCTTGAATTCGAAAAACATCCATCCGCTTAGTCAAGGGCTAGTCTGCAAATTTTCCTGTTTTCATGTAGCAATGCTCCCTATTCACATTCACTAAGCAGCCGAGAAGCAAAACCCAACCAAAATGCAGCAAATTAATAAGTTCTCCACATGATAATAACGTTTAATGTCAACTTACCAGAAGCTATGGGTAGACTATTTTCATTAATTGATGTTATAAATAAATAAAATATGGAAGGACTCATTGTCTTAACACATACTTATGTACTTCAATTAGGATTAAAGGGCTCTCTGACCTATGTTTGATATGGTGTCTTAATCTAAATTGTCATTTTCTCTCTTTCCATGGTCATTTCATTTCTCTTCTACTTATCACTGTCCCCTCCATTTTGGCAGACTAGCCCTCTTCGGCATGGCGCCCCCACTTGCCCGCCAGCTACTCCTGGCCCAACAGGAGTTCAGAGAGGCCAATGCTAAGTTGGAAGAAGCCAGGCTTCGTCACAACCGTGCCCTAAACAAGAAGTAAGTAATGATCTTTGATGATTATGTAGACTATAGTCCATAACATTGTTTTCTCTCCTTCAGGAGATACTTGCTTCGTGCCGCCAAGCAAAGGCACAATGCGGCTGTATCGAGGTTGGAAAGAGTACAAGGAGAGATCAAAAGCAAGCAATGTCTGTTCCTGCACAATGTGGAGCAGGTCCATGCGGTCGTCGAGCTTCTGGAGAACCTCCACCACCGTGGGCGCCTCCACCTTGTGGAGATCAAGTGCCGCGAGGTGCAGGTAGCCCGGGAGATGCGGCAGGTTCTACAAGAGTATGGATTTAAGTAAGTTTATGTTGAATTTCGGGTTTATATATGGTTTTTAGAGTTGAATTTGTTCTAAACTAGTATTATGGTTACACAGCCGCAGGGAGTCCTATGAGCTTCCTCCGGCTTGATGGCGACACAAGCCTCCTCCGTTCAGTTGTATTGGTAAATGGTGGCATGCCTAAATTTTATAGATGTTTGTACTGATCTATATTACTGTTTTTTAAATCTATTTTGTAAAGAGAGGCCAGATGATATATTAGTTGAGTTCAATTGTCACTTCAATGGCTTGTTGTCTGGTGCATAACTTTCTATCTAAGTAGTTGGACAGTCTCTACCTCAATGAGGCATTTAGCCCCCATTGGCTGCTTTGAGATAGCCTTGTGTGTTTTGAATATATATATCTAAATAAACTGTTGGAGATAAAATTTTTTGGCATGCATCCGATGATCTATGTAAATCAAACTTTCACTAATTGTATATGCAATAACAATCCCTTACTTATCATACCATTGTTGGTAGATTAGTTCATAAATGTATTGACTCTAACAACTAATATGAGATGTGATCTTTTTCTGCAGATCTTCATTACTTTCTGACATTTTGAGGGAGCCGGAGTTCATTCCTTGCCACTGAATAGTGATATTGAACAATGATGTCCATAGACACTTTCTAATTCCTTCCTATTGGATTGTGATATTGAATAATGATGTCCGTTATATACACTTTCTAATTTTTCTTGAGCAATATTAGTTGGATTTTGATATTGAACAATGATTTCCCTAGAATCACGATTGATGATTGAGTTACTCTCAACTCTGAATTCATGTTTGATATCTGCGTATCCCGTGTGCTTTTAGAAGCCTCTTTTTTTTCGGATTTTGGACTGGGAATACCAGAGATGGGGATTGGTATCTAATGACACCAACCCCTGCAAATCGACCTATGTGTTATCTTTCAAGTAATGGATCCTACAACATTACGAATCCAGAGAAGTAACTCACATGGGTACAGCATTGTAAGACTCCTTCGCGACTCATGATCAGGCGAAGTGACAGTGCACTTGCCTTCGGGCACACAGCATGTTGTCTTATGACTACACTACATCGTCCATAAACCAAATGAATGGGTTCTCTCATACGATCACTCTAATCAGCAACAAAAGCGGGAATAAAGAGGGAAGTTAAAGTAGCAACCACAAATGGCCGGTGTCGTAGATTCTTTGACTGTTTCTCTGTTCTGGATTGAAATGAGTCGAGAAATGCAGGAACTTCAATTATCCATGGCCTTTGAATTTATTACATAACTTATAAATCCAAAATAAAGTCAGAGACAACAAATCTATGATAAATAAACCGCAGTAAAATAATAAAGATTAGGTTGCAAAATAATAGGCTCGCCATTAATTAATCACCAGATCAATCTTGGAAGGTAACTTTCCCTTGAGCTGTTGCAAAGCCCGTTCTTTAGGTTCCTTCACTTTTTTCAACCCATCAGAGCCATATTCTTCATCACAAGGATTCACCACCAACTTCTCAAGAGCAATCGCATTGTCAATAAGGTAATTCACTAGTTCGAAATCACAAGGTCGACCATAATAATTATTAAATTCAGCCTCCTTTAGGTACCGATGAGGAGGTCTAACGACTCTTATCAGTTCTCTCTGCCTGCACAGCATGTCCATCGGGTCGGTCAGCTGTGGCAAAAGAAGAATGCAGTATATCATTAATCAGCAAAAGACATCATTGCATTAAAAAAATGCCAGTGGAAGAGAGTTTCCAAAAATAAAGTATGTCCTTGTGGATTGTCACAACGAGTAAATACTAATCACGGTGTTACAACTCACCCATGAGCAGAGGCTCAAATAAAATTCAATAGTGGCTTGGATTGTTATATTCGTTCCTACTATGTCTGTCTAATGCCTAGATAGATGAAGACTTAGATGAGGCCTGAAAACACACCTCTAACACAAAACTCCGCAAGTAGGGGCATGCCTCGATCAGGAGAGTCAACGGAAATAGACTCGCATCTCCAAATCCATCAACTCTCAGTTCCAATTGCTTGACACTTGTCAACTTAGGCAGTTGACGAGTCCATACGGTTTCCTGTATATTAAAGAGAGAATCAAAGGCAACCCGGATTATAATGAGGAAGTAACTTAGGAAACCTTATGAAAATAAGTCAGTGCTCTTACACGGGGTAGTGGGGAAAATTCAAGTTTGAGAATCTGCAGACAAGAAAGACCTGAAAGCTGAGACATGGTCACGTGCACACGTTCGAACGTACATCTTTCAACAGACACCTCGGACAGCCGGGGAACCTTGTCCAAAGACAATGGAATTTCCTTTCCTACTACTCCGTAAGCGAAGGACACAAGATTCGTGTCATAAATCTCTACACATTGAAGATCCGGACAATATCCTACGCGCAAGTGCTTCAGCTTCAGTGATTGGCCGGAAACTCTAAGCCTAGTCAAAGTAGGAGCATTCTCGAGAACCAATCGCTCTAGAACCGGACAATTGGCAAGCAATTGCTCTATGAGTTCTCCCTTCACACTTACTCGATTCAAGGAGAGCTCTTCGAGATACCTACAGCCGACATGCCAAGAACTTGAAGGCCTCAAGCAAAAATTACTTCGACCTGACGCCCTCTGCGAACAACCTACATCAGCATCTCTAAGTATCTCATACCCTAACACATATGGCAAGTGACTAAGGTCACAATCAGGTTTATAATCCTCGAAACATGCGGGCTCAAAATCTAGTTCGAGAACTTTAACTTGCTTTGTCAATGCAAACCTAATCCACCGATCGATGAGAGACTTATATGAGATATTCAGGTCAAAGCGTAACGCAAATCTACGTAAAGCGTGATCTCCTCCACTTTGACGATGCACGACATTGTTCACCCATTCCACATATCTCACCCTCTCCTTTTCTGCCAGTTCGGGGTTATCTTCCATCTTCTCCAACAAGTCCAACCAGTCGAAATCAAGGTCGGTGTCCAGAGAAGTACACAAGTGCCTCCATCTCCTGGAAAGAACACAGGTCGCTTGTGCTTTTCTAAATGTCAATCGAGCCTATAACTTCTTCGGGCAAACAGCTGATTCGATCCTAGATTGAGTTTTGCCAGAAGAAAAAAGCAAACCAAGTAAGAAAAATCTGGAAATAAGAATGAGGGAAAGCAGAGCAGGGAATTTCTTAACTTTACCAAAAAAAGAAAGCAGAGCAGGGAACATTCAACATCAAAAATCGAAAAAAAAAAATCAACTTTGACACAACAACACCGAATCCATGGCAAAAGCAGCTAAAAGACCTCGGATATCCAAGCTTCGGTGACGAGATAACATACATTCTAATTAACACAACCGCTGCCCCAATCAGCCAGTACATTCAACTGAAGATTTTCAATGATAGACGACGGGCATAGCCACAAGGAAAAGAAACGCGCATCCCTCCCCTCAGCGAGCAGAGAGAGGTGTATCCTTCCGTGAAGAACAGGTTTCGAGCTCAAAAAAATCGAAACTTTAGGCGAATTCTTTACCTTGTCGTCGGATTTCGATTCAAATTCAGCGCGGGGTCTCTTTGGAGACGGAGAATCCATCGACTCCCGCGAAATTCAGCTTCAGTTTCGGCCAAATTTAGCTTCCCGATAGGTAGGGCTCCGGTATGTATGTGTGTGTGTGTATATATATATATATATACATACACACACACCAATAAATTAATAAGTAAATATATTATATTATATACTAATATATATATGTATATTCATTGTGACGTCACGTGATTAGTATCTACCGGATGCGTGGCAATCCACACGGACAACCCTAATCTTATCTTTGCAAGTTCTTTCTTCCACTAGAGCTCTCCATGCACGATTCGCTCTAGATCCGAATTCAGAGACAAGTAGGTAATCAATTTGCCTGTATAAAGATTTGTTTTTTGAGCTTGCAACTGGTTGCTCAGGAGAAGAAACTCTTTCTCTCTCTCCTAGCTAGATAAGCAAAGGATACCGCTTTCTTTCTTTCATCTTTCAAGAGTTGGTCTTGCCTTTTTCTCTTCTTTTGTCCCCGAGTTCTTTCATTCTTTTTTAGAGATGTTTTTGAATTTCGTTGCACCTTAGATTAGCATACTGGGAAAATTTGGGTTGGATATCTTGTCTGATGGAGCAAAAAGAATGGTTTTTTCTCCCTGAATTCAGTATTCTCTGTCGTTGCGGTGTGAAAGTCGAGATTTTTCTTTAACTTCTTTTTCTGGGTGAATTAAATCCCAATTCAAAGGATTGAATCAGTTATCTGCCCGATGAAATTATGAGTCTTATAGTCTATATTGACATTTAAAGAAGCACAAGCAACTAATTGCGGACTCTAGTGACTGACCTTGATATGGATGGGCTCTAACTCATTCCACGAGATGAGAGCTAATCCGGATTCGCGAGGGTGAGATATATGGGGTGGGTGGATAATGTTTTGTAACAGTAGAATAATTACAGAGGACACCACCCTTCACATAGATTTAGGTTGTCCTTTCACTTGAATGTCGGATTTCAGTCTTGCATCAATCGGTGGATTGAGTTTGCACTGTCGAAGCTAGTTAAGGTGCTCGAACTAAATTTGATTCCTATGTATTCTCTGGATCCCTGCTCTTCATGCCCTAATCGATCACCTTATCTATTGGGTCACGAGGTAATTGTAGTTGCTGATGCAAAGGTTCATTGTGGGATTTAGGTCTCAATAATCTTAGTTTGAGCTCTGTTGGCTTTAGTTATTTCGAAGACCTCTACATCAAAAGAAATTCCGCTGAATAGGCAATGTCCCCTACTAGTTGAGCTTTGCATTGGTTAGAGAATATGGAATGAGTGCATGTGATCATGTCTCGGGTTTTATCGTGTCTTTCTCGTTTGCAGATTCTCAAACTGTGAATTTTCTTGTCCACTATGTGTAAACATCAACTAATATCTAGTTTCGTACTTTATTTTTATTCATTTGTTTTCTGTCACCCTCCTCCCTAATGATGCCGCATTGCCTGCATTTGATTCAGTTGGGATGCCTAAGGTCTCATCTTCTGCCTGAATTATTCAGTGTCAAGCAATGTGAGGTCAGCCACGTAGCATATGGAGATAATAGTCCCCTTCCACTATCTCTCTTAATCAAGGCAATGTCCCTATTTGCAGAGGTTTGTGTTGCAGGTGGGTCTTCTGACTCCATTCAGTTGTCGATTTGTTGTGGTGGAATAGAATCTAAACCAGGTCACTATTAAAATTTAATAATATTTGCTTGTCTATTCATGGCAATTCACAAGAGTTGCCTTGAAATTTTTACTTTGGTATAATTTCGATGTGTTGATAAATGGAGTACATTTACTTCCTTTTAGGAGTTCTGTCTTGCATTGGCGTTTGGCTGTAAAATTTCTGTTTCAGTGATTAACATAGCAAACCCAGCGATGATCATCATCGCTTCAAGAGTTGAAAATATCGAAGAGAGCAAGAGAACGTGCCAAACTACGGCTTGAGGTAAAGCTACCTTGTCAAAGTCAAAGTCAAAGTTCAAACCGTTGATTTCTTAGTGGCCCGGGAGCCTCGTCCACACTGCATGGTGACAGATTTTTTTGAATTCTGCAACTTTATTCCGTAACCCTGATACAAGATGTTCGTTTTACTTTTGATTGCACATGTTTTTTTCTATAATTAGTTTGGACATGTCGTTATCAAAAGTTCAAGGCTTGTGATTATAATTGCTTATTTTATCTCTAAGGATTTACCAGACTACTGAGTTAAAAGAAAAAATAGAGAAATTGCACTTTAGCTCTCTTATCTATGAGCGGTAAGTCATGTGCTGAATATCTCTGGCATGTATGGATTCTCCGTCTCCAAAAAAGGTTCCACTCTGAATCTGAAGAAGATTCTCATCACAAGGTAACGAATTTTACTGCAAAATTTTCGTGTGAGCTTAGAGCTACTTTTTCATAGAAGAAGACATCTGTGTGTGCGCTCGCTGAGCAAAGGACGCGCGTTTCTTTCTTCCTCTGGGCATACATGTATTAGATTAGCACAAATTGGCTCTCGTGGCAAACGATAATCTTTTTCTTAGGTGTGGGGGCATCGGAATGCATATTTGTTCTGCAATTCTTTGCCAATGAACTTTGATCTTCGGGTTTTCCCTTGATATTATCTCCATGTTTTTGCTTGCTTACTCGATTTTTCTCCCTTTTTCCTTTGTCAGTGAATCTCAATCCACGGGCTTGGATTAGCTCAAACGCACTGCGTCTTAACGATATTCCCCATCAAGCGTAGCTCAATGTAGAGTGAAAAACAGAAGAACAATTACATACTTCATCATCCCCTTAGTGCCATCTTTCTCCCAAGCATACTTACTTAAAGCAGGGAACCAAGAGACCCGGCACCGTAGCTGAATAACAAGCAGAATGCAAGCGCAGAGATGTGCGTAGCAAGGCTTGCAAGCAAGTCAGCATTATCAAAATGTGATCCCTTTAACACGCTTAAGCGTGACACAGAAGCCCTTTCGTCGGAGCTTTTGGAGCAGTTTATGATCACTCATAATCCCCGCTACTAAGTATGATTCCATGCAGAAAGTCATTGACAACAGAAGTCGCGTAGACCGAGTTTGCCTATAATTCTACGAAGACAAAAAGTAGATGCTGGTGAGATCGTGAGCTGGAACACGCTTTGCCACTTGTTAAAGATTCCTGTTAAGGTTAAGAAAAAAGTTTGTTTAGCTATTTCCTCTCGTTTTACATGTACTTAATTTTTTTTTTTTGAAAATATAGTCAATCAAAATCCTTTTTGCAGCCCGCACTAGGAAGACTATATGTTTAAGTAAAATGGGGTAAATCATTCCACATTTTGCAACCGGTGAGCTGTGTTCTTTTCCATATTTTCTAATGTTTTGTCGAATCATTTCTCAATATTCTTGCCGCGTGGCAAGATTGTCTTTCTTTTTCTTTTTTTCAATTGGCACACGTGCTAAGGGTGTAACTGGTAAAGAATATTGATAAATATAGGATGGTGAAGAATAGATTCGTCTTGGACTAATGGACAAAGCCAAACATGTTTAAGGACCCGCTCGAGCACAAAACCTGACAAGTTTTCTAAGTTAGAGTATGATAATTTGGTTAAGTTGAACTCGGTTTACATATCACGATAACTTATTTTTGTTCATGTTCATGTTTCTTCCACTCTGCATTTAGGATCCCGTTGTTGATTGCCCCATTTATGTTTCGAGAGTTCCCCAAACTATAGCCCTTGTTGGGTATAAAAATACTAAAAGATGAAAATTTTGCCAAATTTGAAGTTGAATATCGCTAGCATGTATGCTTAACCAAAAAAAAAATTATCGCTAGCATGTATGGATTTTCCATCTCCAAAAGAGGTTCCACTTCAAATCTGAAGCAGATTCTCTTGACAAGGTAACCAATTTTGCAGCAAAAGTGCAATTTTTGAGCTTGGAGCATGTCTTTCATGGTAGAAGACATCTGTTTGTGCGTGCGTGTGCTCGCTAAGCAAAGGATGCACGTTTCTTTCTTCCTCTGGCTATAAATTGTCTTACATTAGCACATGCGTGTGAACTTTCATTTTTTATTTAATTGGGTGATCCAGACGTGCCAGGACTACAAGTTCTCGAACCAAAACACCTACACGAGTTGCGTTGATCTTCCCGTCCTGAAGTCGTTCCTCCACTGGAACTACAGCACGTAGTCGCACCAGCTCGACCTGGCGTTCAGGCACGTGGGAGCTATGGCTTCCGAGTGGATCGATTGGGCCATCAACCCAGTGGGACTCAGGATGGTAGGCTATCGGGCCCTCGTCGCTTATCAAAGACCGGACGGACGGTTCTACGCTTACGCATCGCCGATCGGCTGCTGCGACACAAGGCTGCAGGAGGGGAGATTGAGCTTCAGCTTGTCCGAGCTGTCGGGGACGTTCACGAATGGCGAGATGACGATATTTGCGTCGCTTCAGCTTACAAGTGGCACGGTGACGATCAACCAGGTGTGGCAAGCCGTTCCCTTGAAAGGGGGTAGACCAGCGATTCATGCTTCGACCGTGGATCATCTCAAGTCGTTGGGGACTCTGGACCTTATCGACAGCGATGCTACTTGAATTCGACTTGATATAGGCGATGGCTTCAATGTAGTTGCTTGTGTACTCGAGACTTCAGCATTTAGAAATGTTTGAAACTTTGAACAAGTAGTATGATGGGTTATGAGTAAATGAGTACTAGCATAGGGACCCGTGCAATGCACGGAGTTTAAATCCCTTTTCTTTTCCTTTTTATTTGATTAATTGAAAAGTTTCAGGAAATGTCCTTTTATTTTCGTTCTTTATTGACAAATTTTCCCATAATTGATGTATTTATAATTTAATTACCTTTTTAGAATTCATCTCGCTAAAATTAGAAGCAAAATAACAAGAAATGGTGCTACTGCCCGAGCTGTTAAATTGGGTCCATTGCCTTTATTTCCACCCAGCTTAGGCTTCATACTCCCCGAAGAGTTAAAGTGATAGTGTAGCCTAAATTGCGGACACATGACTTCTATTGTTCTGTGACATTCTAGTGAAAAAGAAAATGAAAGCCAATCAATTTAAGACCCTACTCTTTCTCTCTCCTCTTGTGCTCCACTCCCTTTCCATTTTTCTTCCCTTGCGAAAGGGAGGTAGCTGTTATAATAGTTTGGCCCTGTGCAATTCTGGTCGCAAGCATGTTAATAGCGTTTAGGCCTTGGAAGAATGTTCGACCTTATAACCTTGCAATTTGATGTAAAACTTCTTTTATGGGACAATTTCGCGACAAGTCGTAAATAAATATCTTATGTACATCACTTCACATTACTTACGAGATGATGCTAATCATCATTTTAAATCACGTTACAGTTAGAAATTCACCGAAGCCATTCTAAAGGACGATGGAATGTCAAAACACATCTTGTTTGACATGATATTTTATGAGATGACACCAACCCTTCTAAAATGTGCTGGTCTCTAGACGGTAGAGTATCCCGCTAACTCCATGGTCGTTCACATATACTTAGACAAGGGATCGGCCATGGTAAATGTCTTCCTCACATGGAATCATAGCCATACACATGCATTACAATAATTTGTCCTTGCTCATGTAATTAATAATAAACAAATAATTACTTGCACTTCAATCGAGTTAGAAACCGTAAATGAAAGTGGGTATCACTGGCATGTGGGTATACTTGACATGTGGATATGCTCAGACATGTGGGTATGCTCGACAAGTGGGTATACTCGCAGTAAGTAGATATACCCGGCATGTTGGTATCCTCGGCAAGTGGATCTCGACAAGTGGGTATGCTCGGCATGTAGATATAATCGTCATGTGTATACATCTTTATACAATATACACATGCAAATCAAGCACAGGTATGAGAAAGGAAAAGGAAAAAAATCTTGAATTCGGATCAAATTATGGAAATAACACAAAGTCGTGTGGCTCGGTCGACTCAGATTATATTTTCCTTGATTAAGCTAGCTATACATGTACGTACGTTTCGGTGCAACTAATTATGACACAATCGGTCGACAATTGATAGTATCTCTTGATACTTGATCTATAAATTGAAATACCCTTTGGCCATAATCTCTTGAATCCGATCCAAACTCGAATGATCGATCACCATGAACAAGTCATTGCACCTCGTAGTATTTGCCTCAATTCTGATCTCGCTATGCTCTCTGTCTCTCGCTCAGACCTGCCAGAACTACAAGTTCTCGAACCAAAACACCTACACGAAATGCGTTGATCTTCCGGTCCTAAACTCATTCCTCCACTGGAACTACAGCTCGTCGCACCAGCTCGACCTGGCGTTCAGACACGTGGGTGCGACGGCTTCCAAGTGGATCGCTTGGGCCATCAACCCATTGGGACTCAAAATGATAGGTTCTCAGGCCCTCGTCGCTTACCAAAGACCAGACGGACCGTTTTACGCTTACGCGTCGCCGATCAACGGCTACAGCACGGGGCTGCAGGAGGGGAGATTGAGCTTCAGCTTCTCCTAGCTCTCGGGGACGTTGGCGAGTGGCGAGATGACGATATTCGCGTCGCTCCAGCTGACGAGCGACGTGGTGACGATCAACCAGGTGTGGCAAAACGGTCCCTTGAATGGCGGCACACCGGCTATACATCCTAAGACCCCAGATCATCTCGCGTCGCGGGGGACTCTGAACCTTGTCACCGGCGCTGCTAGTTAAGTTCGTCTTGATTTAGGCTATGGCTTCAATGTGGTTGTTTATGTACTCGAGACTTTAGCATTTGTAGAAATGCTCGAAACTTTGAACAATAAGAATGGTGGGTTATGAAGTGCAATGTCCGGAAGTAAATTCTCATAAGGAATGGCGCCATTGCTCGAGCTGTTAAATTATGTCCATTGCCTTTATCTTTCGATATGGGCTGTTTAGCTGCGGATTAGGATATTCATTTTCTTTTCAAGTAAGAAATGCAGCCGCTATTTTCACCCTCAGCTCGGGCTTCCTACACTCTTTAGGGTTACAAAATGACAAAATAATCAAAGTTTGAACACGCAGCAATGGTCCGCTGTGGATGAGCAACACTGACGATGCGTGAACGCATTCCACCGCGGACGGTCAAATCTGAAGCTGGACGTGAACAAATGGCTTTTATTTCTTCTCTCACGTTCAAGTGAAAAGGAAAAATGAAAGCCAATCAATTTAAGACCCTACTCCCTTTGCCGTCTCGATTGAAGAAGGTTCAAGCTCCTTGCTTCACTTCACTCACTCGCCATCAACTCTCCGCATCTCCGATCGATGGAAACCCCTGGCAATTCACCTCCTCAAATCTCCCACAGAGTCGGGCCTCTAGTCTCTCGATGACTTCCTCTCTAGCAAAACTTACATCTCCAGGTCTCTTTCTGGGTTCAGTTGCTCAATTCGACATTTCCCTCTGCATGTTGGGACGCTTATGAGCATTTTATTGTCGGAGATCGGCTCACAAACGACGACATGTAGCAGCGGACGACATGAAGCCTAGTGGTGCGATTCGTTAGCTTATGCAAGCAAGTGGTACGAGTGTGTTCCTCACATCTCTTAGTGAGATTTGTTTCGCTTGTCGATTTGCTTGTTCAAGACTTATAGCTCAATTGCTCATCGAGGATGTTCCCGATCTTGCTCGCTGTGGACCTTGTTTTTCTCTAGGATCGCTACTAATAGTTTGTGTAGTGATTGATTCGACGGTTGATATTTTCAGTAGGTTGATGCTAGTCCTTGATCATAAGCTAGCCGGCAGCTATGAACGGAAAACGCGGTAGAGAAAGATATAAAAAAAAAGAAGAAGAAGTGGAACCGTAGAAACCACAACTTGGGTTGTTTTGTCATTCGAACTCTCAAGGGGCTATGTGGATCTAAAGTTATGGTGGAAATAGTGATCGTTATAGGAAAGAGATGTTGAATGGAAACATTAGTATAAATGGTAAAAGAATCGATTCCGAGAAATTCACCGCCAGTTTACTATAGCCATGAGTTTACCATGTGGTTTATCGAGCTTCAGAAGTGCTCCAAAAACAGCACTTGACTCGTCACTTTTTCTTTTTGAAAGAGCAGTGCTTTCTGGGACAAAGGCAGAGACATTTCATTCCATGACAGCAAAGGACCAAATCAAACCTACCGTGTGGACCAAAGTTGGATCTGCGCTGACTCCACCGCAGATAGCTGTGTCCCACTCGGACATCCTTCACCAACCCAACTGATGTGCAGGTGCACTGCAGCTAGACCTAATCGATCCCCCATAATTGTCAATATATCCAATAAAGATTGATGTTCGGAGACGATTTAGGGCGGTGAAAATTTGTTTTCTTCAATCAAGCCAATCATGTTCGCATTGTATTGTGATTAATTTTTATCGATCATGATAGTCACAAAATGAATCTATAGATAGTTTTTGCATTCTTTGTTGATGCGGCTTCATTACGTGTTTAAATGACTAATGAACATAGAACGGTAAAGTTATAATCACGCATTTATTCACCGCGCGTAACGTCTTTGCCGACCGCCCTCCACCCGCTCGCCACCTAACTATCGTCTCTTCTCCACCATTGATCAGCAAACTTCAGCCCCCGGCCTCCATCGGTCCCCCATCCGGGCGCCTCCCCCATCGCAACCTCGCGGCCGAGATCCCCCGCCCGAGAATGATCCATGAAACAGATGCCTAGCCAACAATCATCGAAGACCGACGGGGATGGTGCGGGAATGGACCGAAAGTGGCCAGAGGATTAGCTTGGCCGAACCGACACGGCAGAGCGGGACCTGATCAAAGATCCGAAAGTCCAAACACCCAAAAAACCGTGCTTTTCCACGGCACGTTCGTCCCCTACGCCATAGTTTTTTCCAATTTTCTCAGCGCTTTCTGTCGTTCCATCGGCGGGTCAAACGCGTTCGTCCGGTCCTCGCGGCTTTTGCTTTCAAGGTTCTAAGTTCGACTTCCAACCCATGATACTTGTGCACGATCCGTACTTAGATAGAGGAAGAGCAACTTATTTTTAAAAACAAGAATAAGAAAAACGAAAGTGTCACGAGTTTAACCCACGAAGCATGCTACGATTTTATTTCGAATAGTAAAGAATGACTAACCATTCTCCAGAAAAATTGAACATCATATATCCACTTTAGGTTCCTTGCCCTCTATTTGGAAAAAAATACCAAAAAAATCATGAACTTATTGTACGGATATCAATTTAGTCTTAACTCTCATGATGATTTTTTAATGTAATTCTTTTAGTTAATTTTGGCCAACAATCGATGACGTGGACACTTGTTATTCTAAGTGTCATTGTTGACGCTAGTGTGAATAATTTTTGTAACTTCTTTTTTATCAATTTTATAAATTTTTTTCTTTTCTTTTTTTTTCGTTTCTTTTTTTCCCTTTTTCCACTAAAAAATAAAAAAAATTTCATTGAAAATTTAGAAAAAAATTATAAAAAAATTATATAAATTATCCACATCAGCGCCGACCGTTTTACATGAGATGATTAGCGTTTATGTTAGTGATTTCCAGCCAATAAAGATTATATTGATAAATTATCAAAAGTTTTTAGACTAAATTGGCTAATTGCAAAATTTAGATTTGCGTTGGCATACTTATGATAGGTTTATGGCTTCTTCTTTTTTGGGATATTATCCCCCCTCTATTTTGCTATATCTTTCATTAGGTTAAGCTTTACGAGAATAATTAAGTGATCTTTGCCATTTTAATCAACTTTAGGTCCATTTTCCCCCTCCAAACTATTTTTTTTTAATTTCTGTTACTTCTTGATGATCCCGTGGAAATAGGTTCAAGATTCCTACCTTCTCAAAGGTGTTCATTTCGAAGGATGTTGACCGTGTGTTGTAATCTTCCTCTCGCGCGATTTAATGCCCGTGATAGGTAAGACTTTTAGCCTTGAATTGAATGGTCAAAACTAGGGATGAATGGTCCTAGGTTCCAAATTTCTTGGAATCTGTACCCAAGAGTAACCTGGAACTTGGAACGTGGAATCTATCCATTGGAACCTGGAACGTGAAACCTACTCTGTCATATGTTCCGGGGTCTGATAGTTTTTTTTTCATTTTTAGTTAAACAAAACTAAAATAAATGCAATAGTACTAAACAAACTTATCATTCACTAAAGAGAATACAAAAGACTATTTCTCTTGACATTATTATTTAAATAAATACAATTAAAATGATAAGTCATTACGTGTATCAATACTAGGGGTGAACGATTCTATATTATGTATAGGTTCTACCTGGAACCTACCCATGAGAAATAATTAATCATTTTTTTAAACTTGAAACCTACCCTATTATAAGTTCCAAGGTCTACCCAAACTCTATCTAAATTATTAATTGAATAATTGTAGTGAATCGTCACCTTTAATAACCACCACTAGCTGCTATTATCCACTAACCAAACTTATATTTAGACACACGAATAATATGAAACATTAACAAGTCAAAAAATGAAAACTCAGATTAGTTGTTTTAGATTATACACTCGTCATCTAACGTCATGAAACAGCGCAGGATCACGCAAAGATATAGATCAAGAAAAAATACAAAAACTTGTTTAGATTCCAAGTTCTAGGTTCCACATATCTAGAACCTAAAGCTTATATGTCAAAACAGGTTTCTCAATTTTTGGAACCTAAAATCTACCTTACGTACCTTGGAACTTGAAACCTACTGATTTTCATCGGTTAGGTTCTCAGGTTTCAGGTTCTACCCCATAACTATGCTTAACTGTGTCCACTGTGATACATTTATTTTAAACTTTTTTCTGTGACATCAAAAATCAAGTGATACATTTACCTTTCGATAAAATTTTATCAATGAAAACCGTTAAAAATCAACTTACATGGACGCCAGAAAGCAAACAACGTTGACATGGTGTCCGTGTGACTTAAGTGAAACAATTAATAACGTTGTTTTGATTGAAAAATCATGTAAAAGAACTTTGACGGAAGATAAATGTGTCACATAAATACAAGTTTGGTGTTTCTTATGTCACAAGAAAAAAATTAGGGTAAATCTATCATAATGGGCATAGTTTAAGGTTTTTTATATTATAAAAAAAATTTAGAATAAGTGTGTCACAATAGGTATAATTTGTGATTTTTTGTGACTTTTCCCCTATATAAAACTAGCTCACTCCAACCATTATGATCCAGCTATTCTAGCCCACCCCTAAAAATAATTTGCCACGTGCATGAGCACAGGTGATACCGTGAGGTCTCCGTTGTCGTATTTCAAAATTTCACAGAGGACAAACCTCGTAATCTCGCGGGGTCCGCACGACATATTACTCGCCTTGGATGCTCGGAAAATTTCAAATGTTTTTTTTTTTGCTAGATAAAAAAAATTTCTAATGTTTTTATTACCTCGGAAGGGAGAAAAAAAATTATTTCCAGATGAGTTTGCCGAATTGACAAGCCACGGCTTTATTTTGAAAAATATGAACCTCGAGGTTAATGTATAGTCCCCATAAGGAAAAAAAAAAAGAGTCCCGAGGAAATGATTTTTCACTTGGAATATATCGGTTACTTCTTGGTTAATAATTTTGAATTTCTCGTGTGAACCCGAGAATTCTTTAAAATCAACATAGTCATAATTATTGAACACGTAAGCAATGATACATCCCATGGCGATAGTTAAAAAAACAAAAAAACAAATGCCGGGCAGAAAACGACGCCGCATTGCTCCTTCCCACCTCCCCGGCTCGTACAAGTCAACCCGCGCGATTCAACGCCATCGTCATTGCACATGCAGAAACGTACAAGCTCCGACTGGTCGGTCGGAAAGTGGGAACGCCGCAGGAAAATGTTCTCCTCCCCTTCTCTCGTTCAGACGCCGACGAGGTCGGAAACAGTCCTTTCTCGGCACGTTCCGGATCGGTTGAAAGCCACGGAAATCCACACCTTGCTTTCACATTCATTTACGGCAGGAAAACCCGCACCACCCACGTGTATATAAACGCACCCGCCCATGTGCTCATTGCGTGCACGGTCAACAATCGCTGCTCCCGCTACGAATTTCGCCAACCCCCGCCTCGTTTCGCCTCCGAGAGAAACTCTTTCTTCAGTTCCTCGAGGGGGTGTCTCGAGAGCGACCGCCATGGACGGAGCTGTTGCGCTGCTCTCGCTCGCTCTGTCCTCTCTGTTCCTCGCTCCGTCTCTGGCTCAGACGACATGCCAGAGCTACGCCTTCTCGGGCAACAGGGTCTACGCGTCCTGCGTTGATCTCCCGGTGCTGAGCTCCTACCTCCACTGGAACTACAGCGAGACCTCGTACGTCGCCGACATCGCCTTCCGGGTCACCGGAGCGACGTCGTCCGACTGGGTGTCCTGGGCCATCAACCCCTCCGGCCTCAAGATGGTGGGTTCGCAGGCGCTCGTCGCCTACCAGAACTCGAGCGGGTCCATGTGGGCCTACACCTCCTCGGTGGACAGCTTCGGGACGACTCTGTCGCCAGGGAGCCTCAGCTTCGGGGTGACGAATATCTCGGCGGTGCTCGAGGGCAGCGAGATGACTATCTTCGCGACGCTGCAGCTGAGCAGCGGAATGACGACCGTGAACCAGGTGTGGCAGGTCGGCCCCATGGAGAATGGATCCCCCGGAACGCACCCGACGAGCGGCGCCAACGTCGATTCAGTTGGGACGCTGGACTTCCTGTCCGGGACCACTGTGGAGAGCAGCGGGTCGGGAAGCTCGAGGCAGCGGAGGAGGAATGTAAGCGGCCCACTAACTTCTGGAACTAGTTTTAGCATCGTTAGCTTCATTCGTTGGGAATTGTTTCAAAACTCGAATCATTTTCATGAACGTTGATAAGATTTATATGGACCTTGCAGGTGCACGGGGTGTTGAATGCGGTGAGTTGGGGGACACTGATGCCGATGGGGGCATTGATCGCGAGGTACCTGAAAGTGTTCCAATCGGCCGACCCTGCATGGTTCTACCTCCACGTCTCATGCCAGGCCTCGGCCTATGTGGTCGGCGTCGCCGGCTGGGCCACAGGCCTCAAGCTTGGGAGCGAATCCTCAGCCAACAACAAGGTCCACGGCAACATTGGCCTCGCCCTTTTTGTCCTCGGAACTCTTCAGGTACGTTCAGAAGTTGCATCATGCATGGCCAAGCCAGATGATTTCGCGATCAAAACTTGTCCACGCACGCGAACTCGACATGATCTCACGTATTGACAATTTGGCCGTGGTTGTGCTTTGCCAGGGATTCGCGCTGCTCTTGCGGCCCAAGAAGGATCACAAGTACAGACTCTACTGGAACATATACCACCACACGGTCGGATACACCGTGATCGGCCTGAGCATCGTCAACGTGTTCAAGGGGCTGGACGTACTGGACCCGGAACAGAAATGGCGGACCGCGTACATCGGGATCGTTGCCTCCTTGGGGGCCAGCGCCGCGGTTTTGGAAGCTGTGACTTGGTACATCGTGATCAAGAGAAAAAAGACGGCATTTTCAACACCAAAGATCTCTCGCAGCATGAATGGAGACGATGGTTATAGCAATGGCAGGGTATAGTACGAGATTTTAGTCATAGATTCTGATTTTTTTTTTCTGTTCAGCTCCATGTTGAGGGTCTTTTGGATTGACCCATATGATAGAGAGAGCCTATTATTTTTTTTATTTTTTTTCCTTATTAGGCTGATACATGTGTGTATTGGGCTGTCTATTATTCATGCATATTTGGTCAATCCCGTGCTTCTTTTGGCCTTTAGACTTCTCTTTTCTTTTCTTCTCCTTCATCGTTCCAAATCCGTCTCTAATGAAGATGTCGATGTGTGATTAGATTTAAGTAGACCCGTCAAACGGGTGGATCGAATCGGGTTTGGACCATTAAAGTTTACATAACCCATATATGACCCGTTTAATAGAATATGAATCATTTTACACCCCTAAATTTAAGGTGAGAGTGAAAGTCATTCGTATCACCAATTAACCTAAATTTTAAGGAGTTCTTGGTGATGCCTTATTGTTAATTGAAAAGAAATTAAAAATATATAATGTCTAGGAGAAGTAGAATGTGCTTATCAATTATGACACCAAAAGTTTTGGTAATGACACCGTGCCTTTGTCAATTGTCAATCTAGGAGAGGAAGTAGGATTTCGCAGCCGCATTTGGAAATTTATGAACCAATTAGTCAGACACATGTACGGCAAGACTTTTCTTAATGTGATTAGTCCGACCTTAATTATTCTAGAAGCCATGATTATTACAAGGGAAAATTACAAATACTATCCATGACTTTCAAAACATATACGTTTTTTTTTTTCTTTTTCATCTAGTCGCATCTTTGACCCATATTTAATTTATCAAATTATCATTTTATTTCCAAACTACCCTTGGCCAAAAAAAAAAAACCAAAGCGACTACTTGCCTCCTCTCTCTCTCTCCAATAGGCTAACGCACTCCCTTTGTGCCTCAACCTCTCCACCACGCGCCGTGGTTGCTCCTTTCGTGGCTAGGACGTAGGAATAAAATTGTACTATAACTTTCATATGGTACTTATTGGATGATCATAACTTTTTTTTTTTATCATTGAGTGCTACATTAATGAAAAGTTTATCATTTAAGTGTCATTGACGATTTGTATTGTTGAGAAACTTGAAGTGACATTTATTATAAATTAACCGAGATAGCTCGTTTGAGATATTCAATCAGCAAAAGCCCAATAAACGCCGTCAGTTTGGCCCTATAAGTAAAAATAAGAAAAAAGAAGAAGAAGGAGAAATTCCAAATAAAGGCCCGAAGTGCCCTCTCAAAAATGGGTCCGAAGTATATTTTGTGGAAAATTGACAATAAAATTTAATAAAAATTACCGGAAAGTAAATTTGTTACATATGTATCAGTTTGAGGTTTTTTATAGTCAAAAAATTAATTTATGACATATTTGTCACATACGTACAATTTTAAAGTATTTTGTGATCAAAATATTAATTTGAGATAATTCATTGTACGTATATCAGTTTGGATTTTTCGTGACCTTAGTAAAGAAAAAAAACATTCCAGGGTTAAAACCTTATTCGGAAATTCCTATGCAACCGTCGAAGTAGAGGTGGCCATGGTTCGGAATTGGCGATTCCGGTTCGTGGCCACATGTGAACCGGAACCGGAACCGGAACCGCTAGGGCGGTTCCGGTTCCGGTTTTGATTTGTAATTTAAAAATTTTAAAAATAAATTATAAAATAAAAAATAAATAATTATAAAATTTTTTTGCTTTCTTTAAAAAAAGAATTAAAGGGTCTCTCAATGGTTGCTGCCGGTTGTGCTGCAGTTTTTTTTTTAATTTTTTAAATTTTTTTTTTTTTTGCAGAACCGGAACCGGGCCCGTAGGCCACGGGCCGGTTCCGGTTCCGAACCGCGGGCCCGATCAACGGGCCGGGACCGGGTTTGACCGGGCCGGTTCCGGGCCAAAACCGGCCCGTGGCCACCACTAGGTCGAAGGTTACCTCGCTCGCTCGCACAATCTCGGCCACACACACGAAGCAGGAAGCACCACACAAACCTTCGCAGGTTCTCCTGCAACATCAAGAATCAAGAATTTCAGCTGGAGAAACATTCACTTCTCTTCTCGCTCCGCTCCGAGCGACGACCACCATGTTCGCCGTCCACAGAATGGCCGCGTCCCACACTCTCTCCTCTTCGGTCCTCCTCTCCAGTCCCTCCCCTCCCCGCGCGCCCCTGATCCCCGCCCTCTCGGCCGCGAAACGGCTCGTTTCGCCGGTCCCGAGGCGGTTCCCGGCGAGCGGGCTAGTGGGTTCGGGAGCTCGTAGCAAGACATGGAGCGGGGTCTCTTGGGTGCGCTGTGCCGTGGCGACTGAGTCGGCTCGGCCCGCGAGCACGAGCCAAACTGAGAGCTCGGAAGAGACCCAGAAAGGAGAGGAGGAGAGGATCGTCTTGCCCACCAACGAGTCATCGGATGGACTCCTGCGAATTCGCCACACGGTATGCTCATTAAATGCGTTCAACCCTTTCGTTTGTTTATTTTTGTTTCTGTTTTTTGGGGTTGATTAGATGTGCTTGGTTATGTCTCTCTAGAATTCCGGGTTGGAGTGACGTGTCGTGAGCTGTGAAGTTACTGCTGATTTCATTGTCCTGTTCTTCTTATCACCGACTGCGAGAAGTGTTTGAATGCAGTGCGCGCACGTGATGGCTATGGCTGTTCAGAAGCTCTTCCCAGATGCAAAAGTGACGATTGGGCCATGGATAGACAATGGATTTTACTATGATTTTGATATGGAGCCATTGACAGATAGAGATTTGAAGAGAATTAAGAAGGAAATGGTGAGCAAAAAATACACAATCAATGCTGGTGTTTTTTCACCTTGCCTTTTTTCATTTCCAAAAATTGGTTATACTAATTGAATAATTGCTTGGAGATTATTCATTAATGTATGCTTTCAGGGCACGGATTTACTTCTTACATAATCTGTAGGACCGTATCATTGGGAAAAATTTACCCCTTTTAAGAGAAGAAGTTTCCAGAGACGAAGCTCAGAGAAGAATCACGGAGATGAAGGAAACCTACAAAATGGAGATACTGGAAAGTATCAAGGAAGAACCGATTACCATCTATCATATTGGTAAGCCTAGTTATTTCTTCAGTGCCTGCTCTATTTTGCAACCGATATAGTGATGTCCTTTGGTTGTAATTCCTGGATCGTAATTATGCCTGTGACTCAAACTGTTTTTAATTTAAATAGGTCTCTTGTTTTCACCTTACCCCTTCGAGAAACCTTTTGACAGAAGCGCAATAAGTTTTGCACGAGTGAAAACTTTTCTCTTTGTTGAGGTGCAATTACACCCTTTTTCTACCCCAGTTGACATATGATTGCATATTAGCATTATGCAACTGAAATTTGTGCTGCATGCTGTAGCTTAGCTGTACTATGTAGTGCCTCAACCAGCGCGAGAGAGAGGGCTGTTTTGTGGGTTATGTCATTCATAGATGTAATAATCTGCTTCCATCTACATAGTTGGCGAGTATTCTTTTCTTCATTTAAATGTAGGAATTATTTGAAGTTCCTTTTGTGTTCTTTATAGGAAATGAATGGTGGGATCTGTGTGCTGGTCCTCATGTTGAATCTACGGGAAAAATAAATCGGAAAGCTGTCGAACTGGAGTCTGTTGCTGGTGCTTACTGGAGGGGAGATGAAAAGAGACCAATGCTGCAGAGGATCTATGGCACTGCCTGGGAGAACGAGGAACAGTTGAAAGCATATCTTCACTTTAAAGAGGAGGCAAAACGCCGGGATCACAGGCGCATTGGCCAAGATCTCGATCTCTTCTCCATTCAGGTAAATCGTTCTGCTAGACGCTATGCTACTTCATATTTTGAACAAATGAACTTCTCCATATTTCATCTTACTGTTTATCAAAGATCTGAAGTTGGCGCAACAGTTTAATGCAATATGAAATCTTACTTTCAAATTTTTTGTGTCCCTCAATGATTATTTGCAGGAAGAAGCTGGTGGAGGATTGGTGTTCTGGCATCCAAAAGGGGCCATTATACGACACATTATTGAGGACTCCTGGAAAAGGATACATATTGAACATGGTTATGATCTCTTGTATACTCCACACGTCGCGAGGGCACATCTTTGGAAGACCAGTGGTCATTTGGACTTCTACAAAGAAAATATGTATGACCAGATGAACATTGAGGATGACCTCTATCAGCTTCGTCCTATGAATTGCCCCTATCACATATTGGTCTACAAAAGGAAAAGTCACTCTTATCGCAATTTTCCCATCAGGGTTGCAGAGTTAGGAACAGTGTACAGATATGAGTTGTCTGGAAGCCTACATGGCCTATTTCGTGTAAGAGGTTTCACGCAGGTGTGTCATACTGATCCCACAGGGTATTTAGTCTGTCACTTCAATTTAACTTTTGAGGTGTATTTAATTGCATGATATGATTACGAATAATTGCTTAATTGTTTATGATAGTGCTAGTATGTATTTAATTATCTTGATCCATAAACATTAGGCCTCTTGGTTATAAGATGTCCAATTATGTATGGTCCTCTAAAAAGTGTAGGATGTCCTGTCCTTTTAGCATCATCTCTTTTCCTCAATTGGATTATTTATGTGAATGTCCAAAATAATGAACTTGATTAATTCAGGCTATCTCTATTCTTTTTATATTTGGTAGGATGATGCCCACATATTTTGTCTAGAAGATCAAATCAGAGGTGAAATCAGGGGAGTTCTGGACCTTACGGAAAGAATTTTACTCCAGTTTGGCTTTAGCAAATACGAGGTTAATCTATCTACCAGACCAGAGAAAGCTGTCGGGGATGATGATATATGGGACAAGGCTACAACTGCTCTTAGAGAAGCTTTAGATGACAAAGGATGGAACTACCAAATTGATGAAGGTGGCGGTGCATTTTATGGTCCAAAGATTGATCTTAAGATCGAGGATGCACTTGGAAGGAAGTGGCAGTGCTCAACCATACAGGTAACTTAAAAGCAATCAGAGCTCAAGCAAGTTGAGTTTTGAAACAAGTTTAGATTTTGATAGGTTGGTTTTTGTCGACGATTCTCTTTGTGCTCACACGCACGCTTTTCAGGGTTAGTTTGTTCAGAATGAGATGACTATAAGATTAAAAAGAAAAAGATGATGGTCACAATATGGTTGAATCTGGGCTAAGTATTCATTTTATCTCTAGTATCTTGCTTGAACTTTTCATTTATCAGTAACTCCATTTTATTATCTGCAGGTTGACTTTAATCTTCCCCAGCGGTTTGATATTACCTATGTTGACTCAAATTCAGAAAAGAAGCGGCCTATCATGATTCACAGGGCAGTGCTTGGATCACTCGAGCGGTTCTTTGGGGTCCTTATAGAGCACTACGCAGGAGATTTTCCATTATGGCTTTCTCCAATACAAGCTCGAATTTTGCCAGTTACGGACAACCAGGTGAGGTAACCCAGCTTTTAAGAACTTTCTTGGCTATGATCTGTTGGTCATGTCTAGCTTCTGGAGGGTGATTCAACACCGTCGGGTCAATTTCCTTTGGTTCAGTCACCCTTTAAAACCGAGTTGCTTATGTTTAATGCAGCTCGAGTTCTGCAACGAGGTGACGCGGAAATTGAAAGAGAATGGTGTTAGAGCTGAAGTTTGTCATGGTGAACGCTTGCCAAAACTTATCAGAAATGCCGAGAAGCAGAAGATACCATTGATGGCGGTTGTGGGCCCCAAGGAAGTCGAAACTGGAACTGTGACTGTCAGATCTAGATTTGGCGCGGAGCTCGGGAGTATAACCATCGATGACTTAATCTACAGAATCACAGAGGCCAGCGAAAACAGAACCTTGTTTTGAATTTCCCAAGACTGAATAAGGAGTCGGCGGGCACCTGTTTGTTTTGCAAAGGAGAATACAACTGGTAAAAGAAACTGCGATATCGATGACAATTTGAGCACTGGAGGGTTATATTAACAAATTTTGCTGTACATGTATTCCATAGAATTATCTGTACATATTCCGCTGATTAAGAAACGGGTATCCATATCTTTTCGTGCTTCTAATGAACAATGCTACGTGCATTTGACCCTGAGTAGAGGCGATCAGCGCCCGCGTGGCCGCGCAGCCCGCCCAGGCCCTAGAGGTAAATGGGCGGGTTCGGTCCAAGGCCTTACATGAGAAAGACTTATCTTCGGTGTTGGCCCGGCTCCAAACTCCCTATGTGAATTATGATATTGGCAGACTCGGGCAACACCTTAGGCCCGACCTTTGGGTCTGTCCGAATCCGCCCACTGATATAACCTCTGACCCTGACATACTCCGAGATTGGAGGAATTTTGCAATCGATGGAATTAAAAGCCGAGAAAAATAATATGACAATGTTTAAAAGCTGCTTATATTCCAATCTTCGTTGATTGCTCATTTTGATTATCTACCACTCAGTTTATCGTTATTTGCCAGTACCTCACTCCTTAATATAATATATCGGGTTTGCAGCTTCTGCAGGAAACTTAATGCTGATTTTCTGCAGATCTTTCAGTATTCCTTTTTTCCATTATTGGGTCGTTAGTTCTTCTACTGGGATTGCTTTGTTTGCATTTCTTGAATCTGAATGTGTTCTTGTACTCTCTGGGTAAGGAACAACATATTAAGCCCGGCAATGTTGCTCAAGCTCAAACTATGTTCGCTTTAATGATTCAAACTAGCAGAAATCTAGAGAGGAGAAGCTATTGAAAGTTAGGCAAGACTTTTGAAAAATTATGGAGGATGGTCCATTTCACGAGTCTTCCTCAATTCCCTGAGGAGGATGACAGACCTAAGAGTTTATCAGAATCAATTAACGGGAAATTTATGGCCCTTGCACGTCTCTATATCATCCATTTGCGAACTATTCTTATGCTTGGCCTCATTTAGTTCAAATCATTCTTCAACATCCATAATGTGATGGCTGGGGGATAAGTTAGCTAATAATAGCATCCCAGTTGAGCCACAAGAATTAAACCCTTAATTTACTTCACGGCTAATTATAGTCCAAACTTCATGTTTTTAAGCTTCCACGCTCGGATAAGGAGCATTAATCCGAGACATGAATATCTTATTGTTCTTAGTGACGGATTTATTGGGAGAAATGAAGCAGTGTATAGACATGGGCAAAAGATCAATTTTACCTGCTGCAATTGCGCTTCTGTTTCTCACTTCCACAGCAAAATCCCAAGTTTATAATGTCAGGAAATATGGCGCTAGTGGTGGCGGGAGTTCGGATATCACCCAGGTACGGGAACATCTCCGAGGCAATCCTTCTTGTCAGTCCTGTGGATATTGTGTGAATTGTGTCTGATGTTGTTTTTCTACTCAAAAAGGCTTTAGTTAGCGCATGGAAAGAGGCCTGCGCATCAACAACTACTAGCAAAGTCATGGTACCGGCAGGGACATATGTTTTAAATGAAGTGGTCTTAGGAGGTCCTTGCAAGGGCTCGATTGAGGTCCAGGTCGATGGAACACTCAAGGCCCCTGCAGATCCTGCCCACATGAAGACCGACGGGTGGGTCACGTTCCAGAACGTTGACCAGTTCACATTGTCAGGTGGCGGAACTTTTGACGGTCAAGGGAAAACTGCTTGGACAAAGAATGACTGCAGCAAAAAGAAGGATTGCAAGAACCTTCCTATAGTAAGCTTGTTTCGATCTTCATTTTACATTGTTAACTGTGGGATCATTGCACCTTTAATTGAAAACTTTAAGGAGTGGTATATCAATTTTTGCAGCCAAATAATCTGTCAAGTCTTTATCTGCAATTCTTGTTATATGGAGACATTAATTCTATCTACTGTGTTTGAAATGAATAGAACATAAGGTTCAACTTTGTCACCAATGGCATAGTCAAGGACATAACTTCCCTTGACAGCAAACAGTTCCATGTGAATGTTTTGGGCTGCAAAAATTTCACGTTCCAACATTTTACCGTCACCGCGCCCGGAGATAGTCCCAACACAGATGGAATCCACATTGGTCGTTCAACTGGGATCAACATTATTGACACCGGAATCAAGACTGGGGACGATTGCATTTCCATTGGTGATGGCAGTGAGAAAATAAACATCACAGGAGTAACTTGCGGGCCTGGTCATGGCATTAGCGTAGGGAGTCTTGGAAGATATCCAGGTGAACAGCCTGTGTCAGGTATCAGTGTAAAGAACTGCACGATTACTGGCGCGATGAACGGCGTTAGGATCAAAACATGGCCTAATTCTCCTGCTGGAAGCGCGACGGATATGCACTTTGAGGATATTACAATGGACAATGTCGGGAACCCTGTCCTCATAGATCAGCAGTACTGCCCATGGAATCAGTGCACAGCGGAGGTAACCAAAAAACCATTCTCCTGGGATACTTGCTATATGATCATGTGTTTGACCTGAGGCTCTGCTTTCAATTGTTCAATGCGATTTTTCAGGTTCCGTCCCAGATAAAGATAAGCAATGTCAGCTTCAAAAGAATCCAGGGAACTTCTTCAACACAAGTTGCACTTAAGCTTGCTTGTAGCAGCCGCTACCCATGCGACAATGTGCAGATCAGTGACATTGATATCAGGTACCACGGTGCTGAAGGTCCTGCTACATCCTTATGTTCCAATATCAAGCCCATGATTTCTGGCAAGCAGAACCCAGCAATCTGCGCCAATGCGACAGGAAGCTCTGTTTCTCAGTAAACAAAATGCTTGTAACAGGATGTCACATAGTTGATGGAGATTTAGACCATCTCCTAGTGTTTCATGTAGGCTTCTAATCTAGCTACCATGAGAATTACCTGGTCAGAGTAAAATTAACGGCTGTAGAAATAAGAGATTTGCCTTGTTGTGTGATGATGATTTAATAAGTGAAGTTCTTCCGTTAATTTTGTCTGCTAAAGTCGTCATTGTCTATTTAAGGCATTAATTGTTCAGGTTTAAGAATGAAAAACGTAAGAGGTTCAGGTTTTTCCTTGAACTCTCCATGCTTCACGTGCACGGAATAGATATAGGAAGGAGAACAAACAGAGCACAAACATTATGCGCTTTTCTGTGAGAACAGTTAGTTTGGTGCATGTTGTTGCGTTGTCACAGCTCTAGGCTTGGAGGGATTATCATTAGAGAGAATGTCACATAAAACATGAACCCAATAATCGATTTTATCCTCGAGAATATCTTGTTCTCAGACTGTCACCCAGATACTTTCAGGACATTTGCTGCATCTTTTTTGGCATGCGCAAAATGATCTAAATATACTCAAACATTATGAACCGACTGTGCCGTATCCATCTCAGTTCAACATTGTTCAAGAAGGAAGCATTCAATTCTTTGAGTTCCAGCGGACAACAAGAAATTGGGTGAATCTGAAGCACTTGCTTATCACATAAAAACCAGACATGTCACAGGAAAGACAGATTTTATGAGCGAACCCTCTCTAGGCCATAATCTAAACTTTTGCATCCCATCATCTTCCTTCACAATCGATGTCGGAGCATCCTATTCCGAAAGATGCCTTAGGAGAAGGCAGTCTTCTTTGTTTCGAATAGCTTGGTCGAGGTGCAATGTGATGAATTCGTTGTCGCTGAGTAAAGTGTGCCAAGATTTGCTTGTGCACTTGAATCTACAGACCGACTTAACAGGTAACCTGGACAGAATATCTACCATAATCTCATTCGGAAGACAGCCTAAATCAAAAGTCCTCACAGGTTTTTGCAACTGCGACATTTTTCGCCCCTTTGAGAGAATACTAGCTTAGACAATAAAAATTTATAGACTTGAGGGAGACTTGCTCCTACCACAGTCGTATCTAGAGCTAAATCGTGCTATAAATGCAGAGATTCTTTTGACTAAAAGAGGCAAATTGTGAAGAGTACGTTGATAAATGTTTCGGAGACAAGGCATTGAAAGGTGCATCTGAGGAAGGAGCAAGCCAATAATAACGAATCTGGAACTAAAAAAAATGAAAGAAAAAGAGAAAATCCTGCTTATTTAAAGGCACAATCAATGCTGCACTATAACCGAATTCTCGAGAAACGAAGTCATTCATGCAGCCACTCCAGATGGTGCATCTTGAGGCACCCGTGGAGTTACATAGAGGCTTCCCAGACAATTCCAACACTGTTCAATAAATGGTTAATTGGTCATAACACCATTGCGAAACAAACTGTTACTGCAAAGCCATAGGCAATGCACAGGTAGATTCTAACGAAAGTGTGGAGTGCACAAAATCTTTGCCCTTGTTCAGCTCCAGGACATAATAGTCCTATCCTGGAATCTGCTGAGCGGTAATGCACATATAGTTTCTGGAAGTACTGCAGATGTTTCAAGAATTTTACACACGTACACCGTTCCAGGGAAGTGAAAACATTGCATTAAGGTCGGCCAGCAGTCTCTTAAGAGTTCCTTAGAAGCTGTTGCTTCACTCAGTTTAAAACGGTCCCTTAAGGACGGCACAAGTGGTCCTTATCAGTTAGTCTTGGCAACTGCTTCCCAGCATCACCAGTACTCCAAGAGATGGGTGCCCTAACAGTCCCTAAATATTAACAATGGCAAGTGTACAGTCATCAGGGCAACGGCCAGCTTACCGTCGCTAGGGACCCTTGGGGATAGGAATTTAGGCTTTAGGGACGGTCTTGCCCATCCCCTTTCTCTGTTTTTTGGCAGCGAATAATGTCACTTTTAATTCTGGATGATTCGCAAATGAAAAAACCACAACAGAGTTTCAGTACCCTCGCATTTGTATACTGTAAATATTAGAAGCTTTGAAACATTTGCTTCATTACACTAAATAGATAGAAAGATCATAGAACACAGGAGCTAACTCTCCTTGTTACTTCGATGCCCTAAACTATGCTCCGAGAGAAGCTAATGCAACAGTGCAACAAACTAGTTCACTAACGCACACTAACTGCTTAAACATATATCCACTCTCACTCATTTTATCCACCACACCACGTGATCTTCTTTCAGCTTCATTACAAAGAGGATCCTTCAACGCATACTGGTTGAGATCACCAGGACTCTCATTCCCTGAAGGCAGTGAAACCAAGCTCTCAATGTGATTAACATTTCTGACGGGCCAGAAGACACCAAGATTCTTGATGACCTAAACATTTGGCCTGCACACAACTAGCTCCCCATCATCTACATTCTTGACCACAACCCTCGATTTGTTGATCACGCATATAGGTCACATTGGCTCACCCTCTAGCAGGACCAAAATGCTTAAACCACGACTCCCCCACACCTTACTCCTTCATAACCCAGCAGTCACAGGTCTCATACGGTGTGTAGACCATCAGGACATGAGATCCTGGGACCATAGATGATTCATGGAGGAGAATTTCGCATGCACGATCTGGATCCATTTTAGTCAGAGCTGTCTCAGCAAAGTCATCATTCACTGTATCGAATCGAATGCAAGAGTGTAGCACTCAGAATTTTCTTCTGCCATGACCTCCCTGTAGACTAACCAGTGCAATGCTCCATTCATAAAAGCTGGGATAGACTTTCCTTGAAGTAGGAGCACATGAAGTTGGCATCAACCTTCTTTCATGAGGTCGTGCTCAACTAGCATGCCTCGACTTCATAAGCTTTGAGATGATAATGGTAGAGGATCCTTACCTCCTTCTAGTCGATCATGGCAGGTTGAAATGCCAATCCAAAGGCGGCCAAAGTGATACGACCAGTGAACCTTCTGATATAATATCTCGGGAGAGTGAGGAACTCCCGAGTGGCGGGGTTCCATTAGAATGCATTCAAGAGGGTGTACAATGGATGGAAACTGGGTTCAGCCGGGAACACTATACGAATGCAGGATTCCACCATGGTGCAATAACTCGTCTTAACTTCAATTGGTGTTTCGACCCTACGAAACTCTTCAAAAAGACTTTCCAAGTCTTGATATAGCTTTCATTTTTTGAAGTCCCAAAAGAGCCCTGAAAAGTTTTATCCTGTCCCACAGCAGACCACGGTGCAACTCGCCATGTATGACTAGGCGGATTGGATGGACCATGGTGCAACTTGCCACGTTTATGGTTGGCATTTACGTTAGCGCTTTCCAACTTAAATTGACCAGATCGGATTGATTGAATTAGCACAAATATGAAAATATTTAAGATTAAATTAGTCAAATCAAAAGGTTTAGGACTGAATTAGTACCAATAAAATAAGTTTAGGACATTTTAGGTACTTTTTCCCTTGATTTTCTAAAAGCCCTCTTTTCTTTCTTTTTTCCCCTTTTCCTTAGAGAGTAAGGTTGAGAAAGAAGAAGCAAAAGTTAAAAAAAAATGAGGAAAGATCCGAATAATTTACAAATCGAAAAGAATGGGAGTCCGATCTTCCACAGTTGTTGCTTATCGAATTCTCCATTTCTCTCTCTTCTTCTCCGATTGTTGAGCTCTGGTTCCTCAATCTTCTTCTTTTCCTATCAAACTTCCAAGAGAAACTCAAGGATTAGGGTTTCATTTTCAAGTCAATTTGGGGGTACAAAAGGGCTAAACGACGTGGTTGTAGCCCCTTTTTCGCCACGTCAGTTGAAGATTATCCATGTTGGTTAAAAAACCCACTTCGGCGTCCAAATTTTATTAAAGAAGCCACGTGGCACAGATCATCAAAATGAGCACTTAATCGATCAATTGATACTCAAGTATTAGCTTGAAATTTTGATATCGAAGTGAGCCTTATACAAAAGTTACCACACTTCTAGCATCTTTTTTCCAAATAAAACCATAAAGGGGTAATAATCTCTGGCTCTTTGGTCATCAGCCTTAGTGAAACTAACAACATAACTAGGAAAATTCATGGAACCTGCTGACATAAGCAAAAAGACTACATTGACCATCACAAGGAATTTTATTAGGATATGCTTCTAAAGACATGTACTTAAACAAAAGAGTGAAGGAGCGAAAGAACTTTGAGCATGTACATGATTTAAAGCATAGCCAATGTCAAAAGGGAGAATATAGAAGGAAAGTGAACCGTGGAAAGGACTTCAAGCTAAGTGCGTGCTTGTCCCCATCAAGATTCAACTTGGCTCATTCATATCACTTCCTTGATAAACGCACTTCACTCCTCATGTCATTTTCAATTAGTGGAAAACATAAAGAAGAGTGAAAAAAAAAAGTTGCAAAGCATTTTCCAAATCTTTACGCAAAAGATAAGTATCCTTCTTTTCCTTTTTAGCTAAGAATCATCTCTCTTGGGTTTGCACTACTAATTGGAAATAGCAAGAGTAGTCGATTTCTTCTGGCTAATTATAGCTTAAAAATGAAAAATGAACATTTTTTCTTTTGGCATTTTATTACGTGTGGTGAATTTTTCAAAGGAAAAATATCAAAAAAGTCCTAAATTTATTTCATCTGTATCAATTCAGTCCTAAACCTTTTAATTGTGTCAATTTAGTCCTGCATATTTTTACAACTTGCCAATCGAGTCATTCCAACCAATTTTAGCTGGTAACTTAGATATCGACCGTTTTACATGGCACGACCGGTACTGATTTGAATATATTTTACAATTTAAAAAAATTAAAATTTTTCTTCTTTTTTTTCTTTCATTTTGGCTAGCAAGCCTCGCTTGCCACTAGGCAAGGGCTAGCAAGCCCTCATCGGCCGTTGGCAAGGGTCGCGGCCCTCGCCTAGGCCTTCACTAGATCTAGGCAAGGGGCGCCTTGTCACAATAGATGAGGTCGCAAAGGGCCTAGGCAAGGGCCTTTGTGCCCTCGCTTGGTGCCGACAAAATTGCAAAGGCCCTAGGTGAGGGCCACCTCACTGGCCTCAGCCGAGGGTGTGAAGGCCCTTGTCACATTTGGGTAAGGATCGCCTCGCCGGCTGCGAGCGAGGGTGCAAAGGCTCTTACCTAGGGCCTTCATGCCTTGCCACCTCCGAGTGAGGGCTACAACCTTTGCCAACGGCTTATGAGGGCTTGTTGGCCCTCACCCTTGCTAGCCAAAATGAAATGAAAAAAAAGAAATAAAAAAAAAGAAAAGAACAAAAAATTAAAAAAAATATTAAAATATTATTGAAAAATGTCAACGTTCATGTCGGCACCAATCATGTCACGTAGGATGGCTGATATTTACTCAGTGATTTCAGGCCAAAATTGATCGAATGCACTCAATTGATAAAATGTGAAAATATTTAAGACTAATGTAGCACAATTGAAACCTTTTGAATTGGCTCAATTGCAATAGGTTTAAGACTTTGTTAATACTTTTAACCTTTTCCAAACCATTGTTTGATAAAAGGAATGATTTGTACTATATTTGGATTACGATTATTGGTGGAGGACGAAATCAACGTTGAGACTGGTGAAACGAATAATTCAAGTTAATTTTATGCTCAAAGAGCCAGGAATACTCAATTATACTCGGTGTCATAATTTTGAACCTATTTATCTTTTTTCAGAAATAAAAGTCCGGAAAAGTAAAGTGGCCCTAAAATTCCACATTTGAATACTTTTTTGCAGCAACATTCAAGATTGTGTGTAATTAAAAAAAGTCAATATGAGATAAGTATGCCTTCTGCAGACCAAAATAATTTTTTAGTGTAAAGCCATGGCCCGCAGATAACTTATTAGTGACTATAAGGTCATCCTCCAATTATCAAAAGCCATCCACATGTAATAATAGGAGCCCATCTAAAATTTTGCTCATTTGTCAATCAAATCGCAGGAGTCTTTCTTGTAGTTATTATCATGAATCCAAAAAAAAAAAGTTGCATCTTGTCATTGAGATGTGTATTAATTACAATTTAGAGTACAATCAAGTACCAAGTTCATGGTCATCATCACTTGATTAAAGACGTGCTTCTATTTAAGTGGTTGATTTCAAAACGTTTTTCTAATTTATATATACTAGTTTGTTTGCCCGTGCGTTGCACAGGTTTTTTTTATTTAAACTTTAAATTTGAAAATGAATTTCATATTTAACATAACATGGAATTGATTATAATAAAATGCATTCGGCTGTGACAAATAATTATAATATGTTCATATAATACTTCTTGAATTATTCTCCTTGTTTGGAGAGGCATTGATTAATCATGAAATATGGATCAGTACGAAATGTCGTGTGTAAGAAAAGTTTTGATGATAACATTCAAAGAAGTGAATTCTTACTTGCTGAACTTTCCTTGTTGAAAAGTCCAGCTGATGTCGTAAGTAAATTGCAAGTGAAGTTTATTACATGGTTCTACCTTTGTTTACTTGTAAAATCAAAAGAATTATAGTTAGTCAAACAATTGAAGGCTAAGCTCAAAGGTTTAGTTCTAATGTTGCATATTTTTGTGAATCTCGACAATTCTAGTGTTGAAAAATGATAGGAAAAGACTAAACTCTAGAAATTAAAGAATTTAAGAAGTGTTTTCAAGAACACCAATCACCAAAAGGCCAAAAAAGTTGTAATTTTGCATAAATATCAAAATAACCTTTACTCTTCATGTAAAACAAAGAATTAGCAAGCAAGTGTCAATTTGATTTTTGTATAACTTAGGTATGGAAATCTGTTCCGTTTACTTAAATAATTTCTGCCTATGAGCATTTTAGAATAAGATACATGTATATATATACATATATATAATGCATAAGAATTGAAGATTTGTTAGGATCAAATATTTGTTAAAGTGACCTTAAAAAGCGAAGTACGAGGTAAAAGCTCGGACCGAAGGGGCCAAGCGTCTCGATGAATATTGGTATAGTGTTTATTGTACTTGCGGCAGCCGCTCCCACTACTTCTCATTATGAAATTCCCACTATAGGACAAACCAATCCGAAAATCTCGAGCAGTTGACTTGTTGCCCACTAATTATGCACGCGAACGAACCACGCACCATTTCCTCTCCTTTTTTCCCCTTGGTTTTCAATTCATCCGAACACTTCGCCAAATTCCACTAGCTAGCCTCCTCGTAATGATTGCCCCTAGCCTTTCCATTCATATCTCTCGTAAGCGCAAGCTGATTCGCAGTTTCGGAGGATAATGCTTTTTTATGACATCTTCATAAGAAGTCGTGATTGGCAAGAACCGAATTCGAGAATTCTTGCTTTTTAAGGTGTGCTATCCAATGCATTTTGTCAATTCTCTTTTTTTTTTTGGTCAAAACATTTTGTCAATTTGATCCATCTACTATTGTCTAAATAATAGTTCGGACATATATATATATATATATATATATATATATATATATATATATATATATATATATATACACACGCACACATAGCTTTCTTACAAATGGAGGGGCAATGGCTTTCAAATTATGTATTAGCTAAAAGGACGTGGAATTATCGCTAATGTGGTGCGCTTCAATAGTGCATGCATCTCCAAATCTAAAATCTGGAACTTATATTGTTAGAACCGAATATGAGTTTTTGAAATTTGGAATTTACCATGTTGGCATTGAAATCGACCTTATTTTTCTGGTTTGGTTCCAAGGTCTACCTAAGAATTTGTTTTTCTTTTGTTCCTTTTTTTATTTCATTTTTTATAGCAAAATAATATGAGCGATAATACGATTCAAAGTAAAAGTTGAACGAGGGCAAACAAGCGAAGGCGAGTCAAGAACAAGCTAGGGTTGTGAGCCTCGAACGAGCGAGGGTGAGCCATCAGCGAGCGAGGAGGATGGCGAGTCACGAGAGAGAGAGAGAGAGAGAGAGAGAGAGAGAGAGAGAGAGAGAGAGAGAGAGAGAGAGAGAGAGAGAGAGAGAGAGAGTTATGAAGTGTCTAAATGAGGTTGGAGAGAACAAAAAGAGAGAGAAAAAGATGTCAATAGAAAACTAGGGTTTTTAGATTTTATAAAACCGATTCCAAATTCGATAGGTTCTCGGATGGTTCTTCACTCTGAAATGAAAATAGGACCAGTTTTCAAGGCAATCTAGTCTGATTGCATAGCCCTATCGAATCATATGAATTTCACCATAGTCAGTCCGTAGTTTATGGAGAATTAATATGAACTCATCCGTTGGATAACTCTACGGTTGAAAGACAAAGGTAAGTTCAACATGTACGGACAAGATAAACAATACTAAATATTGTTCTTTATTCAATCTCGAAAGTATTTGGACACTGAACTTCAACCAGTAGCCAAGAAAAACAAAGGAGAAAGAGAAAACAGAAAGGAAGACAGGAGCTCCTTCAGCTTTAAAACGTTATGCAAATCACCTGCCCTTGTCCCCACTAGTTCCACTACTAATAATGGCAACAAAAATTATTTCAACATCCACTCCTAAAAACCAAAAAGGACAAAGGCAAAGTTTTCTTAGAAATTTCAGTTTTATACCTTTGATTAACCAAAAAAAAAATTAATTTTCATAAATAACTTAATTAAGAGAGGGAAAAACTTAATTTATGCAATATCTGGTCGAGAGAGAGAGAGAGCGCATAGAACTTAACTTCACTGTTATTGGAAAACTCGACAGCCAACATTATGGCTCTAATGAAAAGGTATAGCGACCGTGTGTTACATGTTTTGCACTTCTTTTTACATTAGAGTCACTTGCCCAAAGTCAAGTGAAGTTATTACCTTTTGACAAGACCCAGAATGAAATAAAGGAGTGCCCGCAGTTTCTTCTTCTTTGGTTATACCGCAGTTTCTTCTTAAAAATAATCGTTTTGATAAGAGAGTGGAATAGCGAAAAAGGAAGAAACTGGGGCATAGCGAAACCAACGACACAAAACCTTTTTTTCATCTGTGGTCTTGATTCTGGATCGTAGACCAACCAAAACCAGACAGAACAGACAACAGATGCCTAACATCTCATCAATTAAAGTAAAGACATGCTATCTTAAATCAACGAAAAAAAGATTCTGGAAAAAGAATATGTGCATTTTTTGTGCGGCTATTCGAAACCCCCGGAAAACACACTAACATGATCAGTACAAGTGTGTTTTCCCACCAAGAAACAGCAAAATAAAAGGAGAAAAGAATTTGGACATGGCTCATATCCGAAACTAACATGCCCCATTACATATATGAGTCTGCCAAATCCATGCACACTGTCTATGTCTAAGTATTTTACAGTCCATGCATGCACAAGAAAGGATAATGGGATCAAAAGCCAAGACTCTCTCTCTCTCTCTCTCTCTCTCTCTCTCTCTCTCTCTCTCTCTCTCTCTCTCTCTCTCTCTCTCCAGCCGATGAGATCTACATCAAGATTGCATACCGCATGCTGTCATTGACCATGAGGTGATTCATCTCCGATATCTGCACGAACTCATGCCCAGAAGCCCACACCCCATCAGCACCATTCACATGAGGATGAGACAGGCAAGAGAGTATCGCTAACGGGGCCTGCACAACACTGTATATGATTGACAGGCCGCTCCACCTGTGCACCAGCGCCTGCCTGTCCAGTTCTTGCGCAAAGATAGCTCCGTTCCGGCTATCTCCGGGCATGCCTTCATCGGCAACCCTAGAGCTCTTCCTCATGTTCTGGAGGTTCCTCCTTATGACTGATAACATGTGCCACATCTCTCGAGGGATCAAGAGAGCTCGATTTTGGTTGTTTTGAATATGTCGGACTGAAATTATTATGGAAGAAGTAGAGTGTGTTTTGGGTTTTTGGTATGTGATTGAGAGTGTGTTGGGTTGTGATGTTTGATGGTGGTTCTTGATAGTGCCTGTGCTTATCAGAAAGCTAAAGGTTATCGGTGCTTTTTAAGGGCATTCATCATTCGTGCTTTTTCCAGCTTTTATTTTTTAGCTGGGGTCTTTCAATATGCTAATTATTTTGGTGAGGGCGTATCAAGCTAACATGCCGACAAAACTGCCTAATCATGCAAAGAGCCTTCTAGTAGCTACATGCATGTTGTGAGTCATCAAAACAAAAGAAACATTGTGGGTATTAAACTTTTGCCCTAAGTTCATCACTACATATATGAAGTGAAAATACACGCATGACAGTTGTTCAACATTAGTTCTTTGAGATACATCTGATCATTCAATGAAAAGCGTTCAGAAAACTTGTTGTAAATGATGTGCTAATTATTTTAATGCATGTAGCCCCAACAAGAACATATTGATCAAGATGGGTTCGAGCGGAAGGATGTTGCCAACTTTATAATCTGAATTATCAGTCATTATTCGTTGATTAATCACACGAGCATCCTCATCCTCTTTGTTGAAGCTACAAGTCATTTAGGGTTTACCCCGTTGTTAACTTGGTGATAATGTTTTAGGGTTTTGAACTACTGATACGCCATGCACAATTCTTTTGGCCGGCACTCCAAAAGCTTTCTTGCTTTTTCAGAGAGTATAAAAATGAGATAGTGATGGAGTCATTAGCAGAACTTGGACCATCTTTTGACCCAGTCGTTAACCACCCCAAGAAACTTCACCTAACTGCATAACTTTTGAATTCCGTATTCGAATGAACTTGTTCTAGCCAAAAAAAAAAACAGAGCTTGGATTATTCCCCTTTTTTGGGGGGTCCACTGCATCAATAAGAAATGATTCATTTGTCTACATTATCTTCCCATTTCCGGTAGATTAAGTACTAAAAAAGAATGCACCATAATCGATAGTGCACCACAAAGGGCAAATGATTACAGTTCTAAGCCACATAATCGTTTTGCTTATATCATATTTCGGGTGATTCATCTTTACAACAGTCACCATTATTGATCTGAACCAAGTTTGGAAGTCAAACCTAAAAGTTGTTTAAAGAGAAAGTCAGAGACTAATGGGATGTGTGAATTAACAAATATGGTGTATATCTTAATTGGGAGATACGCGGGAGGGATGTGCAGGTCCACCATTGTTGTTCAGTGCCTCTACAATGGATGTCGTTTCATGTTTTTGTATTGGATGGGACGCGTTAAGCAGGTCTTATACGGAACCTCCAGGAATATAGTCACCCGATAAGCATGTTCGTCTTCCTCGTCGGTACCTCGGTTCATTTTATTGCCCTTCACTGCGCGAATTTGTGGGATACGATTGATAATAATATAATGAACACGATCAGACTTAGTGAGATTTAGTTGAGTGCTTGAAAAGCCACTAAAAAAATCGAGGGGTCAAAAAGTTTCTCGCACTTGGTGGCACAATGCTCGACCCCGATGAATACTTGCCGTCATTTCGTTGTCCAGACACACGAGGAAGCACATTTTGCTTGGAGCTTCACAATGAGATTCCATTTATAACATTTGCTAACTGCTTAACCAAGGAGATTCACCATGAGATTTGATTTTATTCTAGATTTTCTTGGATCGATTGGGAGAAGTTTAGAAGCCAATCAAATATACTAGCTTAATTGAAAAATAAATGAAACGCATCTCCTTTAATTGCGAGGAAATTATCTCGAAAGACAGGAGGGGAGTCTTATGATTATAGCCTTTATGCTTTTGAAAAGAAAGGTACGGAACGGACGAAGCTACTTTACTAGATCACCGTCCCATAAATGAAAATTGGACCCATGCCTCGTCAAATTTGAAAGTAACAAAGAACGCACCTACACAAGATTAGTCCTACCCAGATGTGTTAGATGGCGGATTTCTCTTTTCTTATTTATTTTTTCCACCGGCGATTCTACTGTTTTGTTCTAAAAAAATAATTTTTCTTTTCCGTGTTGGTAGATTTTTCAAGGACTTTGTAATCGTCAAAAATTGTTGGTAAACAAAATTACCTGTCATTTGATTTTTCGATAATTTGTTAGTTACTTACATGTACTTTAACGAAATTACCTACTCGTTTTTTTCACTATTTGCATATTAACAGCATTTTGTAATTTAGTGCCGATTGTTCTCTGTCTTTCTTACCAATGTCATAAATTAAAAAAAAACTCTATATGAATTTACAAATCTTTATCTTGGTAATTGTTTCGCCAGAATTTCTACTGCGACAAAATAGCTTTCACCGAAAGTTGATTTTTCGATAATAATTAGGGGAAATGAGTTTTGCGTTAGCTCCAGACAGAACATATCTAACCAAACGAAGAAATCAACAGCTTTACTTTAAACCAAATTATACAAATGCAAATCATGACGGAATTTAATCGATGACAAAGCCTGAGTATGCCAAGGTAAATATACACATTGGATTTTAACCAACAATGCGAATTTGAAAATTATAGCTAAAAAAACACACCGAAATTTAATCGACGGCGCGATTTTGAAGAATAAAAATACAGTGCAGGATAATAAATTTTGCTTCATTTGTGCAGGGGGCTTCTTAGTGGATGGCCAGTGGTATTTATAATGTTTGTGTAAGTACCTACTCCCTAGCAGTATCCAGCGGTTGCATTCCTCTCAAGCGGTTTCCATCGACTGCCTCTATGCTCCTTTATTCGTGAAAGTCTCGCGTCTATGCCTTCGTGATCTCCTGACCTTGTTTTTGAACGGTTAAGGGTGTAAACTGCCCCATGATTGTGCCTCCAAGTGGTTGTTCCTTTGTTCTTTCATTCAGAAAATCTTGTGCCTGCATTCTCACGATCTCGAAATTTGGTTCTCAAATGGTTGTTCTCTCAAAATGTTCACGTCAGTTGCTCCACAATCTCAACTGTCCAGTACGGTGATCTTGAGCTCACATCCATACTCATTTTACTCCCCATGCCAACGCTTGCTAGTTGCCTCATCGTTCTAATCACTTTGTCCTATAGCAACCCCGAACCTTGAATTGTATCTCAACGCGCCTTATCTATTAAACGAATTGCACACAGTCTTCTACTCATCGGCACACTTGTTGATGGTCTCTAGTCATTCGTCACCATGTATCGATAACCGATTGGTATTACCCATCAACATGTGTCATCGATATGTGCGAACGTTGGTCGCTAATATCAATAAGGTTGTCAACAATAAGTCACGCGTATGATAGTATCATGATTATCCAAGTTCATGTACTAAACACGTGCTTGCCTATGTCAACAACTTGATTATTTTTTGTGTAAACAATAACTTACCGACTTTTTTCCACTTAAATTACCTACTAGTTTTGGATTATTAACTCTTTTTTGAACTACTTATTAACTTTCATTTGACTTTTTTTTTATAAGTCTTTTAAATTTATCAACTCAATTTGCCTACATCTATATAGGATTTTTGAATAGCTCATTGTCCCCGTGAGGACAATCAACCTGTGAACTGGATCAATATAGCCCATCATGAAAAGGCCCTACCTTTTAATTAGCTGTGTAAACCTCCCCAGCCCATATGGGATATCTAATGTTCTGAAGCCCACAATTATGCTCTAACAGTGTTGGTTATTGAACGTGAATGGATAATTTTGTGACAAAAAAAGAGAGAGATTTGTGGGGATTAAGATTTAGCGGTTGAGTGTTTGTTCCTGTGATTTTTTCAAAATAATAAAGTTGCTTTCTATAAATTTGACTTAAAATAAGACAACTTCGAATTTGAACTTTTGAATTAATTGTTAACTACCAAAGTTTAATTTTTTTAGTTGGAAGGAAAATTTTCATTTCACATGAAGGAGATATACATAACTTCAAGACAAAACCAAAGAGTTACAGTCTAGTGCAAATTTGAAAAATGAATCAACTTAGTACCCCTACAGAGACTCACTCATTTCACAAGAACGAAATTGTCATAGCATCATAGCACAACTTACAGCTAATCATCAAAACTCGCATCTTCATCAATGATGAGTACATGCTGACATCTGTGGCTTTGCCAAAACGTGGTACGCACCTAGGATCGGCATCCCCAACACTATCATCGTTTAGAGACAATAACAACACCAATATGTTAAAAGAACACAAATAATGCCTTGTAAATCCCATATTTATATCTAAATTGGGATAGAAGAGCATCCAATGTAAATCTAACTCTAAATTGGGAGAAAAAAGCTACAAAACATATACCAGTAGATCAAAATATCACTTTCAAATATGCTCGGGAGAGGAGTTTTGGAGACTTGCTGAGTGCTCGACTTTTAGGAGTAAACACCTAGATCTAAGCACTTCGTAATAAGTTTTAGGACTTGATTGGATTTTTTAAAAGTTTTTAGAATTTAATTACACTTTCATGATTTGTTTTAGGATTCAATTGCACTTTTTGAAAATTTGAGGACTAAATTGCCCTTTTATGACAAATTGTAAGATTTTCAATGGATTTATCCCAACTATTTATTAGTGGATATGTAAAGAGGTCCATCTCAGCTACATGTAATGACTCTCTTCCAAATGGTCCATCTTTATATGAAGTATATGTTGACTAATGAGGCTAATCTGGACTTACAGTAACGATTACATGATTAGGTGGGATTATTTCAATTCATTATGCTTACGCAGCAATGACCTGTTAAATGGGTGGGTCAGGTTAAAAAGAGCCTGACCTAAATTGACTCAGTTAACCTGTTTTAACCCATTTTCGTACAATACAAATCTAGTTATCCATACCCGACCTGATTCATATTACTAAAACATTTTTATATTTAAACAAATTTAGGAAAACTCACAACCAAGCTAAGGTGAAAGTACTGAGTGAGCGAGTCCAAGATCAAGTGAGAGAGAGAGAGAGAGAGAGAGAGAGAGAGAGAGTGAAGAGAGAGTTATCAAGGTGGATTAGGTTTAAATAAATCGTGAACCCATTTGATACATATATAAAACCCATTTATGACCTATAAGTTTTGTCTAAACTTATTTATTAAATATAACTAACTCATATAACAACTTAGCCCATTAAATATAGGTTAAGAAATGGCTCTATGACCAATTTTGACAGGTTTATGCAGCACGCATAGGAAAGTATGGGAATTCACACAGTTGAAAAGATGTCACCACAATGAGTGGAAAAACTCATACTTAAATGACGGAAGTCATTAATATAACTGTAAATATGAAATATTCTAAAAGGTGGTCTGGTTTGATTCGGATACATCATAGGGTCATCCAAAGGTCTTTGAGGCTCGTTCCGGAGGTGCTTCAAGCCCAGAATTCGGGCTGAATACGTATTGTTCATACTGATCTTCAGTTTGGACAATGGACCGTGGTTCTCGGTCCGCTTGGCCACTCCGAGCCGATCCTCAACTATACCCTTGGCGACTTCAGCCGCGGTTGAGTAATGCGTGTTTTGTCACGTGAGGCATGTTTTCATGCAATTTTAGTTTACAATGAATAAAAGATGTGGAGAATCAATCCGCGGTTCGACTCACAACTCGAATTGATCGAGTTCAAATTGATCCGAGTCATCCCTAATAGATCAATGGAAACTTTTCATTTTGTCAGCATTCTTCAGGCCTTTAGTCATGATATTTGTGTTTGCATTCGTTCTTACCTCTGCTTTAAAGGATATGCGAGGAGTTTAGGCGATTTCAATTATTTATCCTAAATTTCTAGTTTGTATGAGGTGGTCTCTACTCGGCTTCTAACCGGCCTAAAATAAGTTAATGGTGACTATAGTCTCACTTCATTCGTAATCAATAAGAAATTAAGTTGCAAACAATACAATTTGAGAGAGTACATGCAAAGCGCAGACGCTATTTTGAAATATAGTAACTCGTGCTTGCCTTGCAATCCATTAAATCCCTAGAGGTTGATCTCGGATCGCAACAGGGTGGAATATATCCAATGTGCAATGGAGATCTTTGGGTGCTTGAACAAAGCTTTGATCTTGCTCCAACCCGGAGAGAGATCACTTACATATCTTGCGTTTCACGGTATATCAACCTCGCATCAGTCTTTAATGTCGGTAACCTTGATCGGATCAACTGTAGACTTTCTTTTTCAATGTTCTGTGCTGCAATATCGATCCTTGCAGCTAAATGGAAGTGTTAATTGTCCAACTCATATGAAACAGAAGACTACTAAAGAAAGGGTAAGTTAGGAGAAACTCCAAAATCCCATTATTTAGAAAACATCTCTCATCTCGCACCACAGATGCACCAGTTGCCTGTTCTATCTGCAAGGCATGCACATAATATGAAGCAAAGTCTCTCCAAGAGTGAATACAATCCATGACGCAGCGACTCTTATTATCACACAACCAAATTTAAAAAGTACACCAACATGCAGACCAAAGCATTAGCTAGGGTTTCAATCCTCACACAAACCTCCATCTGTCAATTAGATCGCTCTCCTCTCATCACTTGATCGCTACTCGGTTTTCTCGGCTGCAACTTCTCCGCCATCTTTCTCTTCGATAACCACCTGTTTCTCTTCTTCCTTAACCTCCTCTCTTGGGTTTTCTGGTTCAGCTTCTGGAACCGAAACATCATCAGCTTCTGCTGATACTTCTTCTTTCTTCTCCTCCACCACCAGCTCGGCAGCCTCCTTTGGAGTCACCTCAACTGTGGACTCCAGCACTACCTCCGCAGTCTCCTCCACAACCGACTCTGGCTCGGTCTCAGGTGCTACTTTTGCAGCCTCCTCTGCAACCGTGACTTCCTTTGGTGTTTCCTGTTCACTCTCCACTACATTCACAACTTCGGCCTCTCCTGTGAGCTCTCTAGTTTCAGCTTCTTCAGACGGTGTTTCGGCCTCGGTGGTCACTGTTTCCTCGGCTACTGCTCCAGTAACTTCCGCCTCCTCCTTTGGCTCTTCAGGATGCGCCTCTCGTGTGGGCGGCTCGACCACCTCCTCTTGGAGCTTGATTGGTTCTTCAGTTTTCTCCACTGGAAGTGCTGTGCTCACTGACTCAACCTGCGTGACATGGTGTTTGTTGAACTCAGTCATTTTCAGTGATGAACAACTGCTATGCATATAAAGGCTTGTTCACCAAATTTGTTTGAGCCATAGAATCTATTTTAATGCTGAATATGAGCCACTTGTGCAAATACTTATTCACCATCTGCCACATCACTTTTAAACAAGTTTCTGTAGACCATCTACTATCTTAATTCTCAAGCATTACTCATCTGTCGAATGTGAAAGTTGGGGTTTGCAACTTGAGATCCGTGTGTCTAGGACATTACATATGCAGGTTGCTAGAGCCGAAGACTATAAAGTTTTATTGCTCAAACTCCGCTCAATCTCGATGGAGGCAAATGGGTTCAAATCATAAACTGACAAGAAAAACAAGAACTCATGAACAGGATGGGAATGCACTGAACGGGAGAAGTTACCTCAACAGATGCCATAGGAACTTCAGAGAAGCTGATTTGTTTCACTCCAAAGAAATGAAGGCAAACGAAATTTGGCAGTGAAAAGTGGGAAGGAATAGGAAAGTAAATTATGGAGAACGAATGAGCTGGTGATGGCATGAATGGAGAGAGGCTTATATAGGAGATGCCAAAGAGGAATACTAGCTGATTGGATGAGTGGGCGGCTCACTTGGAGAATATGGCTCTTGGGATTTTGACGTTTTCATCGTTTCTCTTGAAATGCGGTTGCAATAATGTTGCTAGACCCCTGTCCAGCTCTTCCTCCAGATTATTGACATCTTTTTCTCTTGCGGTAATCTTGACTTCCCTAACGCTACCGGTGAAAAGCAAATGAGACGAATCTAACGAAAGATTTTACAGATTCCGATTGCAGAAGTTTTATTAGCCATTGACACTGACACAACCATGTGCCTATGATACATTTCAGAAAGGACGTGACAAGAAAAAAAGTGCCCAAAATTGAGAAACAAAAGACGAAAGAAAAGGTTGGAATAGAGAAAAAAATCAAATGGGTAAGTGGGAGGCAATCTTGCGTAGACTTAGACTCGGCAAGTGAAGGAGAATGCATCATCGTGCAAACCATCAAAGGGTTTTCCAATGTGCTCGAGGAAGGAGTTAGAGCATTTGCCTTTGATTGGATCCGCACAAAATAAAAGAAAAAGTCATTTGATTGGTTAATGTCTTGCGTGTTCTCCATGTGCTAGATGGCACGACTCATTTGTTTGACGTGAAATTTGATATGATCACGACCACAACGGAGCACACCGGCGAATCACTCTAAAAATTCAGAGAAAATTAATCAGATGAGCTTCTTGATTTTCGGAAAATTCCCGAAACCACTAGAAGCCACTTCGAAAGCTTGAATCGTACCGAAACCGTGACTTTACGCTATAATTTGGCGAAACATCATCCGACAAATGCAAGATAAAAAGGAGATCAATTAATTCACTTCTCGTTTTGGGGCCGAACAATTTCTCTGCTCTGCGAAGGCGGAGTGGCGGGCCCGGGGGAGGATGACCTTGATCGGGGCTTGGGTGGCGGAGGCGGGCCCACCACCAGCTGGGACCTCCACCACAGGGCTCCAGGCGAATGGGAGGACGCCACGTGGCAAGCGCGGCCGCCGACCGTGCGTTGGCAAAGGCGTCTGTCCGATCTGGATCCACGCCATGTTTGGGCACGGGAGGAGACGACGGTGATGGAGACGGAGACGACGGGAGGGGAGGAGACAAATTGGGCCCCTTTGACACGCGGGATGAGGTGAAATGAGGGGCGCTCTCTGTCCTTTGGGAAGAAGACATTATCAAATGGTTTCGCCTCAAATCAAATCAAATCAAATCGAACCGATCTTTCCGTCTCATCTTTGCTCACGTTCAATGGATTCATGATCGTTGTATGCATCAATCTTGAACGAGAAAAATTTGACAGATTGAATCGACATAAAATCATTAAAATATGCTAGATACAAATGGGAGTTCAAAAAAGAAAAAAAAATTAAGCTCCGTTCGTTTCACAATAAATGAATAATTCGAAAAAAATATTTTCCTGAAAATGAGCACTCGTATCGTCTAAAATAGATAGTCAATGAAAAATATTTTCGTTATCGACAACAAATTATGTTTAAATATTTTTATGAGCGATGACAGTATATTTCGTTTGTTCATTTTTTAAAGCGGTACGAATAGCTTTTTTAAAAAGAAATTCGAATTATTTATTTTTTCGCAAAATATACTGAGCCTTTTAATCAATTTTTTATCTCCTGTAAGCGTCGGACTTTTCTTGGATAATCGGAATTTTAGGCTGTGCATGATAACCATTCTGTACCCAGAAACAGATTCTGGTCAGAAATGATTTTTTTAAATTCTGTACCTTGGAACTGATTCTAAGCATTTGAAGGCGTTTAGTAACGGCCCAAAATTTCTATTCCTGAAATAGTAAAAAAACATAAATGTGTTTGGTAACGGCATACAATTTCTTTTTATTAATAATATTTTAATATTTCTTTCTTTTCTTTTTTTCTTCTCCTCCTTCTTGGCTATGGCCAGTAAAATATTTTTTAATTAATAATACTTTTATTAAAAATAATTTTGTTTATTTTTTATTAATAATATTTTTTTCTTTTTTTAGCCATGGCCGGTAAAATATTTTTTATTAATAATATTTTAATAAAAAATATTTTTTAATGAAAATATTTTTAAAATTTTTTTCCATGGCCAGTAAAATATTTTTTTTAATAATAATATTTTTTTTCATTTTTTTCCCATGGCTTTGTCGCCGGCCATGGCCGGTAAAATATTTTTTATTAACATTTTTTAATTAATAATATTTTTTTATTAAAATATTTTTTCCTTTTTTTGCCATGGCCTAGTCGCAGGCCATGGCCGGTAAATATTTTTTTATTAATTATATTTTTTATTAAAATATTTTTTCCTTTTTTTTGCCATGGCTTGGTCGCTGGCCATGGCTGGTAAAACTTTTTTTATTAATATTTTTATTAAAATATTTTTTTTCTTTTTTTTCCCATGGCCTGGTCGCCCGTCATGGCCGATAAAATATTTTTTTTATTAATAATATCTTTTTTTTTCATGGCCTAGTCGCTGGCCATGGCTGATAAAATAATTATTAATAATATTTTTTTTATTAATAATATCATTTTTATTAAAATATTTTTTCCTTTTTTTCCATGGCCTTGTCGCTTGCCATGGTTGGTAAACTATTTTTTTTATTAACAATATTTTTTTTCTTTTTTTTGCATGGCTTGGTCGTCGACCATGGCCGATAAAATATTTTTTTTATGGCCTAGTCATTGGCCATGATTGGTAAAATAATTTTTTTTGTTCATGGCTAGTAAAATATTTTATTATTAATAATATTTTTTTATTAAAATATTTTAATCTCGCCAGATACGCTAAGGGTGGCCCTTGCACCGGATATTAAAAGCTACATTAAAAATCAAGAAAAAGAAGAAGAAAAAAAAATAAATTCTCATTTTTGTTCCTAGAATCAAGAAGCTACTTTTTTTTTATTCTTGATTCTGCTCCAAAACTGATTTTGGGCACAAATTGTGCCCAGAATCAAAAAATTTAATAAACGAATTTCTGTTTCAAAATTAATTCTAAAAATAAAAGAATAGAAATTTTCACTATTTGACTAGTTAAACATAGCCTTGCTTTCTAAGCCATGGCAGCACGTTCACAACTTTCCTTTAAACGTCTTGATTGATAGATTTGCTTTGTCATGAGTGATGCAAGAGTGATGCAAGGGTGTTTTAACATGGTCGTGGAGCAAAAGTAAAACAAAAGATTTCACGGCGCGCAAAAAGTCAACAATCAAGATAGGGAGATTTTACTTCATACATGACGAGGGTATGCAAAAAGAGTCGCTTGGACTAAGAATCGCCCGGACCAGAAATTACTTGGATTAGATCGAACCGGTTGATTCTGGACAATTTTTGGGGTCACTGGTCTGGTTCCTGATTCCATAAATTTGGAACCGGAGAATTTCAATTCGGTATTTTTTTAAAAAAAATTATTTCTTAAACATCCGAAAAAACCCTACTTGCAACTCCCACTATGGCTCCTTACCCCGAGAGTTAGCTTCCTTGCTTCACTACGCAGAGAAATCTGTTCATCCATGGTCATTGCCGGTGTCGTTCGCTCAAGCCGAGCCATCCCTTCCATCCTCTTTGTCATCGCTTGCAGCCATGGAGGAGCCATCATCGCTAGCTCAAGAAATGGAAGTTCGTAGACTTCACATTTGGACCAGTAGATTCATCTGCGCAGTCTTTTAGGCTCGCACTTCCAAGTTGAGCCCTCTCTATCGTCACACGCGGTCATGGATGACACGCCATCAAGAAGTTCACAAGCCAAATTTGGAGGCACAACTCCAAAGCTAGACCAACGACTCGTCCAAGCTAAGCCACTCCTCCATCATTTAGGCTTGACACACCATGGCCGCCTTGTGAGCCACAGACGATGCCAGATCTGGATGGGTAATGAGTAGAACGACCACGAGTGACATCGGAAGGAGTGGCTCAGCTTGGAAGCATAAGAGGTGCTCCGTCGATGGCGACGATGGGGGGAGCCACCAATTCTCACTTAGGTATTAGACCACCTGCAAACCAATCACTCCTAATATATGAAAAAGTCATAACTTTGCTGTGAGGAGAAATGACTACTACCGATCAATAGAAACTTGCTTGTGATTTTTACAAGCAACTCAAAACTCCAAGGGAATCGATAAAGAAGCTCCACATTCTCCTTATTTTCTATGAAAATGTAAGATGATACGATGTGAACTGTTAGCGTCGATAGCATTGCGTGGCTAACTACGCACATCGGTGCAACTTTCGATCTCAAATGGTGTAGGGCCGATGGGCCATAGCGAAGCCCGAGCCCATACTATACTCTCATACATGGCTTACTTAGATCAACAGTCTCCCAAAATCTGCCTTGACTCCATCATATCATAGTTCCCAACCATTATGGCTCTTGGTACCAATGCAAACCGAACGACCAACTCGTCATACGATGTTCATCATAGCACCAATTCGATTCTACATTCCTATGCATGTATGTAATTAAGCTCTCTAAACAACAACCTCAAAGATAAGTCGGGTCGATGCCGTTTGCGCTTATGTCCAAAGTCCGACGCCCTTCGCAGATCCATGGTCGAAATCTATGCATCCTTTCTAACACTAACGTCCAATTGCTTGCAAGAAAGAGAAAAGCAGTTCCTCAGCTCTTCCCATCGGATCATCCTCTCTTTGAGCACATGACTCAAATCTCCAACAACCAAATCAAGTTTTGGCGCACCGACGGCTGCTCGGTCTTATATCGATTAAATTAAGAACGAGGTCCATTCAGCATCATGTTTTCCCATGGCTAATCAATGAGGTTTGCATAATCAAAGCCTTTGCCGTAATGTTTGGACTAGCAGCCTTTTTGCCCCGGACGTGATGCCTAACTAAAAAATCAAATAAAAATAGATGAACAAAGGAGAAGGAAGAATCGGAGAATACTGCTGGAAAGCAACTGGCGAGCCGCTGGACAGAGTGATGTGATTTCTAGAAGGAGGTGGACCATTTAGGTTCCTACGAATCCGATTAGTTCGTGATTGTTTCGTAGCCAATCACAAGTTTCACGTTGAACGCAGTACTCATACTAGACATGGCCACGGACCGGTTCCGGTTCCGAACCGCCGGCCCGATCAACTGGCCCGTGGCCTACGGGCCCGGTTCCGGTTTCAGAAAAATGTGAACCGGCCCGAAACCGCCGGTTCTGCGAAAAAAAAATTTTTAATTTAAAAAAAAAAAGCTGCAGCAACCATCGAGGAGGCCCTTTAATTCTTTTTTTAAAGAAGGTAAAATTTTTTTTATATAATTATTTATTATTTATTTTATAATTTATTTTTAAAATTTTTAAATTACGAACCGGAATCGGAACCGGACGATTCTGAACCGTGGCCACCTCTATCTCATACTGAAAATTATGACCAAGGGTTACTCCACCAATCATCATTATCAAATTTAAAAAGTATTTCACCGCCATTGTTTCATTAGTATTTTACGATGTGGGATTCATATTTTGTCGTGATTTATGAGTGCCATGTCAAAAGTTGACGTGGTGTGTATTTTTACTCCACGTCCATTTAAAAATTGACATGTGTCTTGAATTTAATTAAATTATTATGTGGAATTTCTTTGTCTAGCTTCGTCTTCCTCGTTTGTCCATGGCTAGCCCCTTGACCTCAGACGAGCCACCGTAGCCAGTGACGCTACCGGCCGTCCATTGCTGTTGGCATCGCCCGTCCCGGTGACGCCGCCGCTTCTCCATATTTGGTCGTCCATGGCTATCAATAAACTCTTAATCGAAACAATTAGGATCCAAGGAGAGCCCCCGGTCAAGAATTAAGAGGTAAACTCTTAGACCTACTTTCATCTAATTTTGTGGAACGTGAGGTACTCCTTTCCTCTTATTTTATAGATAAAGATAGATAAAAGGGAAGGGAAAAAGGGAGGGAAAAAAACTGTTTTTTTTAAAATAATAATATTTTTAGTTCGAGTGGTGTCGGCGCCCAACCATACCTCTCGCACGTCTGCGGGGCTGTCGATTTCATGGAAGGAGATGTGGATCTGCATTTTTAGAATTTCCTTTTTTTATTTGGTTTTCCAGCAAAAATGCTTATCCCGTGTGCCCGCATTAAATTATGGGTTAATACCATGAAAAATCCTAAATTGATGCACTTATAATAAATTTATCCAAAATTAAGTTTTTGACCACGAACCTGTGATAATTTTAACTTCTGTTAGTTTTCGTTAAATTTTAACGTTAAATTTCTGAGTTGGACAACACGTGACAGTTGACGAGTGTACCAATTTAAGATTTTACTCTCCGTCTATCACATGTGTATAATTTTGTGATTTTTCGTAACATTAATCCAATTTAACGGAAAGTAAATTTGTCACAAGTATACCAATTTATGGTTTTTGGTAGTAAAAAACTTAGTTTAGGGTAAATCTGTAATATGTGTACTAGTTTGATATTTTTATGGTAAAAAAATTAGTTTGAGGTAAATTTGTCATAAGTGTACCGATTTGAGATTTTTTTCCGGGGTGTTAACCCTTAGATTTTACACCACAAATTCAGCTTTCTATATTCAATCAAAAGAAAAAAAAATTCAGCTTTCTATATAAGTTTAACGATTGATTAGGTATGATGTCACTTATCTCAAATGGAACTTGCAATATTTACATATCATCGTGGACCATAAAATGAATGAATTTACGATATTACAATATTATATGGTCAAAAGTTTATTATAAAACTTAGTTACAAAGAAGAACCGATTTTATTTTACATTCAAGAAAGAAAGACTGATTTCGATATATTGATAATGTTCTTAAATCGTGGTATGTTCTATTGTAAGTTTGAGTTTCAACTGTTCATAAATCGCAAAGAGGATGCCTCGCAGTAGTTTATGAAAATTCATAAAAAAAATATTGTCGGCAGTCCTGAAAATTGAAAGGATTAATACAACATAAAATCCCAAATTAGTATATCTATAACAAATTTACCCAAAACTAATTTTTTGACAACAAAAAACCCAAAACTGATACACCTGTGACAAATTTATCCTTTGTTAGTTTTCGTTAAATTTTACTGTCGAATTACTGAGTTGGATGACATGTGGCAGTTGACAGGTTTAACATTTTGGAGTTTTATCTCTCCATTTGTCACATTTTTGCTAATTTGTGATTTTTTGTGGTATTAATTTAATTTAACGGAGAGTAAATTTATCACAAAAATATTAGTTTGGGATTTTTTGTGATCAAAAAATTAGCTTAGGATAAATTCATCATATGCATACCAGTTTGGAGTTTTTCG